>OX465579.1:141570912-142170912 GCA_950022655.1 Alentia gelatinosa
GTGGCACAATCAGTTGGTTGGTCAATCAGTCAGTTAGTCAATCCATCGGTTATTGGTTGGTTCAGTGGGTCGATCAGTCGATTGGTCGTTGGGTCAATCTGTTGGTGGGTCGATTAGTTGGTAGGCGGAACGGTCAGTGGGTCCATAGGTCAGTGGGTCAATCAATAGGTGGTACAATCAGTCGGTGGGACGATCTGTTGGTTGATCAATCGGTCAATGAGTCAATCAGTGGGTTGGTAAGTTGGTGGTTCGGTAGGTCGGTGGGTCAGTTTGTTGGTTGGTTAGTTGGTTGGTTGGAGGATGGGTGGATGGGTAGGTCAGGGGATGGGTGGGTCGGTGGGACGGTAGGTTGGTGGGTCGGACGTTTGGTGTAAGAGAGGCAGGCAGGGAGGCAGGGAGGCAGGAAGGGAGGGGGGAGGCAGGCAGGCAGGCAGGCAGACAGGCAGGCAGGGATTCAGGGAGGGAGGCAGGCAGGCAGGCAAGCAGACAGGCAGGAAGACAGGGAGGGAAGGAGACAGGCAGGCAGGTAGGCAGGGAGGCAGGCAGGGAGGCACACATGGAGGCAGGCAGCCAGGCAGGCAGGGAGACAGGGAGGGAAGGAGGCAGGCAGCCAGGCAGACAGGGAGGCAGGCAGGGAGGCAGGCAGGCAGGCAGGCAGGCAGGCAGGGAGACAGGGAGGGAAGGAGGCAGGCAGCCAGGCAGACAGGGAGGCAGGCAGGGAGGCACACATGGAGGCAGGCAGGCAGGGAGACAGGGAGGGAAGGAGGCAGGCAGCCAGGCAGACAGGGAGGCAGGCAGGGAGGCACACATGGAGGCAGGCAGGCAGGCAGGGAGACAGGGAGGGAAGGAGGCAGGCAGCCAGGCAGACAGGGAGGGAAGGAGGCAGGCAGGCAGGGAGACAGGGAGGGAAGGAGGCAGCCAGGCAGGCAGCCAGGCAGGCAGAGAGACAGGGAGGGAAGGAGGCAAGCAGCCAGGCAGACAGGGAGGCAGGCAGGGAGGCACACATGGAGGCAGGCAGGCAGGCAGGGAGTCAGGGAGGGAAGGAGGCAGGCAGCCAGGCAGACAGGGAGGGAAGGAGGCAGGCAGCCAGGCAGACAGGGAGGGAAGGAGGCAGGCAGTCAGGCAGACAGGGAGGGAAGCAGGCAGGGAGCCAGGGAGGCAGGGAGGCAGGGATGCAGGGATGCAGGGTGGGAAGGGCGGATAGCATTTTTTGGACAGATGTAGTAGATATCCATTGACGGAAAAAATATAAAACAGATTTTATATTGGATCCGTCCGTCGGAATTTCAAATGTGTGGGTAATCCGTTGGTAATTTAAAGACTAAACAGGGACGGTGAACGGAAAAAATGACTTCCACCAAAATCTGTACAGCTAATTATATATAAAGGCTGACGGATTGCAGACTTTTTGGCTAGGTGGAAGAGAGAATGAAGGATTCGTACAAGTTTACCCGACGGAATAGTGAAACGTCGATGGAGAATTACTCTTCCACTGCTGACGGATACTGAAATCCGTCAACTTTAGTCGACTTTTTTTGACGGACGGATTTATCAACTTTGGTGGATGTAGGCCTTAAGTTAACAACATGTTGATGCCGTAGTATGGAGATATACTGTCTTAAATGCACACAAGATGCATCGATGACTTTGTTTTAGAAACCTATAATGCTTGAAGTATCAATATGCATACATGTACATGCAATATCAGGTCAAACTATAGTGGACGATACTGGGATGAATAATAATAATTGTAAGGCAGAAACCCCTATCCTCGAATTATAGAAATAAATTCCAATGATATGATAATGACTCTTCAATGACAGAAGGAAATTGCTCATATTGATCTTTTGTCATATACACATCGCAGCTAACGTAGGACAGTAGGCCCATTCTCTTTTCAAAGCAGTAATTAGAAACTGCAATAGGTCTTAAGAAGGTAAATATACCAATTTGCTTTTGTACGGAAAGCCCTAATTGTACATGCTTGTTAGGAAGACAGGCCAATGAGCCTATAAGGCCCGTTTCCATTGGCCGATCTCCCGTCACCGATCTACAGTCAGGAACCACCGACGGAGTTTTGGCACTGTGGACCCAAAATCGATCAATGGAAATGACCCAGCTTGTGAAATGACCCACGACTTTCTCTACTTAGATTATGCAATGTGGCACCACTCACCACTGAGTGAAAGGTTGGTCGCTGCGTGAAATATACTACCCTTCTATATACGCACAGTGAGTGGCACCACCGACAGACATTCTGGACAACCAAAAAAATCGACACCCCTTTCGTCGGCCAATGGAAACAGGCCTATATGATGACCTGAAAAAAAATTTGAATAAAAGAAAGAAAATGTGTGTAAGTATATATAACTGGACGGACATTGAAACCAGTCGTTAGACTGAGACCACCTCCAGTATAAATAAAAGTTTCAATATATATATATGTGAAATATAAAGAGACGTTTATATAAATATAACCAACCGGGAGTACCAGTGGATACCACCAGATGGCACGGGGTGTACGTGGACAAACTGCATGTACAAACACGAATGCTCACAGTGTGCGTCAAGCCATTCTGTAGTGACTTGCCGCAAAACAAAGGTCGATCAGAAGGACGGTAAATGAAATTGTGAGTTTCCTCTAAATAGTGGTCTAACAGATTTAGAGGAATATCGTAGTGATTTCGATGTTTATACAAAACCAACAAAAGCAACCTGTATCGATACTAACGATTGTGCGGGCGTGAGGAAACTCACATGGGGACCGCGAAATTCCTGCGCAGAGGTCGTCCGTTGCGAAAGCAACAATTCTTATAGTTTTAAGAATAGTAAAAGTTCGGAGAAATGTCTTACGAATAATGTTGAAAACTCTCATTTAGTTTCAATAAGTGTAAATAATGTAAATAATGGTGTTTTGCATGTGACTGATTCAAAAGTATCTAGCGCGGGAAAACCAGGTGAGGAAGCCGGGTGTCCTAAGAAAGATGGCGGCGCCCATGAGAAAGACAATTTGAGTCATGGTTGTGAAATGGACGATTACGTAAAAATGGAAACATTAACGGGTAATATAAAGGTTGGTGTAAATTCCGACGGTGAACGGAAAAGTTATCAAGAGATTTCGGGTTCTTGTGATAACAAAATTTACGGTAAAATATGTTTTCCTGATTATCGCTCATGTGAGCAATCGTGTACAGGCACACACAGTGTAGGTGGTCAACCGAATCAGTTAAATTGTTGTGCCTTTTACGATGAATGTTTTCCAAACAGTTTATGTGTGGATAATAATGCGGATTATATTCTTTCAGGAGTGAAAAATGGTTTTCCAATTGTAGATAACAATTTCGATGGTTGTTATTACAGAAAAAATTATAGTAGCATCTATAATTCGGAATTCAAACATCAAATGGATGAAACAATCGATAGGGAATTACGAGAGGGAAAAATCTCAAAAGTTCAAAGCCCACCAACTTGCATTCATGCAATGGGGGCTGTGAGAAAAAAGGGTGAAGGTAAGCTAAGGCCAATAACGAATTGCAAACAGCCTTTTATGGAAAGTATCAACAATTCTATGGAATCGGTTTGTCAAAAGTTTTGTTATACAAAAATTGACGACATAACAGAAATTGTACAAGAAGGTGATTTCTTTGTGGTGGTTGACATAAGGGATGCTTATAGGTCGATACCAGTTAAGCCAGAACATCGAAAGTTTCAAGGTTTTAAATGGGATGCACAAGGGGGGGGGGGGGCGATTCAGAAGAGTATTTTGAGTCAAACAGACTTGTGTTTGGTTTGAAATGCGCCCCCTATATTTTTTCTCAAATCTCAGAATTTATTGTTAGATGCTTGAAAAGGAAAGGTGTTATGAGCGCCTTTGGTTACTTAGATGATTTTCTAGTAATAGGTAAAACAAAAGCCGAGTGCCAGGAGAATTTAGATAAATTGATTAAATTTCTCAAGGAATTGGGATTTGATATCTCTTGGCATAAGGTAATTCTTCCTTCTCAAATTGTGACTTATTTGGGAATCGAAATAAACAGCATAGATATGAAGGTGAGCTTACCCAAAGATAAAATAGAAAAAGTCAAAAAATCAGTTCAGGAATTTAAAAAGAAATCCACAGCTAGTTATCATGAGATAGCGGTTTTGACAGGGATTTTAGCACACGCTAGCACTGTCATAAGAGGAGGCAGGACATTTTCAAGAAGGTTAATCAATTTCCAAAAGTACATGAAAGATAGACTAAAACACTGCAGAATCCCAGAATGGTTAAAAAATTATATTGACTGGTGGAGTCACTTCTTAGAGATTTTCAACGGATCTGAAAAGGTTTTGATCAAGAAGGTTGAGTGTGTTCACGAAATGGAATCTGATTCTTCCATGTCAGGATTCGGGGCCAGATGGGGCACAGACTGGATTTTTGGTGTTTGGCAGTCAAAAGAAGACCGCATTCCAGAAAATCACAAGTTGTCCCATCACTGGGTTAGACCCCCATCTGAAAAATTTGAACATATAATAAATATTCTAGAATTATGGCCTGTAGTAGCAGGTTGCCAAAGATGGAGTCATTTATGGAAAAACTCTCATATCAAGATATTATCAGACAATACTCAGGTAGTACAAGCACTAAACACAGGTAGAAGTCGAAACGTAGATACAATGAAATGGTTACGAGAAATATTTTGGATTAGTGTAATAAATAATTTCCATCTAACAGCTTCATATATTAAATCACAAGATAACATAATTCCAGACTTTCTTTCTAGATTATATGATCCAAAAGTTCGGGTTCAAATCCCACCATGGCTAACACAAGATCTTTGTTCTTTCTAGGTCTGGAAACCAAGATGAAAATTTACCAGTCATCATGGATGTCCACGAATACTAGTACAACAAGACATTGCCAGTGGAATCATTATTTAAAGTTCTGTTATAATTATAATTTAGTTCCTTTACCAGCCAGTATTACCACAATTTGTTTATATTTAACATTTATGGCTGAAAAGTTTGAGTATAATTCTAATTTGAGAGAAGACACAACCAGAGACAAAGAAATAAAGTAAGAGTAACAGGTAATATTTATTTGCTGTTAGAATAATTAATGTTACAAGTTTAAGTATAGTTCAATTATAAATTATTTATCAGCAGTTTGGGTACTGCACCGAGTTAATAGTATCCCTCACCCAGATATTGATGACTTTAAGATTAAACAAACACTTTTAGGAATCAAAAGATGTATAGGTGCAGAAGTTAAGAGGGCTAGGCCCATTACAAAAACTGAATTATTATTGATTTATTACAGTTTAAATATGTCTTCAACTGAAGATATCGCTTTCTGGTGTTGTTTAGTTTTAGGATTTAGAGGTTTACTCAGAAAATCTAACATGGTAGAAGAAGGATTTGCTATCACAGTTGATCAGATTAATTTAAAGAATGATTGTATAATTGTTAATATAATTAGATCGAAGACCATTTAGTTTGGTGACAGGATCCTTTCCATTCCCTTCAAGAGAATTGGAGATTCGCCATTTTGTATTTATTTTCATATATGTCGGTTATTAGAATTAGTTGATTATAATACACAAAGTGATCAACTGATTTCATATATGAAAAATGGTATATTAACTAAAGGTACTTATTATTGGTTGTCGACTAAATTATCAAAATGTTTGGTGGTGAATGGATTGAGCGAAGCTACTTCGCATTCTTTGCGCCGGGGGGGGGGGGGGGGGGGGTGCCACCGCCCTACATCAAGTCGGCATCCCCCTGGCAGACATTAAGGTACGAGGAGATTGGTCATCCTGGACTGTATTATTGTATCTTCAACGCTCTTTACAGAGCAAGATGGAATTAGACCAACTTATTTCCTTTTTGATTGAACTCTGTATTGGCGGTTGGCGGTTATTATTATTCATATTATTCATATTAGTCATATAATTTGATATTATTCATATCATAATAAATATGATTAACGCCAACTACAGAGTCAATCATTTGTTCCTTCATATACCATATGTTTCATTCATCCAGATCCAGTACGGGAGACAACGGTTATATATATATAATATAGTTATATACACAAGGGATAGAGACAAGGTAGAGAGAGAGAGAAAGAGAGAGGGAGAGAGAGAGAAAGAGGGAGGGAGAGAGAGAGAGTGGGGGGGGGGGGGGTGAGAGAGATGTGGTAATGTTATACCTCCAGTGTGCTTTACAATTCCGGTTGCGTTAATGCGCTACTTAAAGATTTTAAGATGAGGACCAGTGAGCAGTTTGCACAGGTATGAAATAATAAGAGCTGCGCAACCCTACAGGTGTTCTTATGACCACGGTCTGTCCAGGTCAGAACTTAACGGGTGGCACCTGATCCTTCGATCAATCCTCTAAAGGGTGTACTTTGGAGATGACCTGCTCATTGAACGAGTATTAATGGTATTACTTATCCATGCCTGGATTGGCAGGCACGTTACTGCATGCCCAGCAAATAATACACATTGGTGATAACACACAAATAACGGATATGAATATGGTGTGAACAGAGCGACTGGTTTTCATATTTAGGTATTGAGCACGGGGGCATGTGCCATGCAAACATACATACCTGTACAAAGGTATATGTTCACGTACATGTTTGCACAGCACATCAATACAGATAGGCACACCAATATATATATATTAATATATATATATATATTTATATTTATATATATGTATATATATATATATATATTATATATATATATGTATATATCTTTTATATTATGTATATGTACATACATATAGAAAGAGATACATCTACATATTTTAGATGCACACATACGCACAAACATAAATAAATGCATACGTACAACAATATACAAGCATACATAGATATAAAAACAAGTAATATACGCAAAACTTGCGCATTACATATATACTTACGCATTAATAAAGGCATATATTGCATTATATATGATATATTATTAGAGCGTGCTTGCACACCCTAAATACATCATCTAGAGGTTAGAGGGGTCCATATAGACTTTCAGGGTACTGCATACAAACTATCGCTTCACTAAAAGCCGGCCCCCACCTACCACGATGGTCTACGACATACTTCCCGATAGCTACGATTTGAAATGGCCAAATCGTGACCTATCGGGAGGTCCCCGATAGTTTAAAATCGTGGATATTGTTTGAAATCGTAGAGCGTAGAAATGCCTTTGGAGGACCAAAAACATAAACCATGGTCACGATTGCCTCACGATTCAATCGGTGTACCAATTTAGATCAGGCAGAGTTTTAATATTGAAATATATTATAATTTTAGAAATATCTAATAAGTCTGAATATTTTTTTAGAGGTATTTACAACATATTATGATATTATTTTCCAGACACTAAAACAATCAAATTGAAGAATATAACTGTGATAGAATCATAATTCTGTTATGAAACTATTATTTTCAGACACTTAGACTTCCTCAAATAATATCATATTTACAGCGATCATACATCTATATGCGCCCTACCTAATTCCAGAATTTCATAATTTTCCGTTAAGTATTTCACCCGAAAGAGATATTTTCCCGATAAATCACACACAATACCCTACGACAGGCTACGAAAATTCCAACATGTTGGATTTAATCGGGACCTCTACGATTGACGTTTTCTATCGCAGCCTATCGTGAGGTATCGCAGACGGCATCGCAGAAACCTGTTCCACCTACCACGATTTTTGCTTACCCCACAATAGAATCGGTATGGTGTCGGGAAGGCAGTCGTAAGGCCTCTCGGGACCAGGGACCTGTTTTTAAAACTAAGAACGACAAAAGAATTGATCCTATCGTGGTCGTTGATGTATTCTCATTACCTAAAGTGATCCGTCTTTAAGGAGGACGTTCCTACACAACGATCAGGAAAATATCTTTATTTTGTGTGTTTAAAAAAATCTCAATCGTGATCCACATCGTCCATAGGCCTTTCCTACCTCCATTATCGGTCTTATTGGAAGACAACCCCAGGGGGTGTCGCACCATATTTGGTTTACCAGAATTAAACAACTTAGCTACTCTCAGGTAAAAAAACCCACTTAAATTGTAGTTTGATTACATTATTATATTTCCCTGGAAATAAATCTATTGCAGAGGTACAAAGAGTGCTTATTTATTAAATGGTATTGCATTGTCCTCCACCAAGATCCTTCCCGCACGAGGAATATATTTGATCATTGACCAAAAAAATCCTAGTGTTTAGTCATGTGATTTAAAAACTCAATGTGATTGGTTGTCTACTAGGACATGTCTTCCACTACGACCAGAAAGGCTTGAACGATAAAGATTTGATCATTTCCGTAGGACCACGTTTAAAATACGGACTGACACGGATATCCTAGTGAGTATCGTTATGGTAAGTCCTAATCGCAGTCCTTCAGTCATTATCGTTCTTAGTTTTAAAAACACCTCCCAGAATCGTGGTAGGTGGGGGTCCCCTCTTACTGTGTTACTCACTGTGATATTGAGAACAGAACAGGGAGCAGTGTCTTAGAGGCATGCCCAGCAGACCATGACCAATCATTCAAGACCAAAATACCTCAAGACCCACTGGTGCTTGATGTGTTTGGATCCTAGATAGGCAGTTGCAGAAATGGCATGTTGACTGGGTAAAAATGGGTTACAGAAAACTACCCTTAGGCTGACTTTAACTCAAACCTGTTAATTGTTATTCATATATAATTGCACGCTCATTCATCAATGATGAACATAATAAATACATACATACATGCATACATACATACATACATACATACATACATACATACATACATACATACATACATACATATACACACATACATACATACGATTATGACCATACTTAACAGACGTACATACAAGTACATGCATAGTTGCAAATACACGTAAGTGCAATTATCGTACAGCTGAACGTCCGCCTGTCTATAACTCACTTGCCCTACGTCGCCGTCCTGCCTTTGAGGGCTTCCATCGTTCACGCCTCAATGACCCTCTTAAGCCAGGTACCATCGACGATGACAGGCGCCAACTACAGCAGGTCGCCCCGGAAGCCCTCCTGCTAAGCAACGCTTTCCCCTTAGATTTCCTGTATTTGGCCTCAGGCATAGCTCATGCCATCCTACTCCCAGCTTGTATGATTCCTTGTATCTCGTGTCTGATTTAGCAAGGACCACAGTTCTCACTCCCCCTGCCCCATCCCACCACCCCGCTTTACTGGACTAAGCACACCTACATAATGGATGTTGGGTGAGGCAGGTTGGGGTGGGGGTGAGGGGGTGCTCGTGGGATAGCACGGGGAACACTCACTGGAGCAATGAACCGTTCCCACGGCAGTGCTCATGCACGAATCACTTGCACTTGTTTTATAGCATTCGGTATTGGTGCGCCATACGGATCCCTTGCCAATGAGTGGATCCTGGATATAGGAATATCCTGAGTACGCAAAGGCCAGGTCAATATATCACTATTTTCTGCCAGGACCATCAGGCTGAAAGCTGATGTATAGCGTGGTTGCCCAACAATCGAATACCCATAAATCGGTACAATGAGTGTGTGTGACTGGACGATAGACAGCGTCAATTAGCTCAATCATAGTCTAACACGTGTTATGTGGGTTTCTCCGCCATGCCTAAGGTTTACGGGTCAATGAAAGAAATTGCCGACGTTATCTAAGTGTTCTATTACGAGTGTCTGCATATATGCTAGATCATATGAATTATACATGATCATCCTTCTCAAGCGCAGCAGATGCAATTGGGAAGGAACACACATCAACATAGTATGGAGATGTGTTTAAATGTCATTGGCACAGAAATACATTGAATATGAACGTGATAACAAGGTAAATTGAAAAGATACTGATGGCAATCCTTGAAATCAATTTAGTCAAGTTATATAGCAAGTGATAAAGGACATATTTATACCCAAAGATGAAACATTAAAAAAACAATTATGTTAATGGTACAATACATCCTGCGACAATTCCCACATTGACAACTAAAATGCCCGGTTCACAATAAATGTCCCACTCACTGACACTGTTACATATGCAGTGCTGCATTATTAAGCCATAGGGGATACACTTGGCTACCCAATGTTAAGAGACCTTGAATAGTTGACCTACCGTATGCACCGTTAGCGTCGAGGACACAAACCGACAGTGAGGGTTATTCTTATCAGGTAGTGATCTAGTTAAATCCGGACTTTTTGGCTCTTCCATAGCACAATGATAACACAATTTAAAAATGAGGAAAAATACTATTCCTGTGAATAGAGGAAGAATACAATAAGGGTATCCAAACGGGTAAATGATCCAACAGAAAAAAACCTTGCTAAAGAGTGGCCGTATTATGGTAAGTCCATGTTCCCTTGAACGTCCAGTTATATGGCTATAAACGGTGATCCGTTGACTGAGATTAACACTTGGGTATATTTTCCTTGTGCGGGTACCTAAGGTTCACAACCGCGTGCATGGAGGCTTTCCACAGTCAACATTCACATTTCCACTTACACCAGAACGCGTATTTAACTAGCCTTATCTACAAGCTTTCGTGAATAAACATGGCCGGGCCTTTACACAGAACTGTCCCAACAATTCAAGTACCCAAAGCAAGCCGAATCCAACTACTGGTATAACCGGAGACTAGCACGAGTTTTGATTTTAATCCCTTGTGGCAGGTGTGGACGAATAGACGAGGAGTCTCCAATTGGAGGCCATGGAATTTTCATGATTAGAAATCCCTTTGATCCCAAAGCGTCCTGTAGAGACAAAGTGAACCATGCTGATTCGTGTTAGTATAGTCGGTACGTTTGGCTGTATAAAAGTTGATTGAGTGCCTAGACACTGCTGGCAAAGTCGAGGAGCAGGAAACGCCACCCACGCAACTATGAATTCATACTTACAGTTACACCTTTGTAACTATGGAGGAAGCCACTTGGAACAGCTGATACATACGAGCTTTCAAAGTGGACTCATATCATTCAGGGCGATATATTACCGAATTAAAAGAATAATGTCACAATAGAATGCATATGGTATCATAGTGCTATTGATGCAGACAATGAGTCATTGCGATTTTCTATATTATTAAAGGGCAGTGAAGTCATCAGGCTATCTGGAATATAGTGTATAATAACAATGGGATAGACATGATTTTGGGTGGTAATTAATATCATTATCTCAGTTAAGGCTTGGAATGACCCATAAATTTGGTGTGGGTGATATAGGCGGTCGTTCATTAGCAAACCTGTAATAATATATGAATACATTTGATATCGTGCCGCATTTCGGATGGAGAGCTAAGAGGTGTCTCTATATAACTAGGAGGTTCTTCATATCCGTGAATGTGATTATAATGGGTACACAACTCAGAAGATCAAGTGGATCTGATAGCTATTCTTACATTCAATCCCTCCTAAAGATATGCATTCTGCTATGATATCAGAGATTCTATAGCATACTGAAGGGATCAGACAAAAGGTTTCCTTGATACCTATAATGAATATTCACACATCTAGATATACATTAATATTTGTCATGCATAGAATGTATATATGTATATATCTATGCGGGGGGTTAAGGATGTACATACGTTATAGCTTATCGTCTTTTTATAAAGTTTCTTTTTCAAACTCATTTGTTTTCTTTATAATAATATACATATATATTAGATAATGAGAAATATTATTATTTGTGCATGTCCTACCATGAACCGCACTATCAATCAGTGGATGACTACTTAATATGATAAATGAACTGTTCAATAAAAAAGTCATATACTAATACTATCACGTCAATACCACTAACGCCAGATTTTGAATATCAAGATTAGAAATGAGACGTATAGTTCACATGCATCTATACTTTAATTTGGCCTGGAAGAGAAATAGCTTCGGAATTAGTTGTTCTTTCATTGTATTCCTCTACGTTGGTCAAAAGTAGTGATCTCTCATCAACAGGGTAGAATATAAATATACTTGCATAAGGTTGTGAGAGGTTGGTGCTGGATACTAGTGCCACCTAAGAATGCAGATAACGCCTTCCACAGGCGCACCCTAGTGTGGATCGAAGGAACCAATCATTAGTTGGTGGACCAACCTCTAAGTCGGAAGAGAGTGGAGACAGAGGTGGCGGCCAATCTAACTCATAGGTGGATGTTAAAGGAATAAACCAGCGTTTGCAGTGGAAAGACGGACTGTAGATAAAAATCATTCTACTCAGAATTATTTCATTATTCTAGTGGAAATTTTATATCAGTGGTGCTTACAGTACATATTTGAGAACACATTGATTTTTTAACTCTTCAGGTTGTTCTAGAAACAGGTGTTGCCGTTCAACGACGCCTAATGGTGCGTTGTTCTCAGACACACAGCAATCACACCTACTGTGTGAACGGTGGGTGGGATTGCAGAAGTGTTTTTTTCTTTTTACAGATGAGACTGTTGGAACAGTTAATAATTGTCTTGGTTTTCCCTTGGAAAAAGATAGGCACAATAGAACCCTGCCTAACGGACACCCCGCGTTAGCAGACACACCGCGTTAACGGACACCTTTGGTCGAAACGGTTCCCCATATTAGATTTTAACCCCGTGTAAGTGGTCACCCCGCGTAAGTGGACACTTTGGCCCGGAACGGAGGGTGTCGCTTACGCGGGGTTCTACTGTATATGATAGCTAGGCCCACCAATGTATTATTGTGTATTCGGTTTCGGTGTTCCTGTGTTATCTAAACTATCAAAAAAATCAAAAGCACAAGCATAGATAAAGGTCATCAAATCTGCGTAAACTACTTACCCCACACTCCCACATACCTCATCAATGTATCAGTTATTTGACATGCATATCTATATGTATTATCCATACACTCACTGGAAGAACTGTTTCCCAAACAGAAGAGAATAAAGCTCTTAAAAAATAAATTAAGTATTATTGAGGTGAAATGCATGTATAACACACGAAATTGGAGCTGGAATACCATAGAATACGATATAATAGCTGCACTTTCTCTGAAAATATCATATGTGGATATAGAAGCATAGTACGCTCATGCACTCAGTCATCCAATACTGAAGAATACGTTACCAGATATGGTTGCAGGTATTTCTTAAAATATCTTGAATAGTTCCCTCAACTAACCACTAAATTCAACATTGGAAAGACATGACTTTGAACAAAGTTTGGGAGCAATGTTTCATGAGAGGTTTATTTCAGGATGCTAACATGGTCATAGCCTCTGGGACTTGAGTGCTGTAATACTAACTAAAGATATGAGTGGAATCTTGCTATTGTACTAATGGAAGTAACAACCAAATACACAGTTCTCAGACGATGATACAATGATACCACGCGCAATGGCGCAATGATACAGTGAAACAGTTCACAATTCATACACTAATAACTGACTGTCTGGAAACACTATGCAAAAGGTAGATGGCAAGGCATGTACAGATGGCTACACAAAGTGAAATGAGTGGGTACTTACAGGCTGTTGCGAGTCACTGATGCATGAAATGAGAGTAGAGTGCAGAGTCAACAGGTGTGCAGCGTGGACAACATAGTCTATGCAAAGTAGAGACCTGCCTATGTGTTGCTACAGTATCTCGCCAAAGTTCACACAATATCGCTCCTGTCCAGCCTTCTGCTCCTTTTCTGGTCTGTCATCTCTCTCAGCACACCCTCTTTTCACTCTCATCTCGGGTCTGCCTGTACCCTCCAAAATACCCTATTTTTATTTCATTTCATCACCCTTTGTTCCTTATCATAGGCCAATCGCCTCAGGGCACTTTAGTTCACCAGGGTTAGGGATTGGGTCGTATCAGAGCCTCATTGGCTAACCCTCACATGAGCATGCCTGCTGACATCACATGATCAGCCTTGGATGGGGCGCGTCCCCTATTGTCCTATGTGTTATCCGGTGACTGGCATCCTTGCTTATCCAGTAACGGTTTTGATGGTCATAATAATACCATATGAAATACTACATATTCTCAAACTTTATACAATTCTGAAATGCATACAATATTACAAATGATGTCTACGAATACATACTGATATAAACGATTGCACTCAATCCTAGTTTTGACGAAATATAAACGAAATCCTTGTAGCTCAACTACAATATTTCACATATTGCATAACCAAATAGAAATAGTGCGAAACCAGTCTGTGGGAAAAGGTCTCTT
This sequence comes from Alentia gelatinosa, assembly GCA_950022655.1. Taxonomy (NCBI): domain Eukaryota; kingdom Metazoa; phylum Annelida; class Polychaeta; order Phyllodocida; family Polynoidae; genus Alentia; species Alentia gelatinosa. The sequence continues at coordinate 141,585,103 of OX465579.1, forward strand.
GTGATATTATTCATTTTCTATACATGATATCAGAAAGTTGGCATGCCTTCCTGATAGGAATATAAAGATAAGGAAAAACCAATATATTTATCATGTTAATGAGAGTTCAATATAGATAATCTAGAATAAGTACAATCGCTCCATCCGGAATAAGAGATTAGATAGAGGTAGGCATCTTCTATCCTACAATTCTCGCAGCATGTCAGGTAAAGTTTATTTTCAATTTGCAGTATTAAGGAAGAAATTGTCCTCGTTCACCAACGAGTTGGAGTGCGCGTAATATGAACGAAGCGTCAACCGAGTGAATATTCTGAAGCACTCCAAACGAGATGGCAAACAGGGACTCAGACCAAGCACCAATATGTTTTAAATTCTATCTTAGCCTAGAATTATTTATCTGTTTCTCACCCGTTGAGTATGAGTTGCCGTACTCGCAAGCCTGTTTAGAACGGGCTTGATAAGCATATGGACGTTTATACCAGGCTAAGATAATCCCTGATATCTAAATAATTATCTCTTTTACATATACGTTCGGGGGCATCAGAATATATTGAAAGTGGGGAGGGGGGGAGGCGAACTGAACAATTGCTGAATTTTTTCTTGGTATGAAGTCAGACTTCCTGTTCCACTGGATTTACCGTGATTCTGCGAAGGATCTTTGAAAAGTCAGGTCTAAGCCTTCATTGCACACCTAAAAGTCAGACTTAGCCAGGGCTTAGCCATCATTGCATGCTGAAAAGTCAGGCTTTGACATTTTTCCAATGTGAAAAGTCAGGTCCTAGCCATCATTGCATGATAAAAATTCAGACTTTGACATTTGTCCATGGTCAAAAGTCAGGGCTTAGCTATCATTGCATGGTAAAAAGTCAGACTTTGACATTTTTCCATGTTGGAAAGTCAAGGCCTAGCCATTGTTAAACACTAAAAAAATCAGACTTTGACATTTTTCCACAGTGAAAAGCCAAGGCTTAGCCATTGTTGCATGTCAATAAGTTAGATTTAAACATTTTTCGATGCTGAAAAGTCAAGACAGTTTTTACACTTGATTGAGTAAAATCTGAAGCTGCTGACTTTCATGGGCTGGCAAAAAAAGTGTGGATGGGGGGGGGGGGGGTAGGCGGGGCAGTCGCCCTCCCCCACTGGCCCCCTATTCTGACACCACTGAACCTCGTTCGTAACTGATGCCTGTAAATACATCTCACAGGTTTCTGATTCATACATAACAGCTGAATGTTTGTGTATGTAAATTGAGGATAGACAAGGCAGCCTCAACTAGTCCAGTTTACTACAAGGACCGGCTTTGCACGTATAAATAGCAAGTCACCACGACAGGTCCAATTAGCAGGTGGATTACATACATCATTAGGCGCTTGTACCGGTAACTCTGTGAATGAGCAATATCTCATTGACCACAAACGGAACAGCCAGTGACCTTTTATAGCTTACGATATACAATAGACCATTGAGTTCATATCAACAACCTTTCATCCATATCCGCGAGAACATTTGTGCTTACATGTATATTGTTCATATTATATGCTTTGTTATTCTTTTAATAATCAAATTTATGTTTAGGTGTCTGAGGGTATGTATAGGGTTTTACTCTGAAGCATCTAATATTGGCCTGGGTGGCCGTTTGGAACACGTTCCATGTGGCCTATCATTAGGTAACACAGACATTACCCTAAGACATTACCTTCATTCCTCAAGTATGCCATGTGATCCTGTTTTATGTTTAACCATTTAGCGACTATCACCTCAAATCGGGTTATATAGTTAAGGTTCACGATTTAAACATAAATAAGCTATACAAATTTTTTTAAACATGATATACAGTTAAATAATATAAATTGTGGGGCCTAATAATAAATTGGACTGAGAATATGAATACATGAGGTTTGTAAAAAGGTAACAGATTGTATCATCAAGGAATGACCCATTAACGGTCATCGGTCATTACCAATATGGAGAATATCTGTACGACTTCAAGATTTTGATTTACAATGTGCTCAACTGACTCTAAACGTGCCGTTCAATCACCATTGGCTATGTGTCGGCCTGGCCTAGCCAACAACAGCACACTTTTGATCTCAGTCGGAGTGATTTCTAAGAACACCATATATATCGTAATTGGTCGTTACTTGATCGTCTTGTCCATCGGATTCGAAGAGAATTGGGGACCATTATCGATGTCTACAGTGCGTATTATGGAAAGTCCCGTGTACCAGCAGAATGGGCAGACACACCACCTAATACCCAGAGTGAGGAGGGCAGAGTAATGGCATGACCAATGGAAAGAGTACATGCAGATGCATTGGGTTTCTAGCCAATAGTCCAAATACGGCATTTGACGTGGCGAGCTGATTTCCACTTGGTGCCTTCCATTTGTGCTCGTAAGTGATCCTGATAAAGCCCTATTTCAAGCTTAAACGGCGAGATGTATTGCAAAACCAACTAAGTTCAGAAACACGATTTTGCTTCAAGCGAGGCCAAACTAATTAAGGAGTTTGGAAAGTCTGCATAAGGGTTATTAGAAATGTCCATTTACTTGTAGACGTACAAGGCATTTCAGGAAGGACAATTAAGTCTTTAGACGGGATAAGCAACTGATATCAGTGAGTGCAAAACTGTATCGCAAAGTATCTGTAATGTTCAGAAGCAATCAAAGATCTCCGGAGACTTGAAAGTGAAGTTCTAGTCAGGTTTAAACCTAATTTCTCTGAAGCTAGACGTGGCGGCTACCGCGACTTTTGAGGAAGTAAAAAAACAATTCACGAAAGGAGAGGCACATCAAATCTCCACGAGCATGTGAGACCTCCAAAATGGGTTGGACATATTTTTTTTCCAAATGACTTTAAACCTAACATCTGTTTGAAATTCCTCTTGACGTATGGCATAACACTCTGAAAATAATTAGACTCCAATAAGCACTTTCGATTACTACTACTTCCTAATACTACTTCAACGTTAATCATGGGCGTCATTAATGACCATTACTCATGAAGTTACACATAAACACACCGCCACGATCATTCACTCAGTTTTACCCCCTCTCCCGACCACTTTCGTTTTGCATCGACATCATTTACCAATACGATGCCCGTCACATTGTCGTTTATATTTTTTACATACGTATCATTTCACTAATAATGATTAATCTAATTCACAATTACACAATGCCCCATTCGTCATTGCGCATCACCCTCTTAAATGGAAACAGTGCTGTGATAATTCCCTGAATATCTACAAAAGCTGGAGAACATCCACCAGTATAAGGTGCAGTATCGTTTCATACCTTAAATCATGAATCTGTTTTATGTGTGTTTTAGCAAGACCCTATTACTAAATGGAATAATACAATACCTGGATACCAGGTACTGCTACTTCTCTTGTCACTATATACATGTAGATATAGGCCATTATGTACACACGAAAACTTACAAGCATACCCTTTTGTACTTCTGCCCAGCTATTGGAAACTATTAGACTCTTTTTGTGATTCTTAAGAAGTGCGATCACTGATCTTTATGAAACGGTGGGTGAACCTGTCAAAATGTTTTTACAAATTGAGACTGGAGATCAACAAACCAAGCACTCTGATTTCGAGTACATGCTTTGATCCCTAAGTTGGAAGATAAACATGCGTTACCCTACCACGGCGCCGACCCTAAGCCCTCAGGGTCAATACACATACAAATGGTGCCCATTCCACATTTACTTGGCAAATGCCCTTACAAATCACCCCATGCCGTTCGTTAATCAATGTGCTTTTTTTTTTATATAGAAGCCACAGATAAACCAAGGCCTATTAACATAATAAATATTTTCTTTAATATAACAAAGTTAGTTTTTTTTATTATATAATGTTGACTAAGGGGTGTTGAAAATAACCTATTTTATCGAATATAAAACTGCTCTATAGCACTCATATTTCATGATAAGGAAATTTGGATTACGATACGTCCATGTAAGCTTTATGATTTATGAATTAGTAGAACAAAATCGATGAGAAAGTATCAGACTGCTATCAAGTTAGATGTAAACTTGATATATTATCGTTGAAATCAATCGTAGTAGTGAGCCTGTGAGAAATTAACAGACGACGCATTAAATCGTCCGTAGAGTCATCTATATAGAGACAAACACCTACAGGATAGCCTTTCTGTGTATGGCCCGGCGTCCACCTACTACGATAGAAATTTAGACCTACCGATATGGCACCGATACAAGTCAATACAGTAGACATATGGGGGTTTTTATCGGTGTCTAATCGCAGAAACATGGTCAACTGCTCCGATATTAGGGGACTTTCCGACGCGATTTTGATTTTTTTATTGGGAGGTGCATCGTAGACCATATCGGAGCCATATCGTAATAGGTGGACGCCCTGCCTAAGCCTTCAAAATAGCACATTACAAGCACATTACAAGCATACCATGCCCTGTATATCCCTGTGAGTTAAGCATATGACATTATAGGGTTACAGGAATGTCCTTTCTTATAACAGTAAAAAGTCCTATTTCGTCGCTATATATATATACCTCCCACTTTAAAATTATTTTCATTTTGCATGGTACAAGGGTGAGAGGGGGTGAAGGAAAGTTTTATCTCGAAAGCATATAGTTAATCTTAAATGCGAAATGCAACCATCTACGCATTATAGCGGTTATCTAGATATTATATCTGCAATGCAGTTACATATGTACAGTTATTGTAAACCTCTTACTATTCAAATGTTAGTTCGGGATTTTTTTTATTCAATGGGCATTTGTACAAATCACAGGAAGAAACATATTCAAGAGGAGGAATGAATACAATGTACAATGGAGACTACATGCAAAAGGTCGGAAGTTGGAGTGCATGTTAACAATCAACTCTACTCTGCACAATGTTAGGTCATCCAACAGTGTAGTTATGCATATAATTGGATGTAAACATGATAATTCAAACTTTCAAATTTCAGGATACTACCATTGAAAACTTCAAATGAAAAGCGCTATGTCCACTAAATTTTGGAGGTTTTAACGTTATATTTTGTGAAGATCCACACAGTTATATGTTAAGGGCATATAGTCCATACGAAATTTGCATTGTGTGTGAGAAATACCTGATTTGGTGCATATCTAGAGCAGTGAGAAACATGAAAAGACAAAAATGATGCTGTATCCTTAAAATCATTTGATATGATACTAAGAAATATTTAATGTATCATGAAGGCCTGTGATCCAGCACAAAGCGATCAAAACTTACTTTTCTTGCCAGTATCCTTCTGTAAAGGTCGAGCACATATTGCTTTGATGCGGAGTGTTCGGCGACCGGTGCCATCTCGGGCAGCGACATTGGGGGCAACTCTAGTCACTGTGAGCCGAGTTGTGGTGATGCTACGTGGTGCCACTGCACTTCCCGTTGTCACTACACCCACACCGTTTATCTGTGACAGGGCGCGTGCTCGTGACGTAGTTCGAGCGCCGGGAGCCGTCTGCGTCGTCACGGCTTTGGACGGGGATGGCGGCGACGTCGGCGGCGGCGGCGGCGGGGCAGGAGAGAGCGGCGCTGACAGGCACTGCGTCACTGCTACGTTGTCTGGTAAAGCTACCACCAGCCGCTCTACCTGCTCCTCCACGCCCCTGGTGGGCGCCGAGCGAACTCCGCGCTCCACCAGCACCGTGTAGAACTTGGAGAGCCGCAGGGTGTCCAGTCTTTTACGCATCATTGCTGCCGCCGGCGGGAGATCCAAGTTTCCCGCGGCGGACTCTGCCTCGGGGACCGCAGGCAGGAAGGTTGAGGTATGCCGCGAGGACATAACGCTCAGCCGTCCGGCGCCACCTTCCTCTCCCTGGCGACCCTCCTGGGCGTCACCCTGATTCGGGGACATGCTGAAGGAGCCGACGTCAACCCCGACGCCAACTGCCTCTACAGTGTTGGGTTAATATGCTGCAAAGATCACTCCCTTTCGTCATGGTCATCTCCATATCCACGAGGTTGTCGCTGAGATGACGATCAAATAACAGAATGGATCCCTAGGAACACCCGATCAAGAATCACTGAGTGTTAAACATCTGTAAAACTCCCATGCACATACGCATACGCAGACACTTAAATACCGTTCATAAACCTATATATTTCCTTAGGTGGCTACTTTCTGCGATGGCCAGCCGTTCTATGCCACTGGCTATGGACGGTATCCGCTGGCCCCTTTCACCCAGAGAATAAACTTAGTGAGTGCCAACAAGTGCTGGCTGACATTTCCCAGCCCGGCTTTCCAGTGACGTAACCTCCACAATGTAATGCGATCTGTTCACGATGAACAACATATTTTTGGCGACCACCAAACCCTGGACCCCCCGACCCCACAAATTTATTGTTGTCCTCTCCGTTGGCGCATGAGTTGCACTGCAAGTGTTAGCACTTGAAGCACTAATCCCATTCTATTGGCTACATGTGGTGGCAGTAGACCGGGCTATGGTTCTTAAACCGATATGGATCCGTTGGGTTCCTCTGTTAAGTCCTGTGTTAGCTGCTAGTATACAACACTTTAATACTTCGTATCAAACTATTGAGAGATTTGTGGAGCGACTTGCTCTTATTAATCCCTAAAACACCTTGTAGAACCGAGGGGATTCAGTCAAAATGAATGTCTAATTAACTATAATCCAGACAAGGAGTTATAACATTCTGACGTAAACCACAGCAACACTGATGATACTGAATTCGTATGTATTTTGAATACGCACATGAATATGCACTTGAGATAGGGCACAACATTTAATTTGGTGGTCGATAATTTCAGAATGGAAGGTTTTCGGTGAGTATTGCGAGTATTACGACACTTCCATGTTTAAAAATTCTTTGTGTTATTACTTGTATACTGTTATTTCAAAAATCTTGTGGATGACTATCGGGACCTATAAACTGAATACTGAAACACGTGTGATACAATGAAATAGCTTTATTGAAACATAGTAGAATGATATCAAAACAATTTGCTATAGTCCAAATACCACTGTAGGTTTGAAATTTGATAAATTCCCCTGCTGGTAGACACTTGTGTTGTAAATCCTTTTTGATTAGAAATTCCAGATAAGTATATGATCATCAATTATTCGGTGGTTTCTTTTGTTTAAAAACAATACGTCTCAATACATTTCATTTCGTGGCCCCACAAGCTTTGGATAATTAACAGCTAAATGTTTTAGATCACATGCTGAGTGGTTCAGTTTAAACCAGAGGGTAGCTTGCTTGGGTGGCAATGCCGCAGTTGTTGTCATGATCTCTGGACATCTGGATGTAGCCTTTCATGCCCCAAGACGCACCCCAGCTGAAATATCATAACATAGAAATATTATATAGGATTTCAGAAATAAGATTCTCATATATGTAGGAAATTAAATCAAGAACATAGGTTTCTATTTTCAGGGAATCCTATCCATACATTCCTCTATTTCTATATGTTCCCCTAACAGATACCCCTTCATTTATTCATTTATTAATCTCAGTTTGGAGATTTCTCCAGACTAGAAAATCTGTGAAAATCTTTAAAACGTTGTCAATAAGTGCAAGGGAATACACTGTCCTGTTTTCAACCTTACACTAGTAATATTATTTCGTCATAGACATACCAAAGTTGAAAATACACTTCTTCATAGGACATGAATTATTCAGTTTATCAATGTGAATTTATCACTCAGATCCAGTAGATCATAATTTCTAATCCAGTCAGGAGACAAATCCTGGAAGATGTTTCAAGTTGAATTTCCTATTGGTGTAAAATATTTCGGTAGGTGTGGTATCCTAACCCCCAAGAATTAACCTAGATTGCGAATCGGTCTAGGCAACCTAATATTTATATCAATGAAATTTGTTTGTAATTGTTTGGAAAATAGGTTAGATGCGTTTCATTAATGTTTAGTCCTTTCATATCGAACTCCATTTTGCGATGGAAACTGTATTCGCCCTATTCAAATTCCCCGATTTCATATGCCATGAAAACATTTCAGATATTGCTTACCTGTTTTTAACCAGCCAGTATGCCTTGCCCTCGTTGGTTCCATAGCCGACTGCGAGTACTCCATGGTCCAGGAGGGTTGAGCTGCAATGTGGCTCATAGTACACTCCCGACTTGTACATCCTATATTCAACACAAATGAAAAACAGTAGTAAAAGCGCAAACCGAGTTAACACATGCCTATTACCTTGTAATTTCATTGTGTAGATAATCTATTAATCAACAGTGTTAAATCAATGAAGCCCGATACAAGAAAAGATTCGGGCATGACAATTATACATTGAGGGATAAATTTGACCCCCTATGACTCCTATATCTGCAGCGTAATCTGTACAATTCAATGTAAGTATCGCACAGCTGAAGTGAATATTGAAAGGAAGATGGATTGAATCAATGATAGTCATCTAAAGAGTAGGAGATGCACTTACTGGAAGGATGGATGTCCAGCGTCGATTCCGACAGAGATGGGACCGATTTCTGCTACAGCCTTCTTCAGGGCTTTCTCGTTCCCACGAGGAATGTCCGTGTGACCGGTGCTTGTGGCTCCTACGTCAGCACTCTTGAAGCGACAGGTGCCATCCTGAACAAACACACACAAAAAGACACATGCCACATTATTGACATTCGGTGCATTTTATTCAATTTTTTTTCCTACTCGGATGTACTAGTGGGCGCATTCGGTCCAGCTGTATTATCATTTCTTTTGTGTGTACAATTTCCTTTATTGAATCATTAAGATATACAAGTAGATTGCTTGCACATTGTAGTATGCACTAGTGATTCAACATAGGTGACATATAGCCTCAGTTGTTAAACAACTGATTCTCATGGCTATGCCAGTGATATAATAGTGTCCCAAGCTTTGAAAACAATATAATATGAATAAACATATATACAATACAAAACTCTTGATTATGCTATATAGGCAGCAATGTCCATGTCCCAACTAGAAGTCTTGAGAACCTACGTGCACATTGATGTTTTGTATTGAGAAGGATATTCAGGTATACATGCAACCGATAAGAAATAAGTATGTGTCGGACCTAATCTTGTCTGTAATATTGATAGTATAATATATAGCAAGGCTACATAGAAAGGAAAAATTGATCTCGAAAACACTTTGAAAACTAGGAGTAAGTGCTTTAATCGTTTACAATGGAAGAGCGTGGTATGTCAAATTTGGCATTCCTGGTGTTAGAGTGCATTATCTATCTATACATGCACATATCTATTTGCGTTTACTCGTGAGCAGAAACACTATTCACAGAGTTTGTGAATGCAGGGATGAAGCTGCTAATAAGTATTCCTATTACTTGTAACATGTTTGAATAACGTACTGTGATTCATCGGAAGATCCGTAGTATACTGAAGTTAATAAAAAGGTTAAGAATTCAGAGGACCAAATAACCAGGTCTAGATACAAAGTCTACATACTTGGTTATAAGAATTTGGAAATAAGTGATAGTAAAACTCAATGAACAAAGTAGGCTTTTATTACCTTAGCTTCGTATGGGTAGGAGGCCTCTGTGTCGATGCCATGGTTAGACTTGATATATTCGAAGGCAAAGTCCATCAACCCACCCTCACATCCATGGTTGCCTGAAGAAAACCAAAGACAGTGATATCTCAAAGGCAATGTCGTAATTCACCTATCAATCTCAATTAGTGTCTAAAAAGGCACTTAAGATTCAGGTAGAGCGTGCATTGATGTTCTTTAAAAAGGAAAATACCGCTGAAGGTTGTATTGGGTAGGCTAAAGGTTGTATGGGGTAGGCCTTTTGTCGAATGAATGTTAAGTCATTTGACTTTAAAAAGAGAGCTGAATAGATTTATTGTTTTCCTTGGTTTAATGAAGGACCCTTCTAAATAGACACAATAAAGATGACCCAATCATGTCAAAATGGGAATTCGTAAAAGGCTACATAGGCCTAAGTATATCCTTTGAATTGTAGGTCTTTTCAATTGGATAGTTTAGAGAGTAGCGTACCTTGAGGTTTAGAGCAGTCCACAAGGTTCTGCTCTGAGAGGGACACCAACTTCTTTGTTTTCTTGAAATGCTGACCTTCGAGGGAGCCTGTGGCCGAGAATGCCCAACACGATCCACATTGTCCCTGCGGAAATATTTTGAGACGTGTTAGGGGAATAGAAAATGTTCTGAGAATGTAACGTGTAACATTCTATGCCTCTATCTTGTTGCTATGAATCTGTATCTTAATGCCTTTCAATCTGAACTCATCTGTTGCTTCGTTTAATGCAGGACCCTATTGTTTATATATATATATATATATATATATATATATATATATATATATATATATATATATATATATGATGTAGATACAGCAAACCAGGTAGGTTTACAAACGACCGCAATCAAGATTGTCGTACCTGGTTCTTGACGGGTGTGACATATCCCTGATCCCTCCAATCCACCTTCTTCGGTATCTCAACGTTTTCGGACGGAAGGAATGCTGATCCAAAGGTTGTATTTCTTTGGATCATGCCAGTCAGCCTAGTGGTAAATTCCTTTGATGTCTGTAAATATGAAGATTCAATATGTCACCTAATACTAAGATAAAATGTATATACCTTACTGGTATATAATCGCATACCACGTTTCTTTTGATAAAAATATTCCACGAGCTCGCAGAGTGAGTGAAATATTTTTATCAAAAGAAACAAGGTATGCAAGTATGTACCAGTAAGGTAATACATTTTCATTTTATCATATACCTTAAAATATAAGTATTTGATGAATTATATAAGGAAATATGACAATGCCCCAGCTGGATTCAAAGTGTGCTGGTATATCTGTTGACATCTTAGTGAAAGTCAAGCATAGAATAAGCTCCAAGTGCATTTTTTACTCTTTTTTCCCCTTCAACTCCTGTGATCCTATGCAAGCATGAATTAGCAGAGTGCTGCAAGTCACTGTCAGCACTTCATAAGTAGGTCAGTGCAATTTTTTCTGCCAATCAGAATTTGTATTCAAAGTAGGTTGGTACATCATTTTATACCACCATACTGTGCCAGTATATATTTAATACCAATACCCTAGCAGAGGTTGGTATTAGTGTAACATACTGGCATAGGTATATAATAAATCATATAAATATATCACCTAGGTACACTCATATGGGGTGCATGCTTGATTACACATGAAAGACTCAATGGCAGTCCCCTCAAAATATTAGAGAACTATGATAAAATTCTATAACCGTATTAATATCAGACCAACATTGCCCCAATGTTAGACCCAATTCAATATTACATGTAATCGTTGAATAATAGTTTGGTGCAAAATCTAGGAGATATACATATATAGCATAGTCCATCAAAATGATGGGCCGATGAGACAATATTACTTAAGTAAGTGTAGAGTAATCAAACTCCAGCGATGTTATAAGAATAAAGGAAGAGATTAACAAAGAATCGATGATACGATGGCTTACCAGGTCAGCATACTCATTGATTCCAACCCTAAAGGTCTTGTAGCCAAGGTCGGCTTGGATATTGTGGTCCCTGATGAACCTCATGTTCTTCTCAAAGACCATCCGCCTTCAGGAAAAGAAAAAGAAGACTAATGCTACCATCAAAGTGTTTACGATGATGAATTTGGAACTAAACACACCTACAGATGATTGCACTTCTATACTTTACTCCCAATCTGTGACTCCATGTGCATTGTAGTTATGCATACCTTAATGGTATGCAGATACTTTCTAACGAAACCTCTAAAAGGTCTTGACAAGAGGTTGAGAGTCATCCTTTTTATATCAGTGAAACAACAAATTTTGTCTACTCCTCTTTTCATCAAGTTGTCCTTATTGACGATCATATATCGCTGAGAGTGATCTCGGGTAACATCTCAGCTTGGAATGCCGTCGGATGGCGGGCATTCGAAGTCGTCGGATACAAAAATATGTCCTCTTAACTAAAGGCAGTGGATAGTCATGCAGACTCACCTGAAAGACTCATCCTGTTCTTCATAGGACTTCCCGTACGTAGCCTTGAACTTACTCCAAGGAACATCCATGTCGGGGCTCGGACTGAAGGGCGCTGCCATGGCAACAGCCAGGAGGGTGGTGAAAGCGATGAGCTTGAACATCTGAATAAAGCAGCAATTATTACTGAAAGCTTATCATATAAAAACTATACATTTGCCTTTCTGGACTTCCTGCTATGGTAATAAATAGTACGAAAACCATATGAATATTTCAGTAAAATGTTGGGGACCTACCTTGGATTGCTGTTCTGTGGTTACTGAAAACAAAGATGTGCGACAACTGTAGTTTCCACGGAGTTTATATAGCCAGGGTATCCGACTGATATGGGCAAGTGGATTGCCTCACGCGTTCAACATCAATATCATATGCTGATACGATAGAAATCGTGACAAAGCATGTGATATTCTCGAGACAAATTGGAAATATCAGGTGATAATCTTATCAGACACCACCGTCACAGTTTTAGGCCCTACTCTTAGAGGAAACAAATAGCTTCCAGAGATGATATTTTTCTGTCTAGTCATTGTTTCACATGGAGCATTGTTATCTTTTGTTCACGTTTTCAATAGATGTAGGTGGCTAACAATGTCTTACGTAGCTTAGATATAGCTGTAAGATTGAGGCTTTCTGGTGCTATAAAAGCGGCAACTATTTTATTTCAATTACTTTGGTGTGATTTATCAATCAATCCTGTATCAAGAGACATGCGCCAGAATGTGATGTGAAATTACAATGTCAGAACTTATATTACTATATACCGGTGCACGAATGTCTCACTTTTACGCGATGAGAGAAAAGATTCCGTTCGGCCGCACCATGGCGTAAAATATTTTTACGCCACACTGTACCACGTGATCTTATTTCGGAGGTTGAAATACGTTGATAATGTGAGTACCAAAATGACATTTAAATCGAATATCGGTATATAGTAATAAAAAGACATAGTGAGTGTGGCCGAATTCCATCTGTTCCTCGATATTTTTCGTCAGAAATACTCACCTCAGTCTACGACTTCGGTGAGTATTTCTGACCAAAATATCTCTGAACAGATTCCATTCGGCCACACTAACCATGTCTTTCTATAATCGTTCTTTCTTTAGATTAAGGACCAAATACATGTTTGCACATGTATGTAACCCGTGTAGTACATCTTTGACACACATTTCAGTATTCAATAATGTCTCTGGGAAATAACATTCCAAAGGCTTTGAACTCTGATATCGGAATAAAGGGATGGCATATTTTATTGATGATTTCTTCTCCTGTTATGTTCATGACATAATGTACTGAGGGAACAATGTCTTACTGCAGAAGGTCTATTGCAATTATAATGCATTTAATGGAATTAGCCTTTTTAAAATTATTATTATCTTCTTTATATAGCCTGTAAAGGTATTCAGCCTTTAGGCCGGTGTGATTTACTCTTACAGCACCACAGTGGTAAATCACTTAACATACGTCGAGTGGTCAGTACTACAATACGTAGCTGAGTTAATGAATTCGTGTATATGATCATAGTTCACTTATAACAAACAACTCTCTTTTGTCGATAGCAAGCTATTGAACTATTACATGTTAGCGATTCATGAAAATTTACATCTTGGTACCGGAAGAAATATAAATATATGAAGAGGTTGAGAGTCCAGTTTCAATAATGTAACAGTTCGTGGATGGCCTCCTTTTTCATTTTGAATTTAAATGCTGAATATATTTCAGTATTTCTAGAATCTGCAGGGAGATTACTCCACACTTTTCTTATACATTTTCAGACGAGGATGTTTCACAATATAGGTAGTAGCAGAGATCTGTCTTGTATTTCTATTATTAACAGCAATTAATGGTTGGTCATTCTTTCTTTTATACATATAATTGATAAGATGAAAGTCACGTCTCTTATCCAAATAACACACTATTGGTTTTTTTTTTGCTGTGGACTTAATGATGAATCAACAGTTTATTGTGACTAGTTAGTTGGTACTTATGGATATTTTACCTCCTTTATCATTAACTCTACATCTCGAGTTCTACAGGAATCACAGGAGAAATCGACAAACACTCGTGATATCAGTGCCAATCTACTGTCAGCTGATGTGGGCGTGAGAGATTATTATACTGAAAGTGAGCCGCCGGGAGCTGAGCCAGGGTGAGCCACGGGCCGCTTGTGTGGATTCATAGAAAATAATTCAAAGTTTAATAACTTCGGATCCAATTAAGATATCGGGAAACAGTTTCCAGATTTATCATTGCCTCTGTGTCCCCTACAACTCGGTATAAGGCACCTGTAAATCAGACTAGGAGAAAGGTAGCATCGCAATTGAAACGGCCTTCTCAGAATCAGGAACAGTCGGTGAAGTGCGCACAGCGAGACGATTAAGGTCGGACAGAGTCGGTCATTACCCCAAGGCAGGTAATGGCCGACCCGATTGATATGATAACTTATATTGCGATGCTTTAGCATCACACTTTACGCATAGGTAGGCAACAAAGACTTATGCTTTTCTTCTTGTATGTCTAGTCTCAACCCTCACACTTTACAAGGCATCAGACTGTCATTTTCACAGCCTACATGCCTCCTGAGACTTGCACCCGAATTAATGATGTCCTTTATGCTAGTTATGGACTGTAAGAGGCTCCATGTACCAGTGATCAGTATACATGGAATCAATGCAGTACAGTACAGGGGAGGAGATATTTTTATGTAAATATAATAGGAAGTACTCCGTACCTGTGCGACGAATCCGTCGCAATTGAACATTTCAAGATGTACGATGCGACGGATTCATCGCATCGCATCCGCCCGAAACCGGCCCCACTGATGCGATTGCGTGCGATGCTATGGACACCCGGCGTTTATTACACTATTTTTGCGACGTCCGTGTTGTACCAGTGGTAGAATAAGCTCTACCACAACTGCTCTTCCAATGAGACCACATTGTGTTACTATGTGTGAAACCGGTCTCGTAAGTATGTGGTATTTATGATAGACCATAACAAAGCACATATATATGGCACAGTATAGATTTTGATTATTGACAAGACATATGTTCATGCTAACCAATTGCAAAAAACTTTACATCAATAACATGTCATTCAGACAAATGAATGTAGATCTATGTAGCCAATAATCGATGATTTTTTGGATGAGCGGTCGTAAACCACGAGCGGTTGACGCGTGGTAATTTGCTGTGACCGTGTAGTAATTACGTCTATGTTCTGTATCAACTGTCTTTAATTGTCCAAATGTTCAGCTCACTTTTTGCGAACAAGAACATTCGTACTATCTATGTATCTATGTATCTATGTTGTAATTAATGATTAGTATCTGTACTGTCGATTGAAACAGATTGTTGAACTGAAGGTTATCAAGTAATCGCTAATAATAACACTGTTGAAATTACTGTCAGTCATATATCTGATGTAAAGTGAACACTGTGTTAACATTAACTAAGTGACCTTTGTGGTCTGGACACTGTAAGATAGACAATCTGAGTGGTTGTCAGTCAGCGCGTGAATCTGAAAGAATCAATGTATAACTGAATGTTCTCTGACTTAAGGATGGATGCAATGGAAGATCGCGTGTATTACCTCGTGAAATGTATTCATCTGAAAATAAACTTTTAAAAAAAACCAAAAAAAACACGAGCGATAGCGAGTCTATTAGGTCGTCAACCTTGAGTGGTTTACAGAGCCGACCATCCAAATAGGCTACCATCAGTTGTTGTATTTCTTATCCGCGATCATAAATAATCATTTTAATTCCTAGAAATTCGATAATGGGTTTAGAAAAGTCATAAATTATGGGTGTGATTTACGGTCTTGGGTGTGATTTACGGCCGCTAATAAACAATGGGAAGTGGTTTTCTGTGACCCCATACATTTCCAATGGGACTTAGATCAGAAAGTACACATAATATATGGAGACTATATTATTATGGAAATCATTAAAAATGTCATCTTTATCATCAGTTAATAGCAGATTGTCAGAATGACAGTGGCCTCGTGGTACGGAGGGACGTTTGAATATTATTTTGTCACTCAGAGACGGACAGAATGTGTCCTCTTGGGCAGCAAAAGTAAGATATTCGCCTGTAGGTATACAATAATATCATGCACGTTTATTGAGAATAAATGGACTGGAATTCTAATCTTACTACATATATGCCCAAAATACGTTGTATGAATTGACCCAATAAGTATATGTAAAACTAAGAGAAACAATTGAAATCAGTGACTAAGACTTTAGAATACTTACTGATATGAAAATATTCAGATATACATGATGGTATAATTATCAGTATGCACCCACATGTACATTGTGTTTTGAGTTATGTACGGTGTACATTTTAAAAGGTGGTGGAAAACGGCAGCATAACGGACATAAACCTTACTGTGCAGGTGGTCAGACCCATTCGATATCTTGGTTTGGTTGACATGGTGAGTGAATTGTTCAACTGGAGAATGATTTGATGAGCAACTACATACACCCTGCTTTCTCTTTTTTTTAAAAGGCTTGTTGTCGAATTTAAGTCTATGTCCCAGTGTCTGGGACATATTGGAGCAGAAATGGGTGTAACATTGGCTTAAATGCATATTGATCGAAATTAGAGCACTGCAGAGACTCACACATATACCTGTTCATAGACCATTCTCGGGAGCTTCATCAAATGAAGTAGAATAACTAATTTGCCTCTTTTAGGTCTAGGGAATAAACAAATAGGGTATGGGGCAATAGAATACGCTGCCTAAAGGTTAGAGAACTTGGAGGTGTTACGCTGACTTTCAGATTCCTGTAAAAAAACCTAACCCTTCTCTATCTACCTGCCAATTCTATGACATTGATAGCGTGCAGAGGCCCAGTGCCTTAGTCTTAGAAGCGTACCCAGCTGCTCATGATAAGTCACCAGAGACCCAAATACCTCCTTGATCCACTGGTGATTGATATGGTTGGACCTTACAAAGACATTCGAAGAAATAGTAAGATGGTTGGGTACAGAAAATTCCCCATGAATAAAACCCAAATCTTTTGATTAGAAACAAATTCCACGCTCATTCATCGATGATGAACATACTACATGTGCATGTGTTTCTGATTTCTATACATAAACGGCCTCATTAGTATGAATGTATGTTTACTCCATAACGTGATTGATATGTGGGTACATTATGTATTTGAAAATATGGTTATTAGTACTGCTGTATATATGATACAATTAGACTATCACATTCAGTCATGTCTATGGGTGTGACTGTAAGTGGAGGTTTGTAGGGTCATTGTATTGATTATAAAGAGGTCGTTCATTCGTGACTGTGCCATACAATGATATGCAAGCATTACCCCGAGGGTATTGGACGACTTGTGATAGACTGTCGACAAGCGGGGCGACCCCAAGTGTAGTGTGTGTGCCAGGGCACTGTAGCACCTGGATCAAGTTACACGACACTTCAATCTTCCGGTTACACTCGCGGTGAGACATTTTTTGTATCACACTCCCAAAGGAATTATTATAGGTCACGTTATATTTACATGTACCTCCTGTCTGTTGAAGTAAGCAAGCGGTGAGACCAACATAGACTTGCTCTTGCCTTTTACCTTGGGCAGTCATTAAGAAGGGAATGAATTAGGATAGCATACGTTGCAATAAGTCGCCTTACACTGACAGGTCCATCAAACCTGACTCTCAGATAGGAGAGGGAATGGTGGGGTGGAGGAAGGTAACGACTGAGGCCATTATAGGACCAACCTAATGTTGTGGACGTACAGGTGTGTATTTGTGACGGAATATTTTGCATTGACTAAAGATTACCTAATTACCTAGAGTAGCATAGATCTGTTAGTATCATTAAAAGTCACATTTGTTTACTATCAAATATTGCTATATAATATCAATGTATTCTGGAGCTAGCTACACTCAGGATTATTGGGTCGTCTGCATGGCGTTTCGGGGAATGAGCACATGTATGGAGTAGCGGGCGGCATACTGTTTATTATATTGCCTACTAATATTTTCAACATGTGTGTCCAGTTCCTAAAATCCGTCTCGAGAATTCACAGCTCACTGTCTCGGAATAGACTGGTTGGAAGAACATTTTATTCTGGATAGGATATTGAATTCTTATGATTAAAGTATTATTGCACATGCTCATCCACTCCAATATTGGTAATAAGTGATGTCTGGAATTAGCCAAAGAGTCAAGAATCTAGGGGAGTATACAATAATGTTAGATTTCTCAACATAGGCGTAAATGTATGGGTGGGATTTTTAAAACCTGCTAAATTACCAAAAACAGGGTTATTTAAGGCTGATGTTGTATAAACATATCTCATCAATGTAAAAGTGGCATTTTTTGGTGCATCTTTTGATGGTCTTTAATTCCAATATAGGGTTTTGTATAGCTCTGAGGAATATTTCCTTCCGATAATCAACAAAAACAGTGTTTTTCATGATTTTCAGTTTGTTTTCAAAGTCTATGAGGCAGAATGTTGAGCCAATAGACCCTCTTCACACTGTAATGGCCGCCTATGTAAGCGAATCGAAAATGAGACGAGCCCTCTCCACTCAGTCCTGAATATTGATAAAAAAAATACTAGTGTTTCTCTAACTTGAAAGATGGAAATCGGTCTCACGTCTTAACTAATCGGCCGATTTGTATAAACAATGCGTTGTTAGAAAGCTGAGAATTGGACCTATCTGTTGGGATATACATGATATACCTGTGTTATGGATAAAATTTCCTGTCATAGAATGAACATTGGAATTGTGGAAATGAAAAACATTAAAACATGTTACTTTCCTGTTTTCAAAGCGATTTAATGAAAACTCTATCGTGATGACATATAGAAATAACCATCCTATCTTATTAGGTATCTCATGACGATTAAAATGATACCAATATTACCAGGTTGTGATAGATATTTCTTTCTCAAATTATAACCTTTTATAATGTTTCTTGAAATTTCAAATATTTTAGGGGGGTGGACAACATGCAATATTATGTATACACAATTTCAAAAGGCTCTCAAATCTGAACCATTTGTCTGATTTTGTTGGAATAATGTTTTTCTGGAAAGTACTTGGTAGGAGACTAATATAAAGTATAAAAAGAAGTATTATTCTAAAATAATTTTTTGAGTGTCTGATCCCAGGAAGAAAGCGTAATATAGCAGGTTTCAAAAATCCGACCCGTATATCAATTCATTTCTTACTTTAGATATACAACCGGTTTCATTTGCCTTCATCTTCATGGAAAGTCATTAATAATTGAAATCGAATTGAGATCGAACCCTGAGGCGAACTCTGTATCATTGTGAAGACCTAATCAGATAAGTTAGTGGGCGTGTGATCCACGATTACTAACCTAGCGCTATCCTGCGATTCCTCGATCCGATATATATGTCACTAATATCACTGTATGTCGCCAGTCTTGTTTCATAACTGACAAAATGAAGACACTTCTGTTCGTGTGCGCCCTTGTGGCCGTTGCGGCCGGCAGTTCGTGTCCCTTCCCACCTCGCCTGTGGTGCAGCTCCCCAGAAATAGCCAGGCAATGTGGAGTGAGTATGGAGGATATTTTTGTTGTCATAGCAGAAATTTCCACTACATATATCCACTACAGGTATGCAGTATATAAACTCTGCACAAATATCTCCATAAGTATTTTTATATGTAGTACTGATGGGGAAATACCCATCCCTATATTTGTTCTTGCTACTCTACTAACCTACATGACAAACGGACCATAGAAAAGAGGTATACAAAGTAGCCTACTATACAGTCGATTTTGTGTGTACTTTTTCAAAATGATATCTTATAGATGCCAGATGAACTTAGAAAGAAATGATACTTGATATCTAACATTCAGAGAATACGTTGCTATAGGAGGTAGCCTAATGCTATGGCTAAGAATTATGTAGTGATATCGGTTGTTTCTGTATCAATCAGTAGCAAATTTACTTATGTGTAATTGATATTTAGAACAATGTGGAGAGATGTGATACATGCCAAGGGGTCAGAAGTATGAGGGCCCTTTTCTAAAAGATATGGCAGAATTAAGCTTGGACCCTGGGCATTCCTGTCTTCAATAAAAATTACCACCAAATCCAATTTTGATCATAGGAACGAAACTAGCAAGAGACCGGATTTGGAGCGGGATTCCAATTGACACCAACAATGCATTTGGAAATAGGCTATGCTAAACCAAGCGAGGTATTTTGGCTTGGGTCAAAATAAATTCTAATATGACAGCATCCAATGGTGCTAGCCATGTTTCCTGAGGGAAGACTATAATCATGGTAGATAAATATATTCTATCACTTGGCGTGATAAGAAGTGATTTGAGAAAGGTTGCACATCTAAAGAAATAAGAAAAATAAACGTATAACATGCTAGATAAAATGAGCAGATTAGCTGGTAAATTCGAGTATTGTTACAGTGACTTGAGTAAAACTCTCCTGCAGGTAACGAGACAGTGCTTTTCGTCGGAGGCATCGCCAGTGAAAGTGGCTTTATACTACGAGTCACTATGCCCGGGATGCCGAAACTTCATCACAACTCAGCTCTACCCAACGTGGAAACTAATTGGTGATATCATGAACGTCACCTTGTTTCCCTACGGCAATGCACAGGTAACAACCTGCTATTCTTTGTGGGAAGAAGCCAGTATCAAAGGAATATTGTATCCTTTATAAAATATCATATGGGGTCATATAATATCAGTAGCGAAATTCATCAATATTTATTTCACTATCTAGAATATATTCTTGAGTGATTCTCAGTTGAACTATTTCTATTATTTATACATATAATTACCTGAGGACTTTGGGTCAATAATGAAGAAGTGCTTCTGTAAGGATATCAAGCTACATGCAGATATTAAAATTCAATGAAGTCTTGATTGAATATAAACCTGTGTTGTATCGACCTTTATGTTTCGCTTCTGTATATTGTTTGCTCCGTTCTCTTGGTCCCTTCCCCTCAGTTGTTAAGATTTTGGGACCACTGACAGCTGAATGAAAAGTTTTTAAAAAAATTACTAACAATTATGTAATCCATGTATACTCCTAATATCGGCCCCACAAGAAGTGAGCAGCGAGGAACATTAGGAAATCTATACTTTGCAACTTAGTCTCATTTCCACCAAGGAGCATTTTTGAATATTGATATTATCACTATATTGAAGAGTTCGTAATATTCCCCGTCCGTGATGAACGATTGCACTTTCAACCACTCGCAGGACTCCACCCCTACCACCATAATCTGATGTTAGATGAACACCTATTTTCCAAATTACAGGAGACAATGAAGGATGGGAAATGGGAGTTCGTGTGTCAACACGGCCCTCACGAGTGTGCTGGCAACTTAATTGAGGTACGCCTATTACGATTCCAGCGATTATGTTTTCTACTTCAAGATTTTATAAAAATGTCCCTTTAGGTATAGAAATTAGAATAATCATCTGATTTGAATTCTGAAGAGTTAGCCAAACTATATTGTTAAAGTAAGTTAATTTACAAAACATCTTTAAAATCAACACTGTTTATGTAGCAGATACACGTCATTAATCATATCCTTTTCGTTCAGACATGTGCCATCCACCTAATTGGCGACATCAAAGTTTACTTCCCCTTCATCCAATGTATCGAGACATCAGATGCAATGCCAGAGGATGTCGCCCCAACGGTGAGTTCAAACCACTGGTAATATTGACTGTGAAGGTTGAATACAGTAAGGTTGTGTACCACAGGACCATCACTCTGTCAATGGTAATACGACAGTATACATATAGCATAAAGGTTATCAAACTCTACCTCTATAATGTTTGATACATGCCGTTGCAGGGATTTTGCTCTTCCAATTAGTTCACTTGACACCCACACTTATAAATCCCTGTCACTCCTTCCTGTCATGCACCACTCCATTTTCCTTAAATGTCTTTTTTTTTTATTTGTCCTTCTCTGGCGATTACCCTCCACGTGAGCTGTTCCCGAGAACCCTACAAACCCACTTGCCTGTTAGCCCCTCAATGATCCTCTCTGGGTAAGTCAGGGGAGGCAGTAAACTTGGAGGTTAAAGTATGATTTAAGGGGTGTTTCATTATGCTGGCCTTGAATCAGACGGCGCGGGGGTCTGCTAAACATGCTTATAGAGTCCGAAGGCCAATATTGCATGGCAACTGGCGAAGTGACATTTACAGGTGCCTGTCTAGTTTGTTAGGTTTTATGATCTGTCACCTGTCACACTGCTGTGCAGCCGCCACTGATGAGCGTGTTGCCTTTTCCACTACACCGATTGCTATAACCACCTGACAAAAGGGCATAGTGTTGTCACCGTGTGTTCTTTTGTGGTTGTGCAGTTGGCCCAACGTTTGTTTGTGTAGTTTTACGTCTCGGTAGGCTAGTTACGTCCTTTTGAGACTGACTCTGGCCCAATGGAACAGGCCATTTACCCCACTCCAAGCACACACGCAGTATTCAAGAAGTATTTCCTAAAGCGAAAGTTCCACGAACTATGCCTTTAACAGGTGGACAAGCATGCTGGGCGCAGGCGACTGCCAGCTGGAAATGTGTAAATTCTCTGAGCTCTTCCACCAACTCACGTTATGCTAGCTGGCCGACGACCACATGGGGCCACCGCAAGCATTATTGTGATTCACTCGTTCGCCTTTCAATCGATAGTGGGCGCATCAAACTCGTCCCACACTACACTGCTCTCACTGTGCAAAACTGGGGATCGAGCAATGCATTGTGCCGCCATGTTGGGATTTGTACATAATTAGTAGAAACCAAACGAGAGTTAGCCTTGTCAATGTTTATGCCATGATGGGCAGGTTGTGTATTACTACACGAGGCGTTAGCCGAGTTTAGTGAGTAGCAGACCTGACCAGAGTGGCATAAACATTGACAAGGCTAACTCGAGTTCAGTTTCGTATTTATCCTACCCTATCTCATCAATATACAGAGAATATTTGTAATTATCCATGTTAGTAGTTATCAATGCTGCCGGATCTACTTTCGTTATCTCGTCCCTGATTGGTCGTTTTTTTTATTCACCTTGGTGCATAAATAACACTTTATCCAACGCTCCGTCAAATACATTGAGTCAATGTTAAACCTATGGCGTTTTTTATTAGGGGTAGGATAACACTGAGCGCTCGTCAAATTTTCACTGAATATTTTGTTTAACCCAATAATGATGGTAAATAAAGATAAGTATTGATGTTATGAATATGCATGGGACATTCTGGTGCTAAAATTCTGCAGAAACTTCCAAAAAATGTCTGAATTTTCAGCCTTTGCTCATGGGTTTATGACTCACGGGTATCACCTGTTCAAGCGACTGCATCCCTGACTGCATCTGTTAAGGTGGAGGCGAGGAGCACTCAATGGGAAAGGCATACCCAGGTCAGCTGACCATGTATTCTAGCTGGCAAAAGCTATTTAATCAGTTGCAGGCTGCACTAAATGACTGTGTGTGGACATGATCTCATAAATTTTACACAGGCCTGCCGAACACCTCGGTGGAAAAGTGGTGTTTGTGAGCTGTAGGGCAAGCTGGTGCTCCTCACTTTTCCACCAAGCAGGTCTTTGCCTGTGACACACCAAATCTGCCAGAGACACCCGTAGAGGCCCCAGCCGTGGCTAGCGCCTGGTTGGTGGAACACTCGGTTAATGGTTATGCCCTGGTTTCTATCAATATATATATTGTCCTGACAATAAGTCCAACTACATTACAAAGTATAAAACCATTGCATGAACACATACACGTTGTTCTATCAGATCTAAATCGGGATTGTGATTTTAATAAATTGTGTAGTAATGCATGTGCAATACGTTTCATGTTCTTGGTGTAAATACACTATGAGATGTAGCCTAAAGTTGCATTTTTATCGTTGCTAGTGCGCCAAGAAACTCAAGATTGATTACAGCAAGATCGATGCCTGCACAAAAAGCCAACTGGGCAATAACCTAGAGCATGCGATGGCCGTGAAGACCAACGCCCTGCAACCACCACACGAGTACGTGCCCTGGATCGTCGTCAACGGGGTGAGTCACCGCCATGCCTCCTGGCGGATTACACGTAAACTTTATCACTATTTATGCAATCACACAAACTGCGACTAGATTCCTATTCTAAGAACCAGACGGAGACTGTATGTTTCTTGCTCAGTGCAGATAGATTCTCGGATACTTGGATCAAAATTAACGTTTACAAGTAAAGGAAAAAGTAAGTTATTCCTAGTTTATATTTCAGGTGCACAACGATAAAATAGAAGAAGAGGCACAAAGCAACTTGCGAAAATTGGTGTGCGACATGTACAAGGTCAGTATCTACATTTATTGGAAATATCAACAGGGAATTCACAACACGATAATCTTCTAGATAGAAGTAATACATGTAATACAATTAAAAAGTTATATAGAAGAATGGATGTCTGTTGGGATCAAAAACGTAGTGTAAATGTTAGTTATACAAAACATGTCATGTACATGTTTACATAAAGAAAGGACTCTGTGTAACACACTGAAGGACAACCAATGGTTTTTCCGTCCACGTTTGTGTGGAATTTCGCGCCTCAGAGAAAAAGAATACGTGGACAATTTCAATGGAACACAACTTGTTTTGGCACACATACACTTCAGTGTTGCACATGACATGAGGCTGATTGTCTGGGGGAGGCTCTAACCACTGTTTTATTGGCATGATTGAGGTTCAATTAATATTTGTTATACATGGGTCGAATAGTGCTCTATACTGATAAAGAAAAACAGGATTTAAATTAAAAAATGGAAAGCTGCCATCTCTAAGAAAAAGATACCGTGAATAAATAAATGAGAAGCGCACATAAATATCGCAAAAGAAAGTGTTGGGAGGTTATTATACTCTACAAGACATGTAATGGATTGGTTTGTAAAAATAAAAATGTAACCAAACAAACCTAAACTATCAGCAAAGTTGTAACTAAAATGTGTTGATTTAGAATATCATATTTGTCAAAGTGTAATGTCTTTATAATTTTTCTCTTATTATTATCAGGGGACAAAGCCCGCCGCCTGCACCAGCTTCAAGTCCGACGTCTGTGTCCGCAACTAGAATTAACCCGAGCAAAGAATCCCAATTCTCTACTAAAGACCCTAATATTAATGATCAGTTGGCCACACGCCTGTGATAAAAACAGTAGTACCAGTTATTTACCTTCAATAAAATTCTATAAATACAGAGAAACTGCAGTGATCTTGGTTGTTTTTGTCCGAGTGAAGTTGGACTCTCAGTGATTGGTGCAATTTGAGAATAATTTGGGAAATTGCTGAACGACTAGTTTTGACGGCCACTAAAGAGAACCTTGGTATGGTTGATCAACCCGTCTCCTTCCTGTGTCTTATGCCTCATGTCTAAAATCATAACAGAATCTGTGACGTCCAGATTTGTAGCTAGTTTGCTCCGAACAAGCACTGTAGTCTGAAAAGAGCCTAGGATCTTCGGAGATCTTCGGGGACCAGAATGTGCCGCTCATATATTATGTGTTTCCTCACAGTATAACATGAAATTTTGTGATCCATTATCCCCAAATTATACAATCCCCCTACTGTTTGTAATTCACCAGGCGGAGATTACGGGTGCTCGTAATCTCCGCCCGATACAGAGCAAAGTACCTTTAGTACAAGAAAATCCGTGATAAGATCGGCGTTGATTATGTATTTTCTTTGATAACTTGGAGGCATATCCTACAATTCGCAGTGGCGCCACCTGGTGATTTTTTTGATATTCACATCTATCCATTCAAATTGATTCCATAACCAAATGAACAAAATTTAAGTTTTCTCTAGTTTGACCTAACCTAATAGGAAAAATGGGCAGATTTTCATTTGGTGACCTATAGTTTCTAAAGCTTAAATGTATAGTATTATACATTTACTACATTCTGTGAAAGCATGAAGAAAATGACTTAGGTTTTACTAAATTTAAAAAAACGAACCTTTTAGAATTTCTATATATTCCATTATGATAATATCGTAAAGGCGGGGCCCACTGCTTGTGACACACTCCAGCTAGGCCTATGACACACTCAGACACATAATCTGTGTCGGAAAGGCTCTGTTGGAGTGTCGTAAAGCCTTCTCTGAGTGTCATAAGGGGTTTAGCAGGAAAGGAAAGGTTGCCACGGTACTGACACAACCAGCTCACTAACGCCGGCCTTGTGGGACTTTATTTACATAGGAAATAAACTGAAAAATATGATTTTCTTCGATTTTCTTTAAAAATATATGTATATATATATACATAGAATAGGGAATTGATGTATTTCATCAATGGTACTAGAAAACCGAACAAATGTCAATAATCATGTATCTCAGACCCTTAATATAATTTTTAAAGTATATGATTTCTAAAAATGTTTATCATACCAGTACCTGAATATGTTCAGATGGCAATTGGTAATGCGTATCTCTATTAAATATAAGGAAAAAACAAGTCGATAGTTTTGTGGACAGACGACCGTAAACCACCAGCGGTTAACGCGTAGTTTACAGAGCTTACGGTGCTCTGGGTACGCCTATGGCTAGCATGCAGGCAGTGTGTTTTCCGGGAGATTCCCAGACACGGCAAGGCCCTGGGGGCCGCTGTGCGCAATCGCCGGGGCCGTGGCCGGCCTCAGATTTTCGGGGTCAGCCGCTAGTGCCCCACCCCTGACCGCGGGCATTCCCTGCCGCCGTCGGCCTGAACACTACAATTCAATTGTTATTTTTAGTTGCGAGAACACCTGGAAAACTGACATCCCTGTTGAATAATAAATACAATATAAATTGGTTTCAGGTAAAAGCATTCATAATCTCCTCGGACTACTCTATGTAATATGCTCGCATTAACTCATATATTACTACGTGTCTAGTCCTCTGAGATTACGAACACTTGTATTTGAAACCAGTTATTATTATATACCTGTGGCTGTATGAACTACGTATACTGCCCGCTCCTACCCATTGCATATTTATACCCGTACGCCACACTGTGACGTATGGCGAAATGGGGAAATTTTACCTGGTCACATGATCACATATCCCGTGACCAGGTAAAATTTCGCCATTTTTAGGTATATAATAATACGAAAACAAGCTGTCTTCGTACGTCAAAATACTTAGTAAAATTTTTGATCACATACATCCCTCTGCCTACGGCATCGAGATGTATGTGATCAACAATTTCACCGCATATTTTTGACGTACGAAGACAGAAAGCCAGTTTCCGCATAATATTGTGTATATAAGGGCCATTAATCAAGTATTAATCCGTATTAGTCTCAATTCCAACGTACTGGTTGTACCTTTTAGGCTTGATCCCCCTTACCCGAAGTATGTCCCGATCCTGCTCGGACCATGTTTGGTCCCCATTCACCTCATAGAAAATGTCCATAGAAAACTCTTAAGGAGTGTGGATCACCATACCTGGAGCATACAGATATGTTGTATGCTCCGGGCTGCAAAAACCAGCACATACGGAAAAATGGTGTGTATGAAAAAATAGTGTGCATGAGCTAATATCGGTACGCCACTCGCAAAGGTAAACAATATGTACTGCTCTCAAATAAAAGCAGTTGTATGCTCCTCGGAGTTGACTCTGCCCGATATTACTACGCTTCGACTCCATGGGGCTTACGGCTGCTTGTATCTGAAACCAGTCAATATTGTGTATGTATCTAACATTTTATTTCATACCTAGATTTAAGCAGTTGTTAAGAATACGAGGCACATACACTTATCACAACTGATGCTACCTTATATAAAAAACAATTTAAAAAAAAAGGAAAAAAAAACCAGATTTAAGCAGTAGTGTTAAGTAATGATACTAACATTAAACTACTACTAAAAGGTACTGAGATGACGTTTTGAATACAAGATTTGAATATTACTCTTTTCTTTATGGGGTACACGGACTTTTTTTGTTGCCGATGACCTCTTGGAATAGAGAACGTTCACTATTCCTCAACATAATGTGCCAGATACCAAGGTGTTAAGACAAAAACAAAGAGTAAAACCCGGCATAGCATTATTCTGCAGCTTGGACAACCTTTTCTCGAAACAGAGAATGATCTACATAGCGAGGTTTTACTGTACTTCTAAAACGGAGCACCATTAACAAGAAAAATCCATGGGTATTGTTTATCGAAGTACATTTATTCACAGTAGAATACTGGAGATCCATTAAGCTAATATACTATATTCTTTTATACACATTTCAATATGTAATTGATAAAACATTCCGAGAATAATAGTGTATCACATAATCTAGGTATTCTTCTGATGATCATGACCCAAGTTATATCAAAGAGTGTCATTACACCCCTTAAAAAGTTTTAGCTAAAAAAGATAAGATTCTTAGAAAACATGGGATTGTACGGTACACTAACATATATAAATCAGGGTTATGGTACTGTATAGAAAAGACTGATATTCATTTGAATTATGAGGTCCCATAAAACATTTAATCAATAAGACACAGAAAACAAAGCATGAGAATAGTGTCAAACAATACATTTTAAGAAGCAACTGTTGGCATGAACAATTCATAACTGCATTGCACTTTTCCTTGATTTCAACCTAAATTTGGGGCAGGCAGTGCTCAAGAACTGGTTTTCACTTTTGGGGGAAAACAGAAAAATTCAGCTCTAATATTAATTTTGTTTACCTTTGGTCATTTTGTGAATTCATCAGACAAATAAATAGTACCAACAATGCAACATGCTGGAACATAACATATTTTTTTCAATTGGTAACCAAACTTAACCTCTTCATCAAGGGGACGCAGTCAACATCACTTTCTTTATTAATTCACTTACATGGTCAAAACAACATATTTAGTTCCTCAAGAATTTACAGTAAACTTATCGGCCTGTGGATTGAAAGGTCGCCGTAAGTATTCAGAGAAGTTTTTGACTTGCTCCGTTCCTCGCACTTCGTGTTCTAGCAGAGGAAGCTTTGTGATGTGAAAGTCTTCATACAAGTCTTCGATCTAAAATGAAAACAATAATAAATGAATACAGGCATTCGGAACTCAATCCTGATATATGTTCAAGAGATCAGAGCTCGTTTCTTCCAGAGAAACTGTCTACGATTTAGGTTCAAGGTACAATATAAGTAGCTTTAATCTGATACATTGAATATATACACAATATTAACTGTTAACGCTAAGATATAGGACAAAACAAGGTAGGAGCAAGGTAGGAACTCGTTGAAAACTGTAATCTGACATATTATGGAGTTTGGGAGATACTGTGACAGATTAATTCACTAAACTTGAACTATTCTGTAGTTTACATTGATTATGATGTTGTGTGATTATCTGCTGCTGTCACTGCATGTATTAGTTCGTGTTTCGCTCGCTTGGGGCCCGATGATGTTTTTGGAACTATTTCCAGTATTCTCCTGAATTTATTGTCAGGAAGTTACGGACCTCAGTAATATGCTGGTAGCAAAATACTCACACCCAATGCTATTCCTATGGAGACTCCGTATTAGGTGGTTAATAAAGAACCATATAACAATGACATACTAGGTAAACATCAGAGGAGTGATATTCATTGTCGTTGTCATTGTCCCCGATCATAAGACAGAAGGTACTTAAAAATATGTCATATAAATGCATAAAGGGTCGACCAGATGTGTTGAACAACAACGAGAGACCTCTACCAATGTAATAGTTAAAATATGAGATAAACTCATAAGAGTTACATTACCTTCACCGACTGAATAGATTTGCATGACAGTAATTGTATAACTTTAATCAAACATATCCTGACTCGCCTGTCACTTTCACTCTTTTGGCCAAAGGAGGTGAATTAGGCACAAAAACGCTTTGTAGAAAATTGCATTGTAACCTCTCCTTCCAAGCACTGAGGTGAGATTGGGTTTATCAAATACATGTATATATCAGAAAAAAAAAGAAGCTAACTGGTGGCTTTGACAAGGTTTAGATATGTAATTTGTCCTTATAAGCCTTTTTAAACATCTTATATGAATACATTCAATAATATCAGACTGACTGGAAGGTTATATTACATGCGTCGACTTTACAATGGACTCACCTGATCAAGATATTTGGCCTGAATCTTATGCCTGGCTCCACACATCTTGCAAGGTTTCTCTCCTTTTGATTGAAACATGAGCTGATTGACGATGATATTGTGTGTGTCAATGCCACACTTTGTCAGTTCTTGAACAAGCCTTTCCGTCTCGTACAAAGAAAGAAACTCGGCGATGCAAACACACACGAATGTCGTCTGCTCCTGGAAACAATATACATTGCTTGCCTGAGTCTGTGTTTAAATATTTGAACATGTACGAGTAGCAGTACATCACCATCGATGATAATACAGATTGGAGATGATAACGAACAATGATTATCAACGATATAACATCATGTCAGCAATTAAAATTACATTAACATTCTGGTGAAATTACCACAGTTGGAAAAATTCTAAACAGTGTTTTAGTTGTATATAAGATTAATCGATAACATGGATTACACAACATTGTATCTCGGGCGGAAAGTGTAGTCTCTCAGGTATATACACTACGTTTGAGCACAGGCCTTGCGATACACAATATATCATATTTCTGTGACCAGTATTTACTATATTTCTCGGTCATCCACATTAGATGGATTCCATCTTGCTGTGATACAACCCAACCTATATGAATGTGAACAGCAAGGCCAGTGACTGGAATAGTTTAGTTTTTGTGACATGCATCATCTCCCAAAATACAGATCTTATCTACTTTTCACCTCCACGATCCAGCAGGTTTAGAACAAAGAACACTTACTGGGTCTCTGAACTGTTCGTTGACTTGTCGGATTGTGGGCAACATATCCTCCAATTTGGACGTCATTTGGTCTGCATTCATACCCTGAATTCCCAGCAAGCCCGCCATCTTTTGTAACAAATAGGAAGAATTTAGCTGAATAAATGTAAGATTATATTCTACAATAAAAACAAAAACAGTTTGACTAATAAACTGGTACACTCGTGTCGGGCGTTTATAAACAATACAGACTATAAGTGCATTAAGTACATTGAAATCAAATAAGAATATTTTTGATAAAAGTAGTAAAAATTCAAACAATAGATCGCACAACCACAAGATGACCATTTAGCAGGACTGAAAATTAACTCTTATAAATATTATAAATGAGGTTTCACGGCCTTTAGACCTTCATATATGTTGTATTCAAATCGCTATAGAACGAGTGCAGGAAAAAAGCAAGTAAAAACTTTTGGTGTAACAATATTCACTAATAAGAATTCGTTAATAAACTTATTACCTGTGAAATGAAGGGGCTGAACTGGTTTTTCAGTTTCAAAAGTTTTGCGAGGCCCTTTTCCACGACGGCAGGGAAGGACAATAATCTCAGCGTGTGACCAGTTGGTGCAGTATCAAAGACGACAGCTGAGAAGTTCATACTTTTTACCAACCTGTAAAAAATTAGCCTGTTAATAACATTGTTCAACAAAATATTTATATCTATATGGAATGGTATTACAACTACAATAACTTAATAACTATGTTCTTTTTTTAAATACATGTAATTATATAGAACATCCTGACCATGCTGTACAAGTCACATAACGAGATGCTAATTTGCGGTATGTACGGACCGAGACGTTTATGCTGAGTTCCGTATAAACGGTTAATTAGCATCGAGTTCTGTGACTTGTACAAGCATGGTTGGACATTATATATTTACTATATACCCGAAATTTAAAAAAAAATCAATTTCTTAACAACCAAAATTTTAATAAATGTGTATGGGTAGGTAGTCCGTATTTTGGTGTACGGACCACTGGTCCGTACAGTATTTTTACGTCATATACCGAAACGGTGCGTATTTACAGTTTATACGGCATGGGTATATAGTAAACAATATATCACAATCAGAAAGTATGCGGACGCATTAAAAATGTATTAGATGTAACCGACGTCATACCTCATAACTTCAGAGTAGCTCATGGCTTCGTCGATTCCTGGAAAAGCTGAGAGCAAGTCTTGCATCATCTGTTTCCCTGCATTCAAAGCACCTACAACACACAATATACTTATAAAGCTATAGTTTTCACACATCTTATTTTTTGCGTCCTCACACTCTGCTTTTGTTACATATGTATGTACACTACTTCAATTAAGTGTTGTGTGTCTTTATGCAGAAAGATTAGATAAGTTCAATGAATGACAATAAATAAACATTTTAATCTATACAGTGACGGTTACTTTATCAATGTCGCTGTCTTGTGATATAATTTTGCAATGGGGTTAGATTGATTTAAATTCTGCCATACTAGATTATTTGAAATCCTATTCCTGGTAGTAAGTCCTTGTCTATATTGGTCGGACATAGAATATGAGAAAAATACTCTGTAATAAAATGGCTATACCGTGTTCCTCGAAGTATTCCTCGGGTAGCTCCGAAAAGCCGAGATTTGGATCTATTTCCTAAAATAAGACAGGAAAAGATTATACAAGGCAGTTAATACTCACACCACAACGTGTTTAAAGTATTTATATTTCATTTCACATACTACTCAATACTTTATAGAGGTTGGCTTGGCTTCAGTTTATTAAACAGAAAGTATCAGAGGTATGATCTGGTGTGTATTATTAGATAATTCAGCAAATCTCAAGTCTGTGTGTATATAATATGGTCAAGACTATAACTATATGGTTATATATCTATTTTACAGTCTAGAAAAAGATAGCAGCATCGACTGTGCCAGAAAAGTTTCAGCCTCGTACATCCTAGCGCTTAGCAATATGTTTATATACCACACAAATCTCGTCTAACAGTTGATCTAATTTTTTTTTTACCTCGATTATGTTCACTTCCCTATCAGCTTGTGAAAATACGATGATGAAATGTTTTCGTTGTCTCCTATATAAATTACAGCAAGTGGCCCAAAGATACCCGGTACTTCCTACTGGTATATTTCCTCAGTGTTTAAATTGTGTGCACCTTTTCCCAAAGAATGCATTTTTTCGTGGCTATCTGTTCAATAACGTCACATACCAAGTATTGTAGTGTAAGATATTTATCATATATATTTGACAGGGCAAAAACATCGTGCCATTTCACTTCAAAATTGTCAATGTTGTTCTTACCATCGCAAAGAGATTTTCAAAGCCTTTAACTTTTGTGGGAACTTTGGAGAACTTCTGGTCAAATGCATCTGAAATATTATGGGCCGGGTCAGTCGAGATGATCAATACACTTTCTCGGACCTTAGATAGCTGGATGGCCAAACTGCAACTGCAAATATAAAAGATCCATATATACAATTAACATGAGTAATATCTAACAACTAGGACACTGTTTGGTTTGATAGCAATAATTACGATTCTCAGGTTTCATAAAAAGTTTAGATAATAATTTTCACCTACCGATTACATATGAAAAATATGTGATTTGAGAATAGTTGCATTGGATCAGTGTGCCACTTCAGCCACTGACTGTTTCAAACATTATTTTGTGAAAATAAACCTTCAATTGTCATAATTGCAGACATCGTTGAGTTCTCTTTAAAACTTAACATAACTTCACAAATATGTAGACTGGTGTATGCAGTTATCTTAAAACATAATATCTTATAATAGTGGGGTGAGTTCTCTCTGGTCCCGAGTTCTCTCGTTCCCGAGTGTTACACCGAGTTCCTCCACCCTCCCGGATGCCGGGTTCTCCTCCGGGCCGAGTTCTCGGTGCCGAATTCTAGAGCTAGTATTCAACATTTGTGACCGGTCTTCCAAAGCGCAATATAAAAACTGCTGGCAATGAGTCAGTTTTACTCTTTCTTTGCCGTTTTTTGCCGAATATAACCACTATCATGATAGTATCGAAACCAAAATTTCAGAGCAGACATGAGCATGTATACACTGTGCCACACACTGACAGTGACACAGAAGAATACGTCATCACTACAGTATAGTGATAACCTAACTACATCATATAATTCTATGGTTCGTTTTTCATACCTGCATGTAGTCTTTCCGACTCCACCCTTACCACCAACAAATATCCATTTCAATGAGCTTTGGTAAATAATATTCTGCAAATTTGGCTCGAGTGGAGAAAGGTCAGGCTGTGCGGCTGCCATTTTGGATGAGTAGTCATCAGTGGAGAAGGTTTCGTATTAATACAAAATATCGAATAAATGTGAATTCGACACAGATATAACTCATTTAATAAAACAATGCACAGCTTTATAATTACGAAATTATATATCGAAATTATATGACCTACAAGAATGAATTTTTTAATGTGACTAAAAACAAACATTTGTTTCTAAATCATCCGCTAGGGAATTCATCTTGGCCTTAGACGTAGGACAACAGCCAGTCTAGGCCGTGGTCCTACTTCTACACCGGTTCCCCAGTAATTTTCTACATCATATTGTACGTTTGGCTGATACTTCGAGAGTCAAAGTGTATGAAAACACAGACCTAACCAAGTTTGTGATGAAAATAAAGATTTGATGATTCCCCTACTATCCACTAGGAGGATCGGAGAAAGGATTAGGAAGAAATACTGGTTCCCTGATATTCGATTGATATAAGTATTGGGAGGCGGGGTACCAGCCCAGTGATATAACTTGTTACTATGAGCTTACATATATTTGATAGTGCAGGCCCAGTAAGAACACTAAGATGGCGGCACAAACAGCAATGGAGCTTAAACTACCCAGAAGGAGACTTGCCAGGATACGCTGTATTCAAGATTGTATAGAATGTTTCAGGTGCAACAAACCTATGCCCAAATCAATATGTTACATTCCAGCACGAATGGAGTATAAAGTAGCAAACAACACAAAGGTGACAGTGTACAAAGAACCCAGGAAGCAGGCTGGAAAACTTGTTACTCTCAGTTGCTCAAGTGATGTTGGTATCATTGCCTCTGGTGAAGAGCTCTGTAATACACAGGGGCAGTGGGTCAGGGTGTTATCGGTAAGTCTTGTTTTTAATTCCGTTACCTATCACCCAAACAATATGATATAAAACAATAAACTAGTATCTGGGTGAACAAGCCTCCTTTCTCGAAGAAGACTCCTTTATTGACATTGACACATTGCTCTTTGGATCTTGTCTAAATCTAGATCTAGAAATAATTAGTGGAATCTAGTTCTACTCGCTTTGCATGAACCAGTGACTTTCTGTTTTTGTTTAAACCTGTTCTTGGGTTAATATTTCTATGAAAAGTTTGAAGGTCAAGCCATGCGCAAACAAGCGGATTAGTGCAGAATTAGGCACATCAGAATTTTCTCTCACCAGTATTCACTGTCATATACGAATGCTAGTCAACTCGTGCCTCAGTCAACTCGAATGTCAGACAACTGACCGAAATCTCAACTGACACACTCCTATGGAATGTCAGACAACTGACCAAAATCTCAACTGACACACTCCTATGTCGGACAACTGACACACCGGCTGAGACAACTGACACAATGTCGCGCTCGCGGGAAACTCCGTAACTAACAACGGGAAATTCGCATTTTATGTTTCGTATATCAAAATGTAAACTTATTTACAGTTTCACACATGTATCCAGCTATCTATTAGTCGTTATCTGGTGTTTATACGCTAAATATTCACAGAGTTATGACCTAAGATGTGTCCGATGTATACACGGCCGCCCTGGGCGCCCGGGTATCATTCAAACTTCAATAACTTTCGATGACAAAATAGGATTTTTCAAATAGAAAAACATAATGAAATTAAAAGATATTTGAGGATATAATTTCTATGTGTATGATATGCATATTCACCAAGTTTCATAGTCTTATTACGCTTTATTGCTTTAGATTTTGCCATATAAAAGGACTGACACATGGGTGAGACAACTGACCAGTGAGACAACTGACACACTGTTTTTACGTATGTCACTTGTCTTGTGTCAGTTGAGATTTTGGTCAGTTGTCCCGCCCCCCTCCTATGTCAGACAACTGACACACCGAGTGAGACAACTGACACAATATTGTGCTCGTGGGAAACTCCGTAAAGAAAAACGGGAAATTCGCATTTTACCTTTCGTAAATCAAAATGTAAACTTAATGACTGTTTCACACATGTATCCAGCTATCTATTAGTTGTTATATGGTGTTTATATGCTAGTTATTCACAGAGTTATGACCTAAGATGTACCCGATGTATACACGGCCCCCTGGCCGCCCGGGTATCGTTCAAACTTAGATAACTTTCGATGACAAAATTGAATTTTTCAGATAGAAAAACATAATGAAATTAAAAGATATTTAAGGATATAATTTCTATGTGTATGATGCGCATATTCACCGAGTTACATAGTCTTATTACGCTTGTTTGCTTTAGATTTTGCCATATAAAAGGACGAACACAAAGGTGAGACAACTGACCAGTGAGACAACTGACACACTGTTTTTGCATATGTCACTTGTCTTGTGTCAGTTGAGATTTCGGTCAGTTGTCCTGCTCCCGTCAACTCGTACCTTAGTCAATTCGGGTTTTTCGTCCTTTTTCTGGTCAACTCGTCCTTTTTCATTAAACATGGAGTAATCCTGGATGTATATACATCAAAATGTTCAGAAACATGCGCTGAACACAAATAAAGCTTTTATTCATGCATACTACTAAGGGGGTTGGGAACACTGACCGAAATCTCAACTGACACAAGACAAGTGACAAACGCGAAAACTGTGTGTCAGTTGTCTCACCCTTGTGTCGGACGTTTGCTATAGCAAAATCTAAAGGTGCCTCATGAAGGAAACAAGCATAATAAACTATGAAACTTTGTGAATATATGCATGTCATACACATAGAATGTTCATCCTCAAGTATCTTTTAATTTGGTTATGTTTTTCCATATGAATAATCCAATTTTGTGATCAAAAGTTATCAAAGTTTGAATGAGACACGGGCGGCCGGTTCGGCGGTGTATACATCGGGCACATCCCAGGTCATAACTCTGTGAATATATAGCATAGAAACACCAGATGAAGACTAATAAATAGCTAGATACATGTGCCAAACTCTCATTAAGTTTTTCATGATTTAAATTTATGAAATGAAATTGGAATGTACTCATATGTTTATGAAATGAAAATGGAATGTACTCATACTAATATCAAATTCAGGTAATTGCCATCTAACATCATATAATTGTTATCTATTATATAATTCAGTTATATATAGGTGTGGGACAATTGGAAAACAAAAAGGACGAGTTGACTAGGGAAAAGGACGAGTTGACCAAAAAAGCACGAGTTGACTAAGCGACGAGTTGACTAAGGGACGAGTTGACCAGTCACCTCATATACCGGAATATGTGATTTGAATGGTTCGAAAAATAAATTTCAGATTACCTTATACCGTAAGTTATATAGGTTTATGATAGACTAGGAAATTCTAAAAAATAAAATGCCTTTACTTTAATCCACTTATCAGATATAAATAAATAGATCATTTGATACATCCATCTTCATTGCCTTTGCCGTCTTTGATTGCCAGGGTGCTAAGCTTTGATTGCTTATTATTGCGACAAGGAAGTAAAAACTTAACATACGTTACAGACACAAGGACATTTGAAAATCTATTATCAATGGAGTATCGAATATTCCTTCCCATGTCATGGCTCACGCGATAATATACACTGAGACATGATAAGATATGGAAACCCAGCGTCAAAATAAGGAAGATAAGAAAACGGCGTCAATTACTATAGGTGACCATTGCTCCTTCTGAATCATAGACGTTTTGCGTTGACTACCGTTTTGCGTTGGCCATTGGGCGATTTGTAGTGGATGTTTTGCGTTGAGCTCGCGGACGATTTGCTGTGATATTTTCACATTTCTGTCCTCAATTATTGTAAAGATGAATTATAAGATTTTCACTAATCGATGTGTATGGTTAATATATATTCATTGGTTTACTGGACTTAAAGTCATTTGTTTTGGGGCGGTTTTAGGACTGTGTGTGGGGCGGGCCCTGCCTCACTGGTGTATGTATCGAAACTGGCTGTATGTATCAAAACTTGTATCCCGGCACTGGCTCCACCACCACGTGCGGCCGGACAGTTGCTAGCACTGCCAACAGCGACAGGGTTCAAATATTATGAATAAAATTGTAGAAAGTTCAGATTTCCATCTTTTGTCGAAATACCTGCGGTAAACACGCTAGAGGGCTTTCTAACAATATTTTAATTGTAAAAATCGGCCGTTTATTAGTGTTGGCTTTACTCTAACACTCTTCAGTTTTCACTGCAAAACATCCACCACGGTCCCCAGGTAATGTCACGGCAAAATGTCCAAACCCACTGCAAATCGTCTACCGCAAATCAGTAGTCAACGCAAATCGTCTAAGTACCCTCCTTCTTGTTCGAGAGTGCAGTCCAGATGGTATCTGGACGCCGCGCTCGTAGCCAGCACGACTCGGTTTTCAGCGGGTGACAGACGGACCAGACGCTTTTCTTCTAGTTTATGTCAGAACTTTGTCAATAATTGATGTAGGAACTTGCAATAAACATCAATAGATAGCTAAAGCTATGCGAAAAACAGTTCGTAAGTTTATATTTGGATTCACGATAGGCAACATATGATTATTTGTCATTGTTTGTTACGCGGTTCGCCCCGAGTGCGAGAATGTCAACTCCTGAAAACCAAGCGGGGCGTCCAATTTACGAAGCGGGGCGTCCAAAGCGTGTCGGATACCGAGCGGGGTGTCCAGTATTCAAAGTTCCCTAAATCTCTAATATATGTGGTCATATCTATATGGAATTCCCTCTCACAGGGGCTCCAACAAACAGAATTTAAAAAAAAAGGAATTCTGTAAAGCTATATATAGTCAAATACGGGCATTACTGAATGGCAACCAATAACGATTGGTTGCTAATCACATATGTTTTTGATCTGCAAACATGTAATCATCATCATAGTGTATTCTAGTTAACAAGGCTATAACAATGCCTAGCTATTGGTATTAAGAACGCGAGAACTGTGTTATATGAAAATTCCCCTCTAAATATTATCAAGCACTTGTCCTCATTGTTACATAGAAAAACAACATCTATAACTATTGAATGCAACAAAAGTTATACAAGAAAAAGCCCACCCTCCAACTATTCAAATAGATTAAGAAGAAATGCTGAGAGTTTGGTGGGTCTATCAGATTAGTTGATCGTTTACATTCTTATTGTTATGTCGATAGTAACTGGGCTAGTATTATCCACCTAATTTGTCCAAAACATTTTTATCAATTGCTTAAATCTCACACCTGCGAAACAGATTTTTAAACTTGTCAAGAGAATTGGTCTTATGTACTTCAATATAATGTCAATCCTATTTTAGACACATACAATTGATAATATGATCAAATGATAAACCTTACGTGAAATGTCCTATTTTCTCCCCACCAAGGACAATCCTTTAGTTGTCTGTTATTTGCCCTACCTTCACTTGTTTAAAAAAAACACTATTGTACAGTCGACCCCCACATAAGCAAAAACCCGTCGTTGCAGGTCAGTGTCTACTCACACAGGGTGACCTCTTATAAATGTTTTTGATGTTTCAATGTGGAAAAAAAAGTTCTTTCAGTATGTTCCCCTTTTCAGACTGTCAAGACTGTTATTATGGTCTCCTCTATCCTTTTCATCACTATGAATTGGTGTGACCCCTGAAATAATGGTTTCCAGGTTCCAAACCGAAACGTGACAAAGTCACAAGCCTTGACCTAGCCAAACCCCAAGATGCCTAATGAGTCCAAACCAGATGAAACCTTGTCTCTCCAACCCCCCTGTAATTAATCTATAGGCTAAAACCAACTATCTGTTTGGTTTGTCAGACTTCCCAGTTCACAACTGTGGAGACTGGGTACCGGATTTAAGAAACGTTACCATGGTTGGATCCTACATTGTCTAATCCAGAACAATGGTTGCCCTGGAAACACTATAGTAACTTGGTTTAAACTGACAGGAAGCTGTCATTAACAAGGTAGCATCAGCTTCATACAGATGTGTTTTTAGCTATATCTTCAATACCTAATTTCTCAATGTGCACCATGTGCAGGTGAGACAATTGGTTATGCAATCATTGTATATACAGGTTACTCTGGTGATATGGTGGGTCTTTGCCGACACATATGCCTACCTGACACCTACAGTGTTGTCCCCACACCGCCCTGCCGTATTTGATAAGGTGTTCGGTTATATGATGTTAAATGGCTTTTCATACCGATATAACTGGCTGCTTACACAGGTTTGAAATAAACATCTAATAGAGGGGAAAGAAATCCACTCTCAGCAAAACTGTCCGTTAACGTGGGGTGATCGCTTGCAAACTTGGGGTATCAGTTAGGCGGAATTCTACTTTACATAAGACATGTAGGTTGCTGAGATTCAGCTGAAGCTGTTACAGATTCATATCAACATAGAGACTACTTATCCTGTCCAGCGTGCGTGGTGATAGCTTAAACTAATGCCAAAGCTCCTATGGAGTACCTTGGATTAATCAGTCGGGTTCAGAGGATAAGAGTCACTCTTTTCTTTTTCAGTATTCAGATCAATCGACACCTTCAAACAACGTGGAGTATACAGAGGAAGAGGCCTGGCTCTTGCTCTTCAGCTCACAGACACTGACAGAAGACACCAGTCTATTCAACCACGTTTTACCAGACTCACCAGCAAAGAAATCAGGAGCTAAGAAATTTAACTAGTAAGGTTTTCTATATAAAATTGCTCCCATATCACCCAATCAACCTTAATTTAAGTTTGTTGATATGTGATAGTTTGTCTTGGTTTATTATTTAGGTTTGACCTATAGGTCAAGACCGAAATATATTAGGGGAGACGGGGAACGGTTTTTGCGGCTTATATTATAATACATTACAGTAATATATTCAGGAATTCTGAATAATTAGACCCGCGATACCCTCGATACCTTGTGGTGAACTGGTCAGATGTGGTCCGCACCCAGCGACAGTAGTATATTTTTATATATTGCGCAGGCACCCGTTACGGTTCAATGAATACCTACTAGCGGGTGGGGCCCGCACAGTCATATGTGGTCCGCACCCGGCGACAGTAGTGTATTTTTATATATTGCAACAGGCTTCCACCTCCCTCCCTCCCTCCCTCCCTCCCTCCCTCCCTCCCTCCCTCCCTCCCTCCCTCCCTCCCTCCCTCCCTCCCTCCCTCCCTCCCTCCCTCCCTCCCTCCCTCCCTCCCTCCCTCCCTCCCTCCCTCCCTCCCTCCCTCCCTCCCTCCCTCCCTATTGCAAGACTGTTGCAACTTTCTTAAAACATGTATACACTGCTTGTTGAAACCGAAATCATGGCAATGCCATGCCTACTATTAATCCTTGTATTCAAGTTCATTTTTGTGAAATAATAGTGCCCCACTATTACGCAAACAGTGTTTCATATGTACATACAAATATGGGA
Organism: Alentia gelatinosa; assembly: GCA_950022655.1. NCBI lineage: Eukaryota > Metazoa > Annelida > Polychaeta > Phyllodocida > Polynoidae > Alentia > Alentia gelatinosa. Next base: position 141,626,555 of record OX465579.1, read on the forward strand.
TACACGATGAAGAAATGTAAAGCTCCCTATCTCTCACATTCATTTCTGGTACAGCGAAAGTGTTTAGCCTGTATGAGATTGTGTTCTTCGTTTTCGATATTTAGTTTTGTCTACCACCTTTGTGGATCTTTTCAAGTACCGGAACCATAGATGCTATTTAAATCTACTTTCCATTCACATACGAGATTGAGACTAACAATAAAAACATTCTATGTTCTCTAGCTGGGAAGACGTTGTGGAACATGAATACTCACTGCATTTCAACACAGCTGGCCATCAGGTGGCGCTGGCCGACGAGGGGGCTGTTCAGCGCATGCGTACATCACCGCCGAATTGGTCCCTGGACTACGACGAGGATCTGGCGCTGTTTCTTGGTGCCCACGTAGAGACAGAAGCAGAGAACCTGGGATGTATCAAGAACTACGTTGAGTCTGTTGAAGTATCCACGTGTTGTGTAAGTTGAAGTGTTTCACGTGATTTTTTGCATTTTGAACCGTCCAAGATTTCCAAAAAGGTATATACACCACTACATTGTTCGGTCGTTCAAAGCAAAAAAAACTATACTGCAATTAAGGTCAACCTATAAAAGTGACAATAACTACAGCAGTTTGATAACAGTTGAATACTATTATTGGACGTTAAATCAACAAAACCAAATCTCATTGCAAGCAAGAGCATATGGATGGTTGATGGTCTGCTAAAATATATACATTTACATGTATACTCTCAACAGATTGAGACTTACTTCTCAAAAATAGGGATTTATTCACCCATAGGCTAGATATCCAAAAGTTTTTCTGTATAATTACACATATTCGATCGTCTCGTCAACTAATACATGTATGTATACCGAAAGTCTATGAAAGGATCATAATTTAGCATTAAACCAGATTCAAGCTTACGACTGACGCATTCATATGAGAAGATGAGAGTTGGTTGGTATGTGGAGTAGTTTTTTTATCTTTCCATTTCTTTTTAATACGAAATAAATTGTTTTGTAAACAGTTTAAATCAGTAGATTTCCATTTTGTTTCGAACCAAAAGACGGAAGACGAAGATGCTGACAAATTGACAGATGGGGATCCGGAGACCTACTGGGAAAGCGATGGCAGCCAGGGCCAACATTGGATCCGTTTGCGAATGAAGAAGGGGACCATTATCAAGTAACGCATTTTCATAATGGATTCTTTTTTTATAGCATCCTGTAAATGCAGCATTTTATCATTTTACCTAAATAAGTATGGTATGATTTTTATATGGAGAGCTTACATTTCTCCAGAACCCTCAAACAAGAACACCAGCGCTTGTTTTTATTGAATATATTGATCATATAACCATTTGCCACGACAGCATACGTTGCGATAGTATATGCATTTGTCTGCTAAAATAAAACATACTAATGCATAGTAACGTCTGCCCTGACACGATCCTATTATATATGGTTATGTTTCAACTAATAACAGAAAAATATCTATCTCCGAACGTTTATGATTGGATTCCTGTTTCAAGTCCGATGCAACGTAGCAAGTTCAACAAAAATTCAAACTCTCTGGAAAATGTCTACTCAATAAGAATTTTTTTAGTATTCTAAACTAAATAGCTTTACACACACAAAAAGTGTAGGTAAAAGATCGGAGTTGCAAGGATATTTCTTGAGTCACAAAAATCATTCAGCGAACATACCGATCGAACATTGACAAAACTTTATGAGACCTGAGTGGTGTAACCTCTCACGTTAAACATGACTTTACAGCAAAATGAATACAGTAAAACGCCATTTCTAAGTAAGCAGTCGATTAAAGATTTAAACACTTCACAGATGTTATTTTTTCTGTACCTTTAGTGTATTAGTAAGTGCCGTTTGCCATTATAACAGGCGCCTACTCATCACCGTGGAGTCGAACGATGATAACTACATGCCGTATCGTATCATCGTTATGGGCGGAGAATTGGACACCCTGAGAAACCTACAAGAAGTGACTGTAGACCAGTGAGTTCCCCATCAGTAAAATTTAGTCTGAAAGAAGTTATCAGCTTTTGACTAAAATTACAAGAACTAAATGCACTGGTTTAATTAGTAAGAAGAAGGTTTTACCATACACAACCTGACTCGTTCCAGTTCAATCGATGTAGTTTATTGATGATAAACAGTCGATGTACAAGCATGTCACTGAGATGGGTGATTGGTGATTCATTTAAAAACTCGTCGTTTCGACATCTTAATTTATCTTCATCATGAATAATTGTTCTTTCTGGTGACATAGCAGTTCCATCAATTCTAGGATCAACTCGGCACTTCCGGTTGGTTGTGATGGTAATGTAGTCAAGGTAACAAATAAAAAATGTTATTACGGGATGATGTGGCTAACCTCTAGTGGCTAGTTGAATTAATGGTGAAATTGACATATGTATTTCTCGAGCGGATGATCGGTGATTTACTCCCCATGACTCCTGTGATTATTGTCATCGAATTTATCGATATCTACATTTCCTTGATCTTAAGTTGATATGTGAATAGTCATGATAGATCTGGAAAACGTCAATCCTTTGATAGTGTCAAGACAATCTATAAGTACCACCCACTCCATATATGCATTAGTATATAAGACTAGTTGATAGATTCTGCACCTCTTATAGGAATACTTCAAAGTTAAAATGCTAATTAGTAAGACGTGGCTATGACACCTCTGTAATAAGCCGATGCTACCTTGATAATGACAACTTCCTGTCACTTTTGAACCAGGTTGCTAAAAAAAAAAAAAAAAAAAAGTTAAAATGGTGCTTAGTCGATCGCTGTTAACTAAAGTATTGAGAAAAGAATTGTACGATATCACTAAATACTGTCACATTTTCTGACGTCAACAGATCTCTGTACGGTACTTTTGACGTGACCATCTTAGAGGATCAGCGTGAGCACCACCCGGTTATTGAAATACGCATTAAAGAATGCAAAGGTAAGTCTAGTTAAACGTCACATGAAATAGAATATTATATTGATTTTCCTACTCTTTTCTGGGCCCCTGTTGTTTCTGTCTAGCCGTACACAAAAATTGACATGGAAATGTTGTTTAATGCGTTAGTCTGTCTGATATTGGAATGTAACTCAACTTTATTGAATCAAACACACTATACTATTGACATCAAGTCGTTTATACTTAATAACTGTATTCATAATTAAAAAAAACATGGATGCTGTCTTTGGCATGATCATTTCGCTTTCCCGGCTTTCACAGATGATGGTATAGACACACGTGTTCGGGGGATCAAAATCAAGTCTATCAAGGAACGGGACCTGGGACTCAGCCGGGATAATTTCGTATCTGAAAACCTTGTACGGTTCCCGAAACTGGAGTGCTTCAGTCCCGATATTCTGTATAGGAGAGCACTCTTACTCCAACGGTAAGTGATAGACTGTCGTGTCCAATAATGATTTAATTAGATTAATAGTGATCATAAACTTACAAGGCTAAGGACACTGTTCACCTTAAACTACTACTGTGTGAATGCTGAAAGGGGGAGTGACTTGTGGCAGAAAATGAACATCACCTACCGGAAACAGTTAAAATAGCATGATGTGGAGACTGAACTATTTGAGAAACGTCGGCTGTGTGATCATAATCGAACATTTAGCCCGGTGACGTGATGTCCCAATATCTGATTGATATTGACATTGGAAAAGATATTATTCATAAGGACGTACAAGAAGTTAAATAATAAAATTGACAAACAAAAATAGTATGTTAGACAATGACGACGGTATGAGGTTCCAGACATTCATTTATTTACTTTAAAAAAATATACTATTTTTCCCCTATTCCCGTTAAATACCCCTGTCATTCGGACATTTTAATACCAAGCTAGAACTGGTGTTTTGGTGCAAGCGTTTTCATCCGAGATGGGATTTCTTTCCTTAACTCTGTGAGTTTGTTGAAAAGACTCGCACCAAGATCGCAGGATCCCAAACTACAGACGGTTACTTAATCGTTAGTCGCGTAGCAACCTTGTCTACACAGATAAAACCGGTGTTTTCAAGCTATTTATACTTTATGCCTATTGCAGATTTGTAAGATTGTTGGACAGTGTGCTCCCCTTCCTCGTCCCGTCGTGGGAGTATTCTGTCGGATCCTACAGCTCCCTGGAGGTACGTCCTACAGTTCCATGCCCCTGCTCTGTAATGATCTTCACTTATTCGGCAGTACAAATTCTAGTTCGTTGTGAGAATGGCATTGTATGATGTCGTGCGTGGGTGGGAATCGTGGAGATACTTGAGGAGATAAAACCATTTACCACTGGTCAACGAAAACGGCACAGATTAATTGAGTTCTCTTTAAAGTCAATCGGTGGTGATCCACGACTACACATCATTATCTAAAAATCGGTGACTATATATGCCTTATTTCTGCTGCATCTAACTGGACCATATCAATTGAACTATGCTCCAAACACAATGACCATCACCAACGATTTCAAACCACTTTGATTCTGTCGGTCGTTGGCGTTGGCATCATTGCATAACTTATGCACAATTAATTGGTGCTCACTTCACTGCATGCATGTTTCCATTTGTTGATCGATCGGTGGTTCCCGACTGCAGATCGGTGGCAAATAGTCGGCCAGTAGAAAATGGTGAAAGATTGACGCGGGATGGAATGTGATGTCCCTTCACTCCTGGTTCATCTTAACTCCTGGATTATCATGCATTCATTTGCCATTAGAATTATAGTTTTTAAGATATTTCTTAAACGAATAGGCTTGTTTTACGTAGAATAGTAGATAGGCCATAGCAGAAGCGCAGTCCAAATTAAGGTAACTTAAAGGACATAAATGAAAATTCTTTGTTATCTCTATTTGCAGGTAGTCCGCCAGTTTTTGCCCTTGTCGAAGAAGAGGATGGCACTAATCGAAATACTCCTCAGAGAATCGGAAACCTGGTGGGTACAAATAACTTTATATGGATGGTGTTGATTTTTAACCAACATAATGTACCTGATATGTCGCTGCATCCATTCTTATCAGTTATTTTGATAGATCACGGAGCTAAATCGAGTTTTCCTGTATTAAAGGCGTGTTCCATTGCACCGATTCACTGGAGATTGGGTGGCGATTCTCTGATCGCCGACCAGCCGGCCCTCCGTCACCAGTAATGGAGCAGCAGTGGTGCGGTAGTGGAGCTAGGGGGCCGATTCCCGGCACCCAAACTCCCCCACAGCCGTGGGGCTGCCGTGACCCAGTTTCCCGTAATCAGCTGCGGGCCGCAGGCTCAACTCTCCCAGTGCTGCTCCATTGAATTGGCGCAATGGAACAGGGGCTTTATGGAGAATATTATCAATAAAGTGTATGATTTCGTTTCAATCTTGAATGAATACTGAAGATATACCTAATCCGTATTAAATTCGCTTCAGTTCCACCGTGACCATGCCTGGGATCAATGCATATATGTGGATGTTTTATGTGTTTTCAGTCGCCCAAACCGTATGCCCAAACTGTACATCAACCGTCGTGCCGCAGCTGATCACAAGTCTGATCCGTCCCTAGACCCTGACTGTAAAAACACCGTGTTTAATCAGATCTACGAGGGTCTGAAGCCTCGTGATCGTTCAGAGAAACCACTGGACTACAGGTAAGCGTGACAACTACGATTCCAGACTACAATTCATGACGATAACCAAGAGTATGGTAGGGATCAGACCTAGTGAACCATTTGATGCCATACTACCGTAAGTAATCAGGTTTCAGTATTAGGCAATTTAATGGTTCCTATACATCACTGAGTATATGAGGAAATGTGGATATTAAGGAAGATTTGATTGTAAAATAGCCCTTTTTATTGTCGGTTGCATAACATCCTAATATTCCTAATGGAAATTATTTCTTTCAACAACAAACTCCAGACACTGTCGTAACATGAATGAAACTTATTGTTGGTATGTAAAGTCACTTTCAATAGACAGGGATTGAAAGGGATAATGTAAATATGTTATATTTCCATGGTTACCATTAAATTATTAGCAGGTGGACGGTTGGTCTTTAGGTTATGGCTATAGCCTACTGTAGTTCACATGCTTGTAGAGTCACTAGATGACCTAACCATATTTTTGCTTTTTATAGCTCACTAAGTAGAGATAGGAATATGGTTTCTGTTTTGGACAGAAGGTTTTATGGCCACACAATATCTGTTTTAGTATTTAATATTTTGACATGGATTTTCAGAAAAAAAGAGATTTCAGTTGGGGGGGACTTTATGAGTCACACAAGGAAGGTGCTAGGAAGTGGAATTTTCTAGGTAGATTTTATATTTGCTGAGATATTCAAGTATTTGTTAAAAGTGGGGGGGGGGGGGGGGTAAAATTGGCATACTCAAACATATGTTTACTCCATATTGATTTATAGTGAGCATTGGTGTAACATTTACCATCTCCATAAGTGGCACTGACAGTTGCTTACCCCCTAGGAAGTGTCATTATTTAGGTAAAATACATATTTGATGTGCTATTCATGTATTTTTTCTAAATCTCATAATGTGAGGGGGGAGGCAGCAGGTGTATGAGTGGATGGTTTATTCAGGATATTTACACACAAATAGAAGTCAAAATGGTTCATAACTTTGTTCTAGGAATCAGTCAAGACCCAGTTAAATGATACTGGTTTGTAAAATTATTTGCAATATCATTTACCACCAGATATTGGCTTGACCTACTTTATTGGTGTACATAGAAACAAAGTTTTGTCCCCCACATGGCTAGGGAGCATGCAGACAGGTCTGTGTGCACTCATCCATGAAGCTATCACCATGAAGCTATTTGAAAACGTTTCCTATGTACTCAGAGAATTGCAGATTGCCAATTGAAATCACCCACAGGTAGCTAAATATATGTGTGCATTGAGCCATGACCTGCTGAGTTCACAGAGGAGTAGGGCTTTAAATATCCAATCAATGCAGGCCCTTCCATATTCATGGATGCCTTCCCTCCCTCCCTCCCTCCCTCCCTCCCTCCCTCCCTCCCTCCCTCCCTCCCTCCCTCCCTCCCTCCCTCCCTCCCTCCCTCCCTCCATTCATTCATTCATTCATTCATTCATTCATTCATTCATTCATTCATTCTTTAGAATTAAGATATCAAAATATTTTCATTCAACAATTTTAAACATGTGTTAAGTTACCCTGCTTATTTGGCCTTTTAAAGGCCAATGGTTCTATTTGACTATGCACACTTAGCTCTTGTTATAGAGAAGGTATGAATGTGTACTAAATCTCATGAATAGATGCATATGTCTATAAACGCCTGATAACTATGTTTTCCATATCTGGCCTTTAAGGAAATATAGTAATCTAATTGTGAAATACATGTATTAAGTGAAATTTTTCGTTGATTTGGGGTTCTCATGGTAATTTAATTGTCATGACAGCCACAAAACTAGTGTAAGGTAATGTACCATTTAAATGTAGGTGACCATATAAATAAAATAAAGAGGATTTCAGAAAAGATCCTTTGATTTTCCAAGAAATATTGGCGGCCTTTTTTTCTGTCATATAGTGGGCTAAAAATACATTTTTTCAGCTTGGTAAAATTATTTCTTGAAATCCACACTAAAAAATTGACCTGAAAGTTGTTCTTACTATTTTACTGAGAAATGCCTCTAGAACGTTTTTGAAGCACTTTTTATATAATATGATTCTAGTCTATATCGTAATATTTATAGGAAGTCATGGAATATTTTTAATTAATTTGGTGAAATTATATTCAAATAGGATTTACGCTACGCAGTAAGATTTGATTTCATTTTGGAGTTTGCTTCTATGCTTGACAAATGCTTATATCTTTGTAAAAGGTTTAAACGTTTATCATTCATATTAAAGCGTTCGGGTCGTAGGTGAAAAGAACACAAAGATGCCGCGCCACTCCTCTATTAACCAGACCAGCAGGATTTTTATTACTAAAATGGTTGTCACATATCTCTAGGTCATTCAGTTTTACATCTGAATAGACGTAGACAATCATGTGAAGGCTTTAATATGCTTCTAAAAAAGAAGCTACTAAAACAAATCTTGGGGGGGGGGAAAAAGTGTTTCTATACAGATGTTTTTTTCCCCAGATGGCCACCGCGTCATGACCAGTGGTGGGAGTGCAAATTCCTAGCCGAGGGAATCATTGACCAGGGCGGTGGTTTCCGAGACAGCCTCTCAGACCTCAGTGACGAGCTCTGTCCCAGCGCCCTCGATGTCCCTGTGCCGCTACCTTTCTTCCTGCGCTCTCCCAACCAGGTAGTCCTTCTTAACTTGGCTATTAACGAGGCTTAACACCTGGCTAAGTTCACGTTCTTCGCCTTTACCCATGCGAAGATGACAGGAGGCGCTGTCCTTTTATAACGTATGAAATTCAGCAATAAAATATATTATGTTCAGATACCGAGGATAGCTGCTTCTATTTTTTATGGGTGTGTATAATGTGTTCAGGAAACTTGTACTGGATGCTGTCCAAGTGAAATATTCGTTTGCTAAATCTATATACATAGATCGTAACGTGAAATCAATTATTTCCGAATCGCTGAGAGTTTACCACGTTTTATTTCATGCAGTTAATCTTGCATAGAAAATATCGAATGGAATGATAATCCTTCGGAATCTAAATATTTGCAATATTATCGGAGTTCTGATTATTATATTTTACTTTGTATTTGCAGAACCAGATGGATTCCAACGTGAATCGAGACGTTTATGTCCTGAACCCCTCATGTACAGAGTTCCACAAGTATGAGTGGATCGGAGAACTGATGGGCGCCTGCCTCAGAGGCAAAGAGAACCTGGTAAGACGAGTGTATACCTTCTACAGATATTATCTATATTTTTTTGCAATTTTTGTGTTATTCTTTGAAAGAATTTAACATGGACGAAATAACATGAGTGGAACTATATAGGAAAGGTTTTATCATTTGAAGCGGCCCACAAACTCCAAAGCCTAAAATACAATTTACCTATTTCACTAAATTCACTGACATTTCACACGGTGCCTCTTCTAAAAAGAACATAGGAACAAGGTAATTGTATGTAAATGGTGGAAAACAAGCCTAAAAACATCCTTGTCATTTATTTGAATTTAAATGCTGTTGTTATCAGTGAATATTAGCACAAGCTACCTCTCTTTACTGCAGGTCATTTCACTTCCCTCCTTCGTCTGGAAGAAGTTGGCTGGGGAAAGGGTCACCTGGTCACGTGACTTTATGACAATCGATGAGGCGGAGGTAAGAAATCATATATTAGTCACAATGATAAAACAGTCCAAGTTAATTGTCGATCAGGATAATGCGAAGCTTGACTTATGGAATTTATCTTCGCACTCATTCTCTCTGGTCTCCACCTGTCGAAATCCAGTCTCACCACTCCCATCACGGAAGACTTAGAATGAGTACTGCATATTTTCTGCCTACTTGCCACCCGTTATATAGGCAATGCATAAGCAAATAATTATATGGAAAGACATGATGACCTGCAAAGGAACATTGTTTTTATGAATGTTAATATTATTACAGGTTGCTAAACTCTGCTTGTTATTTCGGTTTGACCTGTAGGTCAAGACCGAAATATATTAGGGGAGACGGGGAACAGTCTTTGCGGCTTACATTATGATACATTACAGTAATATATTCTGAATAATTAGACCCTTGATACCCTCGATACCAGGTCCGCACCCGACGAGAGTAGTGTATTTTTATATATTGCGCAGGCACCCGTTGCGGTTCAATGAATACCTACTAGCGGGTGGGGCTTGATCTGGTCAGATGTGGTCCACACCCGGCGACAGTAGTGTATTTATATATATTGCAACAGGCTTCTCCCTCCCTCCCTCCCTCCCTCCCTCCCTCCCTCCCTCCCTCCCTCCCTCCCTCCCTCCCTCCCTCCCTCCCTCCCTCCCTCCCTCCCTCCCTCCCTCCCTCCCTCCCTCCCTCCCTCCCTCCCTCCCTCCCTCCCTCCCTCCCTCCCTCCCTCCCTCCCTCCCTCCCTCCCTCGTAGGTATTCATTGAACCGCAATGGGTGCCTGCCATATGTGGAGTGCGTTCGATCTGTATATTTATGTTACGTTGAGCCTCTGACTATAGATCCTCCAGAGGTTACTATACTCCCTATTATCGCCCCGGGTAAGTAAAAGTTCCGCTCCCGACAGACTGGCCACACTACGACCGCATGAACAACAGTTTCCTGATTTATAATTGGAGAAACTGAGTATAATTTCGGATTGACATATAGAAATAGTTGAAATTTCCATTTCTGACATCAGAATTTCAATTTGAAGATTTCTGAAAACGGTTAAACTGCATTAATTCTGGGTTACGGGTCAAGGGTCTATCATCATACAACGTCGGCAACCATCGAACACCAGAACTTGTAAACAGACTGAATTATGGGATACCTCAATAGGGTCTATGTTTTGTTTGCTGGTGACCTATTTGACCTGATTCTATTGAACGCGTCTGGTATCGGCACCCGTCGCAGTTCAATGAATACCTACTAGCGTGTGGGGCCCCACAGGTCAGATGTGGTCCGCACCCGGCGACAGTAGTGTATTTTTATATAGGCCCATTTACAATCCCAAGTCTCGCGTTCTCTCGCGCTCTCGCAACCAGGTTCCGGTGCGTCAGGCGGCCGTCGTAAGGCCACTAATACAATGTAAACAAAGAGTTTTTAGGCTGTTTTAAATATCAAGAACACTTTTAAATTCCCAGAAACATTGGTGATGCAAATAAATAATCGAATAGTAAATCTTAAAACAATTGGTAAACAAGCATTACATTTATTTATTGATTCTCACAATCTCAGTATGGAAAACTGCTGTAACTTTGTGGCATGGCAGTCACAGCACTGTCAATGCCATTGTCATAAAAAACGATGTGTCTGGAATAGTTAAATTAGGAATAGTTAAGTAGCTAAATAGGCCTACATGCAGAGATCTTTTATTAAGGTTATACTGCAACTCAAGATAGGGAAAATCAGCTTATTTGCCGTTTTCTGCTGCGCATTTTGCCGCGAATCCTAGCACCCCGACCTGAGACCGCCCCCGGTCGGGTGCCGGCCGCCACCTGCAGTCAGGGCCGGCCACACGCCACGGACCCGGGAGGGAGGCGTCGGAGTGCGGGTGGGCCGTGGTCGGTCTCCCATCCCCAACCACGACTTGGCAAGTCATAACTCTGTGAATATTCGAATAAATAAGACTATTAAGCTGCTAAAGACATGAGGAAAACAATCAGAAAGTTTATATTAGATTCATGATGGGGAATATATGTTTATTTGCCGTTCCGCATTCCACCGCGAATGTCGGGCCGATATTACTCCGGACTGTTTCTACCTGCAACCGAGTATTCGGGTGAGCCTCCTCTGTTAACTGATGTTCCATTTCAAGAATGTGACAGCTGCTGAGGGTTCGCTGCAGACATGTGCTGCTCAGATAATCAATAATTATCACAATTTGTGAGTTTTATAAGTAAGTGAACAGTGCTTTACTTTTTATTTGGTGTTTCTAGGTTGATTTTTGGGCACTTTACATAGTAGGCAGAGGCTGCCGCCGAGTTGACAACGGGTGTCAACAAGTCTAGGGAATAATTCGCCTGACGGTTCTATAGAAGATAAACGATTGCAAACTTAAACAGGGAATACTTCAAGCTCTGAGGATTATTCCTCGTAAACATATTGTTCAATGGGAAATATACGCTACAAATTCGGACGAGTTTTCCACCCAGGGCCTGCCAAGTAGGATAGGCCATGACTGCCAAGGGTACGCAGCGGGTGTCGCGGCGGCTTTGTTTACACCGGAACCTGGCTGCGCGCTAGGGGTTATGGGAAACCTTAAAACGGCCTATATTGCTATTTTTTTTCAAACCGAAAGTATGGCAATGCCATATCAACTATTAATCCTTGTTAAATGAGTAACGAAGGTAGATACTTATTTGTTAACAACAAATTGACTCTCCACACTGCCACCTGCTTGGAAACTCAAAGTTCTGCATAAGTATTCAGGATGAAGTTTTTGGTACGAGGTGTTATCTTGGTAAAACGGCAGTGTGAAGGTCTCTATCTTATTCCATAGTAAATGTAAAGTTTTCCGATATTACGCTAAAATTGACTTTTCCTATCTTGACAGTAGATGCCCTCAAATTGCCGTATTACTGTTTTACTATACAGTAAAACCCCTCTTCCGGACACCCTGCTTAAGGGGTCACCCCGCTTCAGGGGACAATTTGCTCGGAACGGAAATTTTTCCCTCTATTAAGAGTTTATTTTAACCCCGCTTAAGGGGTCACCCCGCTTTAGGGGTCACCCCGCTTTAGGGGTCACCCCGCTTTAGGGGTCACCCCGCTTTAGGGGACACCCCGCTTTAGGGGACACCCCGCTTTCGGGGCCCCCCCGCTTTAGGGGACAGTTTTTCGGTACAGAAATGCTTAAAAACCCCGCCTAAGGGGACAGTTTTGAGGGACATCATATCAAAAACACTGAAAATCATTCTCAATCAATCTCTAGCGGCTCTGGGGGGGCGACAGTGAGTGGATATTAGTATGAGCGACTTTCGCACTTGTTGAAGGTAGGGTGTTAGAGGTCCGCTTACAGGTTAGCGGTGGCCGACACAGGTCGGGCTGGGGGCTTTGAAGGTGCGGTATTCAGTGAGCCGTCGCGGCTCTGGGCAGCTCAGCTCACGGCGGCTCACGGTCATAGGGCTGCTGACTTCGGGGGGGGGGGGGGGGGGGGTACATTGAACGGGGGTGTACAAAGGAGGGTGTACAAAGGAAATCCGTGTTTTCATTTTTGAAATGTGAAATCCCTTTCCTTGGCTAAAATGAAAATATAACAGCACAGTGTAGAAGGATTTTACTCATATCAGTAACAAACCTCAATTCCCAACTCTACCTACCCACAGACTCTTCTTAGAAGCATATATTTCGTTAAAATAACGTTACTTATGTTTAATACATTTCTGGTGTTTTGGGGTATATATCTCAGTTTTAAACCTTGAATGGTCATGGGAAATACTTCTTTGTTTTTTTCTGACCCCAACATTTCTAATTTTTTGTACATTTATATTCATTTATATTTATATTCATTTATTTTGTATAATTTATATTTATTTGCTAATTTATTAATGAACCTTTTAACCTAATAACCATCGTTTCCTTCATTTATGTGGGTATTCTCTATTGTATAACCACTGACATACTGAAAACCCCGCTTAAGGGGACACCCCGCTTTAACCCTTTAGCATTCAGATTCCATAGGCACAGACCTGCATCCTATGTTTGTATACTACTGCTCCTATACTGCCCTGTGAATTCGCATTTCTTGCCCTTTAAGCCCTCACTATGCCCTATCATTGGTTTTAAGCAAATAAATCTGAAAGTATAAGTCAGAAACACATGACACTCAGAACATGCCTAGAAATAATAACTGTGCCCTACCTCCCAGACTTTTGGCTTCATCCAGATAATAATTCCTTGTCTAATAGGTCCAATTTAATGGTAGGGCAGGAGGAGGGAGATGGCCGCCATCTTGCCCTGCTCCATCACCACTGTCTCCACTTTCTTCCTCACTTAAATCCGAATCCACATCAGAAATGTCTATGTCTCACTCCTCATCTCTTTCCTGATAATATCTTATATTTCTCTCCTCTGCTTCCTGTATTTCCTCATTTAAGAAACCCTCAAATTCTTCCTATGAATAAGGGCTTCCCTCCATGGTAAAATCCCGCCAAGTTGGAAACAAAGAACTGTATACACTCCTGTAGTTTACATACATATTCTGGCGCCTAGAACAGCTGGAAAACTCATTAAAGTAGCCCTGACCTCTCTCTAGACCACCCCCTCTCCCATGACACATTCCAGGCATGTTTTAGACAAGATCTCACGTAGTAAAAGGGGTGGGAAGTTTGAAGGTATAGGGCGGCCGTTTTTGGGCGGATTGGACACTCCAGGGTGCCCTAGAAACGGCCGTTTTTGGGGCGGATTGAACAGGAGGGGGTGCGGCCGGTTTTGGGCGGATTGAATGCTAAAGGGGACACTTGGCCCGGAACGGAAGGTGTCCCCTTAAGAGGGGTTTTACTGTATACCCATGCCGTATATACTGTAAATATGCACCGTTTCGCTAGATAACATAAAAATACTTTTCGGAGCAGTGTACCATGCGGCAAAATACGGAACAATGTCCAGTACGCGTTGACTAAAATATTAGTTGTTAGGCCAAATTGAATTAATTATTTGGATCAATTTAGGGCATATAGTAAATATACATATAGTAAATATAGAACGACCTACCATGCTGTACAAGCTACAAAACTCGATGATAATTACGGTTCGTACGGAACAAGTTCCGTACGAACCGTAATTTATCATATCGTTTTGTTTGTACAGCATGGTCAGAAAGTTCTATGTTATATAGCCTGATGATTTATATAATATAAATCTTCAGGCTGTAAACGCCTTCCTTTGATGTTGTTGCAGGTGAAGCTCATTGAGAGTATGGACCTGATGGAGGAGTCGGACTTTGAGGCCTACTTCGGCGGCGGGAACCGCACGTGGACAGCCACACTGAGTGACGGCTCAGCGCAGTCGCTGCGGCCTGACGGCGCCGAGATCCCCGTCACCTTCGACGAGCGCCACGAGTACATCCAAGCCGTCATCGAGGCACGCATGACCGAGTGCGCAGAACAGGTAAGGAGCACGTTACTAGAACATTCCCAACCACTCACCTGTATGAGGGCACCAATATCTTTCCTGTAATCATACCACAGATGCCTTGTGAGCTCTGTATTTTTCAATAATCTACCTCAGGGGTGCAAGTTTTCAGACAAATGACGGAATTCCGACATTTTCATATACATGGGCACCACTTGAATATATCGATGCATAGTCATTCTTTACTATATACCCGTGCCGTATTTATTGTAAATACGCAACGTTTCGACATATAACGTAAAAATACTGTACGGAACAGTGCTTCGTACAGGAAATTATTATATACCGATGCACATATATCTTATAATTACTAACCTCTGCTAAGCAAAGAGTAACTATAAAATATTCAGAAAGTGTGCAGTAAAATCCCATACTGCACAGTGTGCAGTAAGTACCAGCCACTGTACCACGTGACTTGTTGACATTAGGAGCAAAAATATTGCGATATCGCGATGGAATGCGGCTGTGACGTTCTCGCATAGCAACCCGCATAGCAACCTGCATAGCAACACTTGTTGTTGCATAGAAACTGGCGGGAAGAGTGATTGCTTCCGGGGCATTGACCTCAGGGTTAGTGAAATCAAAGCGTGCAGGACTGATACATCTCTACGTGTTTGTTAGGAGTTGATAATGAATGAATTGACTAATTAGAGGCTAATAAAGTAAAATATATACATTATATTGATATTATTAGGTATATAATAAAGGGAATACTAATATAGTATCCTAGTATTCCCTAAATATGGAACACTGTTCCGTACACGTTGAATAAAACAAATTCGGGCATATAGTAAATATATAACGACCTACCATGCTTGTACAAACTACAAAACTCGATGATAATGCCAAGCTACGGACAAACCGTAAATTATCATCTCGTTTTGCAGCTTGTACACTATGGTCAGGTCGTTCTATATTAGTACGAAATAGTGTACTGTTATAGATTCTTTCTTATAGCAGTGTTTTAAATTGCCAATATTTTTCTCAGTCCCGACATTCACCCCTGCTTCCCATGCCGTATATACTGTAAATACATAACAATACCGCACAGGACAGTGTTCCATAAGATAAAATCAGGAACACTGTTCCATACATATTGACTAAAATATTAATTGCAAGGCCAAATCAATCATTTAAGGTTTGTACTGAAGTCGACATAAACGCCCCATTCTTTATCTCACCCCTGGTACATATACAATATTACCATGATTTCGATCTGAGTGGCCGTATTCTCCGCGTAGTTGACGTGTAATAATACTCCGAGCAATAGCGAGGAGTATTGCGTAGCGTCAACTACAAGGAGAATACGGCCACACAGATCGAAATTATGGTAATGTTGTATTTATTACTCACTTATTTTTAGATTTAAGCAATAAATATGATCGTTAGAAAACTTTTCAACGTAATTAAGAAGTTATGTTTGGGACTACTTTCATCTCAAAAATCCGTATCCTCCTAGGAGGGTACGGAGCTCCGTATCCTCCTCAGTAGCGATCTGTAATCTCCATAGGCTTAGTATGGAGACTCCGTATCAGGTGGGTAATAAAAGCTTAGCCATGGAAATAACATTAGGAAAAAATACTCTACAATCACCCCCGTAAGTCATAATACTACGCCACAGCAGTGTCATGGTGAATGTGAGATGACGTCATATGGATTTGCTAAGTATGTTCTAATTTTCTGATATTCTGATGCTATTTAATGTCATAGAAAGGGGTGAGATAAATCCAGAACCACACTTGTATCGTATAATACACAATATTCCACTCGTTTGGATGTGCCATAATCGTCACTCAGCTTCGCCTCGATGACGATTGGGGCATGTAATTACATGATTTTCAAAGTCACCGAATGTCGCTAGAGATAAGCCTCCAATAGTTAAAGTGTCACATGAGTCTTACTGTCTTTTCAATAGTTGCAGTTCATGAAGAGGTAGTCGTCTTACTAGGTCACTATCATTCTGTTCTGTGAAATTTCGGACAGAGCGACTTGTTCGCACAATGCTACCATTGTGAATGGCGGTAGGGCTCAAAGACCTTGATGTCATACCGGAACACCATTGCATGGCAATGGTCAAAATTCGTGACGTCTCTAGGAGACACCTATCACATTTATCTTACAGGGCTTCCACTGGCCCCATATTTCCCAATATTTTTGAGTTCGCCCTATATTTACCTATATATTGGCAATTTTGCCTTATATGCCCTATATTTTGAAATTATCAGGGTTTTTGGTTAAATTATCAGGTGGTGCAGAAATATTGCATTACAATTTTTAATGTATATAAATAAATCTATATTCACGAAAACTGAAAGGAGTCTGTGTTGGATTATACAATATAGGCAGGGAACTGTCTGTAGACTATGTTGGTTACCTAACTGGCCCCAAACCCCCTGCCAATTTCCCTGTAATTTTCACAATTTACCAGTCCCATGACTGAACATAGGAGCAACGGATTTGCTTCATGTGATGGAAAGGCAGAACTTTTTTCAGAAAATATTCTCTGAAAATGTCTCATCTGATTTCTCAATGGGTAAAACAGAAATGACATACCTTAAGCTCCAAAGTGAGTGACAAAGGGAAAGATGTGACAGATAAGATTCTTTCTACAAGTGAAGATGAAGAATTCCCAATACCAGTTGCAAAACCTCTTGGTCTGTCTTTAGATGATCCAAATATGAACAAAACTGTCTGGATGAATGGAAACCAAACTTTGAAGGAACTAGGATTCCCAGGTTTGATGGGTTTCATACCCTGCAACTTCCATATAATCCACAGTGCCTTCAGAAAAGGTCTTGATGTTTTTTGAGTAGAGGCTAAAAACCTTGCCATTTACTTTTCTACTGGTTCAAGAGCAGAACAGCACTCAACCTTTCAGCCTGCTCCAAAGCGGGTCTGCTGGGTGGACAGCAATTACCAATCTGTTCACCCTCTTGGTCGCCTTGCCTCCTTGTGGTGCAGGCCAGATATGCTTGTACACAAGCATAATAAAAGTGACCGAGGTGGGGAGTTAGCTTCACCCCTCTCATAAGATATCACACTCTCTAAGTGGTATTCTGTACAAGGTTCTCACTACACTCTATGAGAGAATAATTCTTAACGAACTAGGCTTAGAGCCTTGAGAATCCACTGGCCTGCCTGCTAAACACATACATCAGATTCCTATAATGATGCTACCTAGCAGGAATACTGTGTACTTAGTGGCTTTATTTGGACTGGAATACAGAATACCACTTAGAGAGTGTGAGATCTTATGAGAGGTGTGGTTAGCTCAGTGGTAAAGAGCACTGGACTTTGTTGATTCAAGTCCCACTGCAGCCACTTTTCTCCTTCGTCCCCAGCAGTGGTAGATTTACTGCTATATCAAAGGCCAATCCTTCTTATACCATGTCTATGCGGTGTGGGAAGTAAAAGATCTCTCACCTGGGTAAACGTGTAGGGGTGAGATTTCTACCTACATTCATCTCATAGATTCAGTCAAATCCAAAGTAAGTCTAATTTAACAAATTGGACGTTAAACTACCCGAACAAACTAACAAACGAATAAGCTCCAAAAGGAGTATCAGCTCTATGTTCAACTCAAGTGGGGCGTTGATGTGTGACCTTTGAATCCAATTAAACTCAATTAGGATTATCGGGTACGAGGCCTACTCACTGGCAGGGTGAGCATGTACAATGTTGAGCTCCACGTCATTCAATTTCATATGGAAGGCTGAGATGGATCGAAACAAAATTGTATGTCTGTTCTATAGCCAATATCTGTGGATTAACGAAGCGTACTGCTTGAGAACTACCTTTTTCCAATTAAGGTAATTTCATCTTCTACCAGGGGTGGTAACAATTATGGGAAAGAACTAAAAAAATCTGTATCCAATTATTGGCGGCTATGAACACTATATTCCAACCCCCCAACTTTTCCACTACCAGCCTCTGAGAAACCAATGTTTGCCCGATTCTAAAAGAGAAATGGACACCATTACCGCGGGGAACATTGGTATATTAGGATTACGGTATAGACCTATAGGGTTCTGAAACTATTTACATAAACAGCACGATATGAAATTTGAATGGGATAGCGGCGGGTTTGTCAAGGAGAATAATGAAGAGAAAAGACACTGTATTAACTTCATCACCGTCAATTTCGAGGAACAATTACTGATGGGATATCACGTGATTTCTCATGAAAGACTAACATATCTATGCATCTACCCTTGCAAAACTTACTACTGGAAAAGTAACATGTACATGTACTCCTCTGATTGGATCTGCCTTTTGATGGAGTCAAAACTTAGCGGGAGTTAATTTCCTGCAGGGTTTCTTTAAAAAGGGATTATGACTTAGTATTGTGTTTAATCTGGAATTCCTTCAGCTACATTTCCCTATGGATATTTTTCATAGAAAACCTGCAAAGTCCAGTCAACTGGCCGTGAAAGATACACTTTTGGAGTAAGGTAGAATTGTTTCGTAATTTTCAATACCGACATGTTCACATACTTATTTTAGTATTACACATAATTGATATCAACTAGTGATTTCTAATGTTAATAAATACTGTAGTAATTAATCACAAGTGGTTGCCTTGGTATTGTAGTATCTATTGATCATAGGTGTTCCACCATTTTCCAAATCTCTACCAGTATCCAATAAACCAGGATTGAACGTCTGTCTGTTAAAGGACCAGAACCACTAATGAGGCACATAGCTTTCATATTTACCACCTATTTAAAACCTTTTAGTTACCAAAATTAAGGCTTTTCTTCATATATCGTCCACTCTCCCCTTGCAAAATGACAGTATCTTATATAACTTGGTTATCCTGTAAAATCAAGGTGGTGAGAGAAGGAAATCGGGAACGCGAAATACATGTACATCTTTTAACATCCTAAACTGAATGCGAAATTTACGCAAAATATGTTAACATTTATATTTATTGATTACTTTCACAAAGAATGACTAGGGATGACTCTCGGACAGTACATCAAATGGAAGTGGTGCTTTAAGATCGAGACTACCTTTAGCTTGTGGTTATGAAGTTGTAAGATGCAAACATATTGAATAGTTATATCAACATCAACCAGTTAGAAAGCTCAATCTTCGTAGATGTTGCCAATCTGTAGCTTATCTGAGTATCAAAAGTGTCAACCCTTCATAAGTTATTTGAATGAGGCCTTCATAATACAGTACTCTTTTTCGTCTAAAAAGTACTACAAATGAAAAGTGATTTATAGATAATCATAAAAAGCTAGATATCAGCGACGTTTATAAATGACATCGGTTTTTGTTGGCACTGTGATAGAATTTCTATACAATAATGCGAGTTACATTCTTATGTGAGTCATTTTTCTAGAACAAAGAGTAGGCTTGGCACTTGTTTCAAGCCATTATTATGTACCTATGCACGAAGTCAGTGTAAAGACACACTGCTGCTGGGGGTGTACTAATTCTGTACATACTGTGTAGTACGCTATGTACCTTTGTACCCAGTTACATATTGCGTGCTTTAAACCCTACTATGGTGTCCTTTGAACCCACTTCGGCGTGCTTTGAACCCCCTACAGCATGAAGAAATGGTGCATTCTCATTGGCTGACAGCCTGGAAGCACTTATCTAGGTAGATTTTTTTTAAATTGGCGGATGCCAATGCTTCATGGCTTTGGAGACGTTCTATAAACTACCTCCTTGACTAGAAGTGTGTAACGACCAAATATCAAGTATAAAATGTAGAGTATTACCTTGATACAGTTTAAAAAGCTCAAATATGCTAAATCGATTGATAACAACAAGTTCACTCGACGAGTGCTTGAACGAAGCAACCGTCGCTGAATTGCCTAGTTATGCAGACTGACAGTCTGTCTGTGTGTCACCTGCTGCGGATGTCGTCGAGTGAACTTGGTATCGATTGCTTTCGCATGGTTGAGCTATTCGAACTGTATTATGTGAATGTCCCATGTTATTTACCTCAATATTTGGTCATTACACATTGTTAGCCCTTACAGGGTGTTTGTAAAAGGTTTCCAAATTCGTGAGGTGGTACAAGACTAACCCGGAAGTCCAACAGGCCGAATGCTCACTGCGCAGGCACAAAACATTATGTTAATTAACTTTCCACTCGCCCAGCCGATGTTTGGCCTCTATCCGGTAACCGTGCATTTACCAGAGAATGAGATTTGAGACTGCGAAGTGCAAGTTAATCTTATAATGTACGCATCATTCTGGCGGAAAGTGACAGTGTCATTGGCTGCAAGTTATGATCAGTTTTGGCGATTTATAAACAATCCAAGGTATGCAATAATATAAAAACATAGTGAAAACGCCAATACACACATACTTATGTCAGTGTAGCCTATGAAATCCTTCAGAACTTGTTCTTCAAAATCGTTCTGAACGATTTCATCGGCTACACTCAAATAAGTATGTGTGTATTGGCATCATTACTGTGTTTTTACATATTACATTTAAACAGGTTGGTACAATAGATCTGAGTGTTATTAGAGGAAGTTTAAATATGCATGTCCATAAATAACAGTATATTCCATTGCAATTGATATGGGCAATACTTATATATAACAACCTTGCCATAGTCATGCACCAAACAAGACAAGATGAAGCTTGGCACTATTCACGGAACGAGGCTGTGAGGCCTAGTTTTCATAAAATGGCATCAATTTCATTGAGTCTTTTCTGATGTAAGATGATGTTACGTTTCACAACTATCATATACCCCAAAATAATTCATTCATTTTCTGATTTATGTTTCTTACCATAGAATATATAGACATTAAACGATGATTTTGAGGATAGGCGGCCGTAAACCACGAGAGGTTGACGCGTAGTAATACACGAGCGCTATTTTCCCGTATACCACAGCTGTGAGGCCGTATACCACAGGATTTGAATCCGTATACCACAGTTATGGTATCTGACAAGTTTTATATAATGGTTCGTAGTTTACTGAGTACCCATACATTTCCAATGAGGTATTTGTATACCATGGATAATAAAACAGAAATTACCAAATACTCAACAGGGTATTGGATATTTTTTCATGACATTGCAAAAAATAAACCAGTCAGTTTCTTGTACTTAAAACGGCATTGGCAGTATTTCCGGCAAGTTATGTCAATATTGGCTAAGCAGCAGCCTACACACAAGATTGTGAACTGCCATTATTTAGTATAGATATCTTTTTAGTTACTTTCATGGGTAGGGATAAATTCAGAACGACACTCAATTTGGTAGAAATGAGAAGTTCGCCACTCATTGATGTTGCTCCAGAATCTTACTTGGCTATACCACGTGAGCTTCTCATGCAACTTCAACTCGTGGCATACTTGTCAACTCTACTAATATATGTCTTTTTTTGTCATATCAAGTTATACATGTCTACGCATATCGAATTCCATACATACGTCGATTACAGTCATTTTATTCTATTTCCATTGTACCCAGTAATACATCATTCAAGAGATAAGTTTTCTTTACGGATTTATCTATGTGATATATTTATAACATAATGTACAAGCACATTGTGCTAAAAACTGCCAGCTCTGGTATACCTAGCAACCGTAGTGGACTGAATACTATTTCACCGAATAGCGACGAAGTCAATATATCACCACAGAAATCACTATAGCCTTCCGCTGTTTTGAAATCATTATCTTTTATAGCAGTTCCGTCTCTCTTTTGTCATCTGTACAAAATAAAATGAATAACAAAAACATGCACGCTCCTCTACTGGAGCCATTTTTCACGACTTCTTGAGAATGAGAATTATCTCTCGCACATAATTATCACAGAGCTTACTGTCGCTCAAGGGACCAAGCGAAAAAGGAATCAGTCAGGCTCGTCTTGGTTATTGCCCCTCCGGAACTCAGCCTTCAACGCCAGGGTCAGGCCATCACCTCTGGTAGTGGTAGTGTGCCGCCTTGGACTTCTTCCGGCAGAAGATGATGTACCCAATGATGGCCATCACGCAGAGGTCTATGAGCAGCGCGCCTAGCGCCACCTGGTAGATGTGGCTGTCGCCGTCGTCGCGTCGCTGTCCCATGTAGCGCTTCACGTCGAGCGGCGGCCTGTCGCGGTGGTTGGCGAGGATAACGCTCCACACGCGGCGCATGGTGTCCGCCTCGCGGTGCGGGTGGCTCGGCCCGGTCACCGCGAACATCACCGGCGTGGCCAGGT
Organism: Alentia gelatinosa; assembly: GCA_950022655.1. NCBI lineage: Eukaryota > Metazoa > Annelida > Polychaeta > Phyllodocida > Polynoidae > Alentia > Alentia gelatinosa. Next base: position 141,649,442 of record OX465579.1, read on the forward strand.
AGTCGGACGTGTTGAAGCGCGACAGCACGCCGCCCCGAACCGGCTGCCCGTCTAACCCGACAAAAGAGCGGAACGTCTGACTAAAGGTCAGTCCGAGTTTCTCGGCCAGCACCCCGACCCACGGCCCCTCCGGCACGAACATGGGCGTGTCCAGCGACATGAGGTAGAGGCGGTGGATGACGCTGGAGGAGGCGATGTACAGACTGGCTGCACAGTGTGCCGGGTAGGCGTGCCCGCTGTACACGTCATAGCCGAGCGGCCCTGCGTCGCGCGCGCTCGGGTAGTCGGCCAGCATACAGCACGGGTAGAGGTAACACATCACGAACTCGTTGGCACTTTTGTACTGAAGGCTCTGCAGGTAGGGCACCAGTTTGAAGATGTCGACGACGAGGTCGTCGTCTGCCACCATGACGAAATCAGCGTGCGGGCAGTATGTGCGCGCCCACTTATAGGCCATCACAGACTTTAACGTCCCGTTCTTGTCCGTGTCCAGAAAATTCTCCTGGACGATATCACGGTAAATCCTGTTCTCCAGGTTCACTTCCTTTTGCTCTGCTTTATCTCTATGGGGAGAGAAATTTGATATTAGGAAGTAACATGACTTATTTGCTCCATTGAAGAGTTCCATAAATACGTGCGTAGTTTCTACTTAGTTCGTCCCTAAAAGCTCTATTTATGGAATATAAAATGTTTACTAAAACTATATAAAGAGAATGATAGCATAGAACTTGTACGGTACATGTTCATGGAAAGTGTTCCACAATCACCCAATTTCCTTTCCGTATTACATTATTCTGCAAGCCATTTACATTTTGTTTTACGTCAAATATTCTTCCATTTTGAAATCTGCATTTTCTTTTTGGTGTTTTGGCATTTTCTATATAGTTTTTCAGTTACAACAATAGCGGATCCAAAGTCATAAATATTCATGATTGTTACCATCGAGATAAAAAAATTAAGGAACATAGAACGACCAGACCATGCTGTACATACTACAAAACGAAATGGGAAATTGTTATTTTTTACGGAACTCGGCCTGGGCCCTCGTTCCGTAAATAGCACCAATTCCCATCGAGTTTTGTAGCATGTACAATCATGGTGAGTCGTTATATATTTATTATGCACCCATAATTAATCAAATCTTGCCATATATTGGCATAGGAGACATGTCAATGTGAAAGCCTACACACAGCTGATGTTTCAACGTGTACAGTATAAGAGTGTACTGTACAGGGTTCAGTATACGATACTGCATAGGGAGCAGCAGTACATAATTGTTAAATATACTGCGTGGGTATATAATACATTTTATCCTACCCCTAATAAAAAACGCCATAGGCTTAACATGGGATTTGTTTATGTCACGGGTAGTGACATAAAGTGTTGTTTATGCCACTACTTTCTGATACTGAAAAAATATGGAAACGGGGTAGGATAAAATCTAGACACCACTCGTTTGAGTTTGAGCTTATTCATGCCACTTATGTTGTTGGCTCCGTAATGTCACTCGTCTTCGACTCGTGAAATTATGGAGCCAACAAAATGCGTGGCATAAATAAACTCAGACTCAAACTCGTGACGTCTCTTGATATTATTTTGGGTTTGGTCAAAGGAAGTCACTTCATTGGGTAATGCATATCAGGATCTGGTCTGGCTGCTGCGGTCATATCCTCACCTGGCGGCTCCTAGCAGGAAGACTAGAGGTATGGTGACGGCGGGCAGGTTGAAGGTGGCCGCCCACGTGTCACGTATGGCCATACGGCGGTCTACATGTGCCACCACCGTGCGTACCATCATCAGTAGTAGTACCTCCTGCCGCTCGATGCACAGGTTTGGGTTGTTGATTATATACCTTCAGAAGTAGGATGTTTTAAATGGATTATGGTATTGCATAGAAAAAGAACTGGTAGTTGTGCAGTGAATGCGTGTACATTTCCACATTCGTGAGTGGGGTTCACCTTGTTTAATGGTGAAGTGAAGTTGGCCCTGTACGGGAGTGGGTGGATGGTAGGAGAAAGCTGGACTGATTGGATTGATGTTGAACTTTAATGGTATGAGGAGAGCTGACTTGTATTGGTAGATGGCGAAGGCTGTCCAGTGCAGATAAAGGTTAATATTTTAAATGTAGATGGGCGCCTTACTTAAAGTGTAGAGAATCAGTACTGTTTAAGATTGCAAGGCTGACCTGTACAGAAAAGGGTTGATATAGTTTAAATGTAGAGAGGCGCCATCCATAAAGTACGTACATAGTGACGGGGGTGGGGGAATATATCGAAAATATGCGTACATTCCATCTTTAATATGATGCTAGTTTGAGAAGGGGTTGGGGTCTAATGATATTTCAGAAATTTTACATACGTTCTTTATGGATTTCCCTTACTTACATTGTAAGGAGTCAGACTTGTTTATTGATAGGCTTAAGGCTGACCTGTATGGATGAGGGTTGACGTTGTGAGGGGCGTTGTAGTAACGGGATGGCACCACGGACTCTGGGCGACGCACTAACGGCGCTATATGGATCTCCGTGTTGGTAGGCGCCTCATCTACATCCACCAGCGTCCCCCCGTCACGTGACTCAGCTCTGCCGCCTATGGGGATCTCTAGCGGCAGGGACGGCTTTGACCTCACCAACTCCCTTTGTTGGCAGCTCCCTGAAAACCAGAGTGGCATTGAATGTCAAGACAAGTGTAGTTAGCCAAACCAAATTTAAGCGGGAAATAACCCAAGAATTAATGCTATGGAACCAGGGAGCTCTCTCATGACGTGATCCTCGCTCAGTGACGGTCTTTCAATGTGAAATGAGTTCAATCTTTTACAGACTGACGGCCATTTCATGAATTAACAGGTAACCCGATTTTGGATTCTGGAAATCTTTAACATATGCCAAATGTAATATTAAACAGGATCGGAACTGCAATCAGTTTACCAGTACCTACCCCGATTTTCGTTATTTTCCCCTAGAAGCCTTAACAGTAGGTACAATATTTTTGTGATTGGCAAGTCATTTATTCATCCTTATCATTGCCACCGGTATTTATCTGCCTTTTTCGCGCTCGACAGAATGCAGTACTTAGTGTTTGCATTGAAGGTAAACCGACAAACGGTTGGGATGGATTAGATCTTAATACCAGAATACTTCTTTATTCGCTCTACAAACATTGCTATAGTGAGGCAACAGTCATCGATGGATTTTCCATTTTACATCTTCTTTTGTCTGCTATGTTTGCACTGCTCACAGAGCAGAACAAAATAGATTGATATGGATCCATGGTTATCTGTATGTGGCACGAGAATAACAACATTGTGTTTTAGACAGCCCTGGGATGCAGTTATGATAGACTTTGATGGTTTCAGTTCCGAAATGTTTGATATTCAGCCACAAGTAACTGTGACGATTCTTGTATATAGAATAATCATTGTTTGAAGTATGATTCAAAATATTCCCCCCGACGAATATCTGCTTTGTTCCAGCTTCCTACTAGGCTTTTTATAATATAATAGGACGTGTTTTCTGGAATTATCAATAAGTCATAAGGCATCGCAGCATATGAACAATTATTCTGAGTGATGCATCATTATGGCAGCAGAAATCATGTTTATTTCATGAATGTTTTACTTCTGCTCTGGCAGTATTGTCTGGCGAACATGGCGTTACATCATGTTTTAGATAATTAATATTTGAAAACTCAACAACTGCCTCCACGCATGCAAACGACTCTTTCCATTCGGAGGTATACGAAATCCGTTAAATAGTGAATAGTTACATATATACATGGCGATATATGCAAAGAGCAGTACATGTATATAGTTAACTAATGAATCATTTCGGCGTAATTTGGTTTCTATATTAACATATATATGTTAGGTTAGTGTGGTTTGTTGAACATGTGCATTAACTCTAAGATTCATTGTAGTTTTAGCCACAAATCCAATGAAAATGTTCCAAATCTTCCGGGGTTCAATGTATAATCAAGTTATTTAACAGGAGAGAAAATACAGATGCCATTGCTCATTGGGACACAGATGGGTCCTCTGGCAACTGTAACATATTGACCAAAGCCAACGCCTCTGTCTCCCAACTCCCAAAGTGACCATTGGTGGTCACAAATTGGAGGCACCCTTTACAGCCCAGCCTTCAGCGGCAGGAAACCTGGATTGCCGCCCGATAAAACCGGTCATCTTTGCGGCCTGGCTCTTTGTTTGCCAGGCACCGTGTGGCCGTGCCAGGCGGCTTTTAACAGTGACCGGGTCCGACTCAAACGGCACCACTTGCCAGGCGTGCCGCCCCCATCCTACCGATCAATACCGCTGAGAATAATAATAATGAACGAAAAATAGTAAGGTATTGCAGAATATGTGGGGCAAGGGAAAGGGTATAGAGCACCCGAATAGCAATCTAATAGAAACGGTCGTCGTTTTTAGAGCGAACGTTTGGATGTATCGGATGCCAGTTTTTCTCAGGTGTATACTTTTTAGAATGGGTCGTGGAGAAGGATATACTCATATACATAGAATAGAATATATCTAACTCAACACCGCCGTTGTAACAGCCCTTATACTAGGATGAGGGTCAAGAAGAACGTTAAATTCTGAACATGGATCTTTATTGGGTTGTCTAGCATAGATTAGTCGGTAACATTCAGTTAATAACGCGACAGATGGAAAAGTTTCTCCCTTTTCTTTCTACTGCGCGATTTTTACAGTAGCTATTCAGTATAACGTTTTCACAGTTAAAACTCGAAATGTGAAAGATACATAGGTTGTGCATTTTGGGGAAAAATACTTATATTCTAATGCACAACCCTAGTGCTGCATTTGAATTAGTCATTATGCTCAAACCATTCAACACTAATCTATCGGTCGAGCACTTAAATCAGCCATGATAATTCGGATCATTTCTAGTCTGAATTTCTCGCCTGGAAAGCATTGATGAGCTGATATGATATCGTGGATACCATATTACGTTTGAGCTAGGTCACAAAGATCCCAATAGAACATGGGTGGGATGAACTTTCTATGGGAGCGGGAGTCACTAAAGGCTGACTCCCGCAATCATATATGGGCAATCATAGGGCTGTGTTGATGCTTTTTACGGCGGCTGATTGGCTTTGGTCCGTTCGGGAGACGGCGAGAAATGGGAATGCGATGTTGGCATAGGGCGTCCTTTACCGCAGAACTGAAACGGTGGACGTCCGGACCGACAGGGCCCTACGAAGGGCACAGGAAGCGGCCTGAGGAAAGACCGCTCGATGATTTAGTAGACAGTAGAAAGGAAAACGGTCTCTCAGAGCTTTGACAGCAGGCTGGTTGCGCTTATTTTTCTGTTATGTCGGTCTCGGGAAATATTGATCCACTTGAGAGGTTCATGATTCCCTGAAGGGTGTAGGGGCACCCACTGTTTATGGAGCTGACCGACTGGCCGAACCCTAGCAACGTTAGCCTAGAAAAGAGACCACAGATGTGGCTTGGGTGGTTGCTGCGGACTTTCCTTTTGTAAGTTAATGATGCACTCGAGCAGTAGCGAGTACAGCGGGGTCCTCATTAGTGCCGTACGGCTGGTCAGAGGCAAGCCAGGCCTCATGAAGGAGTCGCTGGGCTGGATGATCGCTCAGATCATCTTCTCTCCAGGCTAGCCTTCTTATCTCCAGAACCCCACGCCGGTCCTCTTCCCCCACCCCGCCAACTTAGCTTCAAATCATGCTCCAAACCCACTCTACACCCACATAGACTCAGTCACTGAAGTGCACCCCGGAGTTTTTTGTGCATCAATAAGATATGTGGTGGGATTCATTCACCTTTATATGTGTGATGTGCCTGACTTATTATGTAAAAAGAAAACCCTCACATGTATAATTGAACTGAAACATTGCCAATTGAAAATTATCAATTATATTAGGGGTTCTCTGCTAAACCACCCAACTTTAAGATTTGCGTGAGTAGACTGGTGAGAGGAAAGAGTGAGGAGGTTTCAACCCTGACCCTGCGTAGAAGCCAGCCTGAGAACACCATCAGAGAACCCTTCGGGGAACCGGCAGGGGAGAGGAAGGGGGTCCCTAAGGACATCAAGACGGTCACTCATCAGTCTGGTATCTGTACCACTGAACCACGGCTCATTGCACTGGTTCTCTGTCTCACAGATAACGGCCGCCAGCAGCTAGACTCGACCGCTTGCTGATTCCTGACCTTGGCCATCCTCTTTATGCCGCGCCAATAGCTCGTCTGAGCAACTCGTAGGTCTGAGCAACTGAAAAGTTTCAGTACCATCCTCGGAATTATGAATGACAACTTCAAAAGAGTACTGACTGGAGGAGTGGTCTAATCGACCTATTTACCCACTAAAGTGAGTGGGGCATTAGATGGGGATATGACAGCAAAACCGACTGGTTCATTCTATGGGATACAGTGAGGCAAGGTGCCAAGAAATGAAAGGCCTATGGATGGACATGTAGCTGGTGGTCGATGCGGAGCGAGTACAATAATGTTATTGGGTTGATGATTATGATTGATGTGGCAGAGTAATGATACTGTTCATTGAACTGGATTGTGGTAAATATAATGGCTGTTTAAGGCACAGATACCATGGTCATAGTATCAGTGGTGATTGGTATTTGGTTGAGGCACTATACTCGTTGGTTGAGGGTACAAGTTGGGGTGTAGGACAGGATTGATGTATTTCTCTGGGAAGGCTTATGGAAGGCTTCGTTCGATGAATCTTCTTTTGATCAACCACCCGAGAAAATTGTATCAGCTCAGAAGTAGCTGTCTCGGTGCATTGATTACAAGGGGCATCGATACAGAAGAAATAGTGTGTTAGGGCTCGTCGGTCACCCACAAAATGCTACTCATATGCAGGCGGTAAGTTTCTCACTCATCATTGTGAGCGAATCTTTTTCTACGGTAAAATTTAAATAGCACATGATTCTACTACATATACATGTGTGTGTGTGTATATTTTATATATATTTATATATATATATATATATATATACAATCAGCTCACTTCATCCACAAGCTTGGTCGAAATACTGTCCTTTCAATTTCGATGTAAGGAGATAGTGCCATAAGTATAGGTACTAATAAGCAGAAGTGTATTACGATTGCGGAAGGTAATGCATCTGAAGAGGTCAGTGTTACTGTGTTGCACCTGCAGGGAACCCCTACATCTTGAAACCGCTGACTGGGTTCCATCCCCTCCCTTACGGGTCTCGGGCCCTGGAGAGGGTCATAGGTCTCCTGCCTGGATCCGGCGGGCGGGCAGCCAGTGGCGGGGTCGGAGGGAGCGGGTCGTGGGTGGCTACTGCAGGCTAGCTGGAGACAGCTGCAGGCCGTGAAGTGCTCGCTGGAGGGGGGCAGGAGGGACAGGTGGTCGACAGGTGGAGCTGCTGCGCGGCTGGCACCGTTTTCTCATTAATGTGGCGGATTCGTTGATCGCTAGCCTGATAGAGGATCTTCTGTATAAGAAGGTGGGGTGCTTGGCAGCATTATAGTATGTGCAATGCTGTTTGGCTGCTTGACAATGATCTGCTGGAGAGTGGGCTGGTGTGGTTTGACAGTGCCTGTTATGACCAGGGCTCAATTGTTGCCTTTGACCTGTATTGCTGGCCAAGTCTAATTGAAAAAATTGGACGTTAAACTACCCAAACAAACACAAGTATTGCTGGCCACCTTTGTGGGGAATGAAGTTCTTGTCCATGTGTTTTGTACTAGTTGGCGAGAAATCACAGTAATTGAACAGAATCTCTCAACTGTGTGTTCGAGTAAGATAAAACCTAGTGTCAAAAGAGTCAATTGAGTAAACGAAAAAGTTTCGTTTATCAAACTAGTGTCAAAAGACTTTGAACTAAATATTTTAAGAAATCTCATTGATCTATTGCTAAAGTAAGTGATACCAGAAATACAACATATCCCAAACTGAAGGTGTGCCTCTCCCATTGTCCCAGTATTGCTTTAAAAAAACATATTATTCATCTATTTCAAGCATTCTCTCCGGATGGAAACATCGTGATTACCAGATTAATACCAATCAAACGCAACATGTTGCTTGAAGGTCGGATGTTTGGTAGGAGTTGGCAGGTGACATGCTATTTGTGGCAGCTTTCATTGACAGCAGAATAGTTGGAGGTTTGTGGCTTGTCAGTGGCCTGTTGGTGTCTGAAGATATTCTAGATTTCCCTTGTGTCAGGCTTTGATCTGTTTGAATGGTATTCTGCTATTATACACAATGGTTTCCTTGGTGTCAGTCGACATTCTAATGTATATATATACCGTGGCATGCTTGATGTCAGATGGTCTTCTGCTGGTATAGGCAGTGGTCTAGTTGATAACAGGTCGCGTTCCGTTATTGTAGGTTGTCGTTTAGTTATGCCAATCACCACGATGGACTAGATGGCTCTGGCTAGTACATAAGGGATTCCATTGCCTTTCTTGCAGCATACATCCCCGCGTTGTCAATCTGAGGTCGAGATATTTCTCTGAATATTAGAGATCTATAGACAGCGCAACCATGACCGAGTGTGTAGATGTGTCGATTAATCTACAACATTATTGTATTAAGAGTGCGACTTTGTAGTTATTAGCTGAGACGTACTTGCTTGCTTCCTCGTGACACGGCTTTCGGCGATGTGTGTGGAAACAATGTGTTTTATCTTAATTTGATTCTGCTTCAATGAATTGGCCTGAAAAACATCCAATATTAAAGGAAAGGCTTATCAGTCACCCTCCTCGACTGAAATTATGATTGAATGCAGCGTCTTCGATTGTCATCGACAGATACATATCTTTTTAATATCCTTTCTCTGACAGTCCAGACAATCCAGATGTAGATATCCACAGTTTCCTCTCCCCAGCCCCTACTCCATCCCCACACCACTTCATTTTATCAATGGGGTGGCGTTTCCGGACATTTACAGAAACCTTTCGTCTCAGTAGACAAATTGCAGGCAGGTTTTCAGCAGTAAAACAGAACCCTAGGTTACCTCATCAATAAACCTCCCACCGCGAATAAAGTGACTTGGAGCTGTTCATGTGACTTATGAGTTAGTCGCTAGGTGGTGCCTGCTGAGGCGTGAAGCTCAACTCGTAGAGGTAAACGCTCTCCGAACAGTATCCGCTGACGCCATGGTGGCAGATTGCGGGAGATGGAAACTTCTGGTCGGAGAGTGAACCAGAGAAGCCCATCAGGCTGTGGTAATACGTCATCTCACCTCGTCATATCGTGGCGCCCGGCTCGCCAAAGGAACACCAACTGGTCCCGTGGTATGTCCGTTTTATCAACATTAGTTTGATATTGAGCCATGAAGTCGTTACTCTGGAAGAGCTAGCGGATTTTTAGTCAGCACTGTTAGGACTAGCATTACTGGTCATGGTATGTCAAGGCAAATAACTCTCTTTAGTCTCTTTGGAGCATCTATTCGAACGTTTTTCAATGATTCGTTTAACAAGTTTCACTCCATCTCAAAGACTAACTTTTTCGCTAAAAAAAGAATGGCCTTGCGAGGAGAACGATTTAGAACTAAGAGGAAGTTTGTAAATGATACTAGATCGGTCCTCGTATGATACCCTCAAAGACGTATACCAAAGTGATATGTTTTGTTCTATGACTGCGGACTTGTTTTGTTCTTGGATACGGTAAGGAGGTGGATGATTAATGTGTGCAGCCAGGCCATTCTGCGTTTTATAATGAGATCCAGAGGGCCTGATCGGTTCCGGAGGACACACTCTACGGTTCTTACTGGAGGTAACCCGAGGCCAGGCGTGAGCGAAAAGGGGAAGGCTGGGGACCAGCAAATAAGCCACTGGGGTCAGGCTTGTTCCCGCAAGCCATTGTTATGCGCTCCCAGTTGTAAAATGAACAGGCATAGCACCAGCGACAATAACCAGCGTTACTGAATACGGGATGGCGTGCAGATGGCGCTACCATCCCGCAGACACATCAGGCGGCCAGTAGAGGCGCCCTGTTTGTAGGAAGCACAAACAAAAAAGAGAAAGGTCCAGACGACAGCTGAGAAAACCTACAGCCCTGTCATGCATACACTGAGCAAATAGACGAAAGGACTGCATTATCCCATCAAGTTAGTGAGGCCGGCCCGCGCAGTGTATGTTACTTAGCTTATCTCCTCATGCCTATCATGGTCTAGAAAATAATATTTCTTTCACCGATTCCACAGAGTGAATAGTTTCGATGGAACACAATCTCAGTGAAAACAGTGATGAAATACTATACAGGTTCACTCAAAAGACCTCGCAAAAAATAAATTCCCCTTATCTACTTTATGATTTCTTCCTGCTGGGCCCAATGCATGGAACTCTCTGGCAAATAATAAAGAGTTTGTTTTTGAGCTAGCAGACGATAATTTCAAAGCGCTTTTCCTCCTGAAAATCTCCATTTGTGGCAAAAGAGATAACACAGTTAACATCATTGGTTTTGTGAGATAAGGAATGGGTCTGTTGTCTGCAGTGGACAGCAAGTCCTGAATATATTTCTGACCGACTTGAGGTCTCCCTATTTTGTGTGTACATTTAAGCAGTGGCATGTTCAATGTCCTCCCGTATTGATCATTACATTGGTTAGTGAAGCTTTGTTGTTCGACATGCCCGGCAATGTTTGGGGGGCAATCACCCAAAAAGATTATCTAATTACGTTAGAACGAAATTACTTTTCTTGAAAGACCAGCTCTATCGCCAGCTTAAATGAGACCTTGACGTGTTGCCAGTTGGCAACCCACATTTGAATTTTCTTCTATTTTTTTAGGGGTGATCAAAAGGCATAGCCCCGCTTTACCATTTAAAAAAGCTCAATGTGTGTGTCTCTTGGCGTGCGCTCCGTTAGTAGTGCTTGGCCTTTGGAGCAACAGCCACCTACAAGAGCGCCAACAAATTCACGCTATATATATGCTCCAAATATATTTCTTTCCTAGCACCAGCGGATACATATGTCTCTGATACTTCGTGTTTGTATCGTTTGAAATGCGTGGATTAGATATAAATGAAACACGGTTGCAGAGAGATGAATATAAAAAGGGTGGTAACATGGTCAACACCTGCATTGACGGACCCTGTCCTGAGAACGAATCCTGTTCTGGTGTTGTCCAGTTGCCCATGGGAGCACGTATGGCCGAAGGGCTGTAGAACACAGGTACCGTGATAAATGACCGTCTTGGGCAGGGTCAGCTGGCGCACGCCTCAGTGGGCAGACAGAATCAATACAATACGGCCGAGTCGACCACTTGACCACTGGGCGACTGCCGTGCTCAATTGTGAGAACGAAAGACACCCATGGAATATGTCTTGCGAATGATCTACCAGCCGTTTATGCCATTTGCCACCTCATTCTGCCCGAGACTATGCAATGAGATATCAACCTGTGCTGTGTAATAGCCAATAGAGTCTCTGTGTAAAGGACACTTCTCCTTATATTTTGATATCACGCTTTTTTTTTCATTTTCGACTACCTAAAGAAGAAATAGTTTAAATATCTACAATAAGCCCTTGGTCTGCAAAGATAAAGAGAGGCGCACAAAATAATGTTTGCTATCGTGACTATTATTTTTATCCATGTTTTCGTTTTACATGTATTTCATGTAATATATGTTTTAATATATCATGTGACATACTCAAATCAGGTTTCCGGGTTTCTCAGCAGACGGAAGTAAATCTTGAATATGTGAAGTATTAAGCTTTAAGCCTTTAAATTTAAATCATATTGACGTGTTCCGGAACGCTTAATATGGATACCACTGAATTGAAGGCCTGGAGAAAGGGAGTTTTTTTTATGATATCATATATAATATTGGTACCCATTGAGCTCAAAGCATTTCTTTAACGCCGGTGAATTTTATGGCTATCCTCTGATCACAAAGGCTCACGTCTGGCTAAAAGGCACAAAGATACCTTGAAAATTGATTTCTCAGGGGTCACCACGTCTGAGGTAGTGTTAGTCATCGTAGTCTGAGGTGGCTGTATGTCTAAAGTGCCTTAAGGCCACGATCATAACGCAGACATTCTTTGGCCAGGCATCATAGATATATATGGCCACAGCCGAATCGGGGTTGAGCCATGGCCAGTAATGTCAGGGGGAATCATTTGAGGGACGTATTGGCAGCACCCCCAACACGGTGCCTGCAGCATACTGTCGTTGCCAGTTCCAGGTTACGGACTCTCGTAATTGGGCATACGGGAATGGTCTGAACTAGCATGGTTTCATTTAGAGTGGTGTTATAAGCATAGGCTCCCATGGTGAATAGGAAAAAGTTATATCTACGAGATCAGCATCAAACACGATATTACCCAGAGGTAACATATCCACGCGTTCCTGCCACTGGTCAATTATCCACCCATGCAGTATTGCCACCGGCTACATTTGGATGTGCTTGTCTTTTTCTTTATTTTTGTAACAATTCTCTTTCGGGGGTCTGGTGGGGAAGAAGGGTCTTGACCATGTCATAATGGGTTAATAGCTAGCGGGCCTGGATCGTAACCACGTGTTCAATAATGTTCGCCTATTAGTCATCAATATTGATCGTCATTACAACGCCCGTCTGGCTGTGCGTGAGGGTGGCCGTGGTTGTGGTGGTGGAAGGGGGTGCCATGGTAGTAGTAGATGGGGGTAAAGAGAGGGCAGGGGATTGCCAGGCTAGATAGGGTGTGGTTAGATGGAGGTAGAATGAATCAGGTTTTGTCAAGGTCGTCTTCATAAGGTCATGAACATGTATAGGTTCACAATATTATGACACATCAATGGTTTCATAACACTCGTAAATGGAATTGGATGAATTGTATTAACTTGGTAATCAGAAGATATTTATTGATTATAGAAATTTCTTTATACGTAAATGGTTAGAGATCGTTATGGTTTATGGAGGAATCCTAATGTTCCGATCGAAAGGCAAACAAACAGAGGCGAATAATAACCGTATGACCCTTTTAATCAGATGAGTTCCAGTCTCCGTAAAATAACTTGATCTTTATCTCGGTACTTTCATATTACGTCATGGGAGCAACAACAAAAATCACTTAGTTTGCCATTATTGTGGAACGTATTGCAGAACAAAAACACCATCAAATCTTTTCCAGATTAATGGATAAGAGGAAACAAGTCCAAATGGTATTTTTGATTAGTCAGAACTAAACCAGACTTACCAACTATCTCCCTTTTAAAACAAAATACAAAATTAAATCCATTAAAGGAAATGCTTCAGAAGTCAATGTATACATATATGTGCATTGTTTCCTCAGTCATTTCCGATCCTGCACATTGAAACCAGTACGTTGTTAGTATTTCTCACTGTTAGATATTAAAACGACCTCTCAAGATGCTGCCCAAGCCGGGGATTGGGGAGTGGGAGGCATGTTGACGTGGGTGATCGGCTCACCTGATCTCCAGACATGGACCTATCTACCTTATGTCACGGCAAACTGATGGTCGGCCTGATATCAATGTATGCTTTTTCTTTCTTTTTTTCTATAAAGTTTATTTACTGATCACTTGTCACCTACAATTAGGCGTAATGTGTCATGGACAATGGTGGTTTATAGGCCCCGCGTTGAATTAGTGCCAGGAGTTAAGGTGATCGTAAATCCGTTGTTCCCTGGTATGGTATCTTTGCCTCAAGGTAAGGGTAGATCATACCGGCCTTTGGGCTGATTGCTCTTACAGTCTAAATAAAACATATATATAAAAAAAATGCTTTTGCGCCAAGCTGAGGATCAAGCCAGTCTCCGCCACTAACATCAACCCGCATCGTGTCTGTCTACGCAGTAAAAGTTAGTTATTCAGACTGTTCTACATTGAAAGACCCTACCATCCTGCCAGATGGTCGTATGATACAAGGGGTGATTTCAGCATCCCGGATATGTCTCGTCTGCTCAGGTACTATGCGAGAGTTCCTGGTGATTGTTCCATCTCCATCTGACCAAGTAGACCAAACACGTTTTCGAGATCGAATCGAGCTGCTTTCTCACTGTTTAGTCCCCTATCTCCTCCATTTATTATGACAACTCCAACCTTCAGGGGCGCTTTATCCAATATCAAAGCCAAGTATATTTATAGGACACAAAGGCGTACTGGGTATAATTGTAACTATTATACAAAGATGGCGGCCTACCATTTTCTCATGGTAATCCACTTTTTCCATTGCAGTATATAAAATTCCTTTTCCTTGTGTAAAACAAATGATATTAACTGAGCCCCGCTCACTCCAATATTGAAACTCCCCATAGACCATGCATACACCAACGTGTTTTCCACGTTTTCTTGGTCGTTCTGAGGCTTCCAATTGAAGAAGACCAAATGTGTTCATTAATACTCTTAAACTTCATTTTCGAGATCTATCCTGTACTCGATAACACAGCTGGCATATACATGTATCCTTTGTTTTGAAGGCACAAGTAAACAAAGTAATGCAGTATAGAAGGTACTATGTTTGAGATGGTAATCTGTTGTTCATATATATAGTACATTGACTGTTTCAGCCTGCAAGTACATGGTTATTGTGACGGGACACTGTGTCACCTCATTCTAGGCGCTGGAAAATAGAGTTCACTGCAAACGTGATGTTATGGCCCTGGCAGTTGTTACCGCGTTAAACCCCATCAATCCAACCCAATATACAAAGTGACGCTTTCGACTCGCCGAGAAAAAGCAGTATAAATCCCTCTCCTCCACGATACCATCCTTATCCAACCAATATATGTCGAACACAAATTTTCACCATTGTAATATGAAATGTACAGGAAGCCCCTTGATATACTATTTATTACATAATCTTTTTAATCATTCCCAGTGTATAAGGGAGAATAACAAAGAATATTTTCAAAGACAGAGCCATGAATTTGAGGGATTAGACAATATTTTCGCACCCATAAGTTTGCATTGTGTAGTCATGCGGTAGCATAAGGGGAGCCTGTCAAAATGAGCTTAGTTTGCCAACCCACAGATTACGTCCAATGAACTGCTATTCATCCCTCCTAGTACATGTACTGGCGATTTTCTGGGTGAACAGGTAACCCTCTACATATTCTGTCCAAGATCGCTGTATGGGCATTTCTACTGTGGACAATCTTACATATAGACTTGAATAGTTGAAAAATGGCAGACCAGGTGGAAAATAAGTGGCAGAGAAACCCCTAAAAATCTATCCAATACAGAAAAACTGAATCAAAGCGCTTACTAGCAGGAGATGCCTCGTTGCCTCATACCGATACCCCTTAACAGATATACTGCATCGATTACCTTTCTCCTACTCGACCTCACGCCTTCGTCGCCTCTCTCATGATTTCCTCAGCTCTTCACACCACTGAGGAAAAAAACAGTTCTCCCGCCTCAGGAAGAATAAGCAAGGATACGTGGCATAAATAAAACCAGGAGCCAATAACGAATCGATGAGAACCTGCACTGTGTTGGGTGCACCCCCCTCTCGCTTTACCCGGCGGCTAGCCACAGTTATGTCAGGTCTACCCGACCACTTACCACAGCCTGTCGTCTGCCGCCCAAGTTGTCGCCTGCCGCTTACGTGTTCTTACAAGAGGCTGCATGGTAGTCTCCCCTACCTTCTTCTCCATTCCTTTAGCGGCACCCATTTTGTGGGTAATGCTAACGCGCCATGTTTACTTTATCCTGTATATGCTCGCCTGTAGTCGTGTAATATTGATGGGCTACTCGCTCTAGATTTGCCTGGCTATGCCTAGGCAGTTGTTCGTATAGTGAACTATTTTTAATGAAGATCAGGATGAAGATGAAATTCGAAGTGGGATAAAGCCGTTTCATGATGTAGAATGAAGAACATTTTGCAGTTAGCACGTATCTTAGCGCCTCATGAAAAGCAAGTTATTGTCCTTATTTTACACTGCCCTTGACAGTCACCAAACAGTATGTTAAACTGAGCGTATAATTACTTCTTTTTAAAAAAAGTTAAAACAAAACAAAAATCCCTTCTTTTTTATCTGCATAGTTTCAATTCAAATGCAATAGCATTTCGGGTAGAATGGATGTCCCGCACTAAGCCCTGTGATTTGTCATCATCAGTAGATATAGCTGAGGGGTGGCTAACGATGCCTTTGGGTATATTTCCCTCACTCAGCCAGCCATACTGCTGCTGCTGCTGCTGATCGGGCGCCTGCCCATCCGCGGGAATTCCCGGCTGTTTGTCGGTATAGCGATGTTTGGGACGGCGGGTGTATTTAAGCATCAACACATCCAAATGATTGCGGGGAATCAAAGTCCCCGGTCAGCGTCGGGCGATATAAGCTGTAGACGGCCGGCGGAGAGAGGGTTGCCACGATGGGGTGATGAATGTGGAGTCTGTTATCAACACTGTACGACACTCGTAGCACGATCCATATCAGACACAAAAAGACCCTCCTAGGGAATCCCTCCAGAGTCACGAGATAAAACTTGCCGCCGCATTAGGTTCATGTTGTAGGCGGCACCGGTAATTATGTATCTCACTGTGTCTCAAATCTCTCACGAAGTATCGCGTATTTTCAACACTTACGGGGACTCTGAACGAAATTTGGTTCGAGCTAGAGATTTCCTCTCGCACTGCTGAGCCCATATCTATGATCAGGATCTTTTGGTATCATCCATAATACAGACTTCTGCCACTAGTATCTTCAGATTTCGTAGGTTATACTCATTTGTGCTTTGTAAGGAATTTCCCATCTAATCGTGTTTGTAGCGTCTTGTCGTACGGAAAGGGATGTACATAACTTGCTGTACCTGATTAAAAACTATGTAGACTTTATAACATCCAGTCTCGCAATGAATTCGTAATTTTGCTAATGTAATTGCCCATCAAAAACCTATAACAGCCTTTATACCACAGGCTGGAAGACAGTCCTGACTATTCATTAGTGCCTGCTACCCTCTAATAATTGAATTACCATCTTGTATTTTGTCTCTGTCATTTTAAAGTAGTGCTGTTAAAATACCGGCCAACTAATTGATTAGACGCTGTGTTACCCAGCTCTACAGATTCCGTACAAGCGAATCTGAATTAAGATAGATCCGTTTTCTACAGACGTGCATCGAATATACTTTAACAGAGAAAGAGTAGACAGGAAAGAACGTTTTAACATTTGAAATGGGCAAGAAATAGGAAGAGACATATATTGCTGCCTATAACATATACCTTGTTCTTTATGGTGAAAGGCATATCATAATGACTTAACAGATTTTCTTGTTTTATGTTACCAGTAATAGGTACCTTTCCGTGTATTTTTCTCCAATAGTATATCCCGGCCCTTTCTTGGGTATGTATTTCTGATAAAATTGGAAAATTAGCCAATCCTTTGTCTGATGCAGATGACATTTTCAAAAGTCAATTCATTAACATTCCTTCATGATTGTGGATCCAAATTCGAGGTACTTTATAGTTTATACATATAATTCGTCTTTCCTTCACAGACAATTTATATCTGTTAGGATAATGGGTTACAGTGAGTATGCAATGCATACCGTTCATTTAAGTAATTTCTATCGATGCAGCGAGGGAAATATACTAAAACAAAATAAGCCATGCCGATATTTTCCCTCAGATCTAAATGTTTGCAGGCACTGGTCCAAATATAAAACAGATGGCACTTAGCAGACTCTGAGGTAAATGCATAAACAAACCATCCCGTACATTGTCTTATGTGTTTCTTCCGGTTGCCGACTGATGTACTGCGAGTATCGTCTCTGGACGACATCTTAGGCATTAAATGTAGAGAGGCTTCCCAAGCATCAATATGTATAAGAGTAGTGACTCGGAAAGCAGCGCTTCGCTTGCCTATCTTCTTGGTTCTCCTATGGTTAGCATCTGCTTCGAAGGCACATTTTCCCGTAACGTTTAGTTTGTTTGTTATTATGAATTCTATTGCTTTTATTCGGAAATATTTATTCTGAGTAATAAGCTAACTCCCAATATATTCAGAACCAGTATACAGTGTGCCTATAACGTCGTCAGGATCGGTCTAAGCTATATGGTTAGTAAAATGTTATTTCAAGGCCCTGATCTGGTGGAAACGTCGACACGGGAATTAAGGAGAACACAGTTAATCGGGACTCGATCATGCGTCATAATTCACGTTTCTACCCTACCTCCTGCCTACACAACCACCAAGAGTGCAGAGACATGTAGGCTGTAGAGTACATACAGAGATATGTTCAGGGGAAAGAGGGTTGCTTGTTGTGCGGAAACACACTGTCACACACGCTCTCGGTGTGTTTTAGTTACTTAGCCTCACATAACAGCCACACCATGGGAATAATTCTCATCCTTGGTCTTGTGGATAAAACTTGAAAAATTCTTTTATTGTGTGAGATATATTATTCTCCTGACGACCTTCAAGGTGGGATGGGTTGGGGGTACCCACTGCTCCCCCCACACACTCCAACACAGGCGTTCCGAAAAGGTTAGGATGCGGATTTTCCGTATCGGAGTAAGTCGTAAGCTATGTCGAAGTGTGTCCGTAGCATTGGGTGCGTGACTTAATACAGATCCTCAGAAGAAAAACTCCCTTTTTTTATATCTTTGGTCATGTCTTTAAAGGGACTTGTTTCCTCTCGCGCATGCAAAAAGGCATCACTGTCGGCGTGATAATAGTTGCTTGTCATGTAATATTGATGCCTATATTTTATAGGTGACTTTGAGTCCGTAGTAATTCGTGTGGTCAAGCCAGCACCTATGTATAAAGGTTTATATTTCACACCTTTACTAATTTTAGAATCCTCGACTAAAGCTTTCTGAATCTGTGCTCTTCATCAATTAATCTGCAGAGCTTCAGACGTCCTCATAGTCCTTCTGATGATCACTAGCTGTTAATTGCATCCCATCATTAAATGCGTTTGTGAGACCTGCGAATTAATAACTCCTTGTACAAGTACCACCTCAGTGTAAACCTGTATAAAAGAACAAAGGCATACATATATATGGTGCTGTCCAGTAGATATGTGGAAGGGCCAACCATCACTGTCATTAATCCCATAGAACAAGACAACCTGGTCACATGGATCCCTTATTGGCGAGTAACTGTTGCCCTTAGTTGATCCTCTCAGTCGGAAGGACTCAGCGACGAGGCGAATGCCTCCAGACCTCTTTGCCTCCTCTTCAGTGGGAGACACCAGGGTAGACATGTCTATGTCTTTTACATGAACATAGAAAACCAGTCATTGTATATCCCTCAAACCGGTTCTTAATATTTTCGGGTAAACTAATTTATGGCCTATCCATTTTACTGTTGGTCAATGGTTTACGTGATTTGTTGAAGTAGATGAAGAGCTACTAAACCGGGGAATTTTCTTTATGCACTATTGTACGTGAAATCCAAAACGAAGTCATCCCTCTTTCACATGGACCGTATCACTGTAGCTTAAGTATAAGGTACTTTTGTATTCAATCTAGGAAAGGAATCGGTATCAAAGCCCATATTTACTCTAAAGTATATATTCAAACATATTGATCAAAGTTTGCTTATTACACCTTCCCTCTGCATCTAATCAGGCATGGTGTTTTTTCAGATCTCCTGATTAAATTTACGTCTCAAAGGACATTCTCGAGATAAATGTTAATACGAGGAGAAAATTATGTATGGGGTGGGGGTGGGTATTCAAAATGAAAACCTGAAAGATGGTGAGGGATATTTGCGCAATGCTGTCCATTTTAGCTCTCATTTGATGTCCGGAATTCAAAATGCTGGAGTTTCCAGGGCCACCGTCCACTGGGTCCCCTCTCCCTGTGTCCCCCTACCGATTTTCCGGATTCCCAGCCCCATGCCTGTAACAGTTACTTGATGCTGAATGCTAGACCAAGTATGGTATAGACTAAGCAGTCGTAGCTGGTAAACCTGGCGTAGAGGTAACTGCAGCTGCCGGCAGTTTGTACAGGTTTTACACTCGCTCGGATTGTGCTCAATTTGTGTACAGTACAGTGTTGGCTAAGCCTCTAGGTTGGTACTTTGAGTGTGGAAATAACTCTCCTCATCCTCTTAGCCAGGCTTTCAGCTGGCTCTGGTTAATAGCCCTTGTCTCTTCTGTTTTACACTCTCCATTAGGCCCACAGATACGACTGGCATATCGCCGCTCCGTCCCTGAGGATTTATGCAGTCTGTAGGTGAGCAGCTCCTGGGAAGAAGCACAGCCGAGCGGCTTGGCACCACCCGTGCGGCTCATTTCACACGGTAACATCGACCATGTGCCTCATTAGTGTCCTATCACTGCTGAGGAGAATTCAAGGTGAACTTATGGGATTGGCTCAGCCAAGGAGGGCGCCCAGACCCTGACGTCAGCTACACGTGTGCCAGGCTTAATTTGGCTCGCTGATGGTATCATACCGTGTGTATATGAACCTTTCCCTGTGCTAAGCCGCTGTATCCCCATTCTGCAGTGGCATCAGTTGATAAAGGGCCACTGCGAGGAGAGAAGGTCTCTAATCAGTCATGTGAATCATACGTCAGCCGTAAAAGACCACATAGGAATGTCTCATCTATATACACAGCCATGCCTCTAATGGAGTGATCAAGCATTTTACGCCGTGTTGTTCACATACTGTTAGGTCCTTACAGTAGAACCTCACCATCATAACCCGTACTGATTATTGATAATTATCTACCTGCCAATCATTTCTAAATAAAGTCCCAACGCCTTTGAATGTCGATTTACAGGATGTGGTAAGAATAGAACTAGCTTCTTTGATAAATCTGTAATAAGCCTAATGCCCTTTAAGGCATGTTGTCTGTTAACACTTGGATAATCTTAAATGTCGTTTTAACGGCAGAGAGAAAGGACTCGAGGGAAGAAATCTCGATAGTGGGTGGCAAATGATGGTATTTTTACAACAGACGGTGAGGTGGGCAGGGGTGATGGAGAGGAAGCAAAGCACCAGCTTCTTTCAAAATAGAGCAAGTTAAAAGCAATCCAAAATGTTAGGGTGATTAGGTGATGGGCAGTAAGGAGCATGTTCTGTCAGGTTTGTGTATGGAAGGCAGGATTATCAGCTTTGATGATTTATGTTGACAGCTGGATTAAGGGGGATGAAGTGACGCTTGGTGAGCAATGTACAGTGACCCAGAGGGAGGGGAGTAAGGGCGATGCTTGGAAGGTGTTAGACTGTCAGATGGAGGGAGAGGAGTAAGGTGGTGCTTGGTGGCTGATGTACTTTTGAATGGAGGGAATGAAGTAAGGTGGTGCTTGGTAAGTGATTGACTGTCACAAGGAAAGAGGGAAGTAAGGGAGATACTTGGTGAGTGTTGGACTTAACATGGGGGGAGGAAGGGAGTAAGGTGGGACTTGGTGGGTGATGCACTTACACTAGGACTTCACATGGGGGAGGGGGGAGGGAAAAACGGTGATGCTTCTTGAATGATGTAGTCAGATGGAGGGAGGGGAGTGAGTAATGGAACGTCACAAAGAGGGAGGGTAGTAAGGTGGTGCATGGTGAGTGGTGGACTAAGACATCGGGGGAGGGGGTAAGGGTGATGCTTGGTGAGTGAAGGACTGTTAAATAGAGAGAATGGAGTAAGGGTGATGCTTGGTGAGTGAAGGACTGTTAAATAGATAGAATGGAGTAATGGTGATGCTTGGTGAGTGGTGGACTGTTAAATTGAGGGAGGGGAGTAAGGTGATGCTTATTGAGTGATGGACTTTCAGATAGAAGTAGGGGAGTGAGTAATAAAATAAATGTCTCAGAGAGGGAGGGGATTAAAGGTGATACTCAGTGTGGTGATGCTTGGTGAATCAGAGGCCATATGATTGGGATGAGGGTATGGGTGCTGGGTGAGAGGCTTTATAAAGGGAGTAGGGTGATGGTCAGTGCATGATGCGCTGTATTAGGGGGATGAGACGATAGGAGCTCTTTGATGATGGACTCTTTGGGGATGTGAATGAGATAATGTATTGCACCTGGTAGGTTCTGTGGGAGAGTGGCCGACAGGCTCTAAATGGGGAGTGACTGGAGGTGGAAATGATAGTAAAACCTGAAGGTATAGTAAGGAAACCATGCCGGTTGGCCATGCCCGCTCTTCGGACTGCGTGCGACCACCAACTAAGCCCTGTTTTGTCGCCTAGTTGGCTGCTTCCCCTGCCTTAGTCTTCGCACGCAGCGCCGTGACGAACACCAGCTGGGCTCTTGCCCAACGCCCAGCTGTTCGGCTGCACCAGGCTCTCGGGGCCAGCTATTTGGCTGGTCAGCTACTTGCTCACCCATCCCCCACTGCTAACGCCCTCTCCTCCTCCTCCCATCGAGAAATAACTCATTCCCCTCCCGTATTGAGCTAAAGAAGCACCACCAAATCCAAGCTTTGAGACCAGCCAAGACCACAGAAGGAGCTCAGATGGATCCCATTCCAGTCTTAATTATTTTTCAGATTGGAGTGATGAGGCAACAAGATAGTGATGCTAACTTGAATATGAGAATGTTCTAATCACAACCTATTCCATTGCATATTCCATGTAATAACATCAAATATGTCATGAATATCGTAACCACCTAGATCGACATCTTGTACATGTATGAGTTACAAGCACTGAAATGCCATTACTGAATACCAGTGGTTTTTAAAAGCAATATATATCATAAGTTTAAGATACTTGTAAAGTATTTCATCACAGTAAAAGATTTGCTCCTATGGTATGCTCTCTAGTTAAAGATGGTTCGATTTACCGTTTATTAACGAGAGAAAAGAAACTGAAGACCAAATGACAATGCCAAAATAATGACAATGTCATTATAGGCGGTGGTACCACACCCTCGGGAGGTCTCTCGAAAGGGTATGCAAATCAAATTTATAAGTCAACTGAATACATTTGATTTCTGTATGAATGCGAATAAGCGTGAGGAATACCTAAAATGAACCTGCTTCTTTGCCATCGTCATTTTCTTTCCAAAACGCAATTGATACAGCTAATTCCTCGAAAAGCGGAATCTGGAACTGTGACATGTTATACATATGTATCGTACTTTCCCGCCGGCCTAGGGCAGAGAGATCTGTGGATGCTTCAGATACGACCGACAGTCCCGTGGGGTACCAGCGTAGCACGCCTATACTTTACCATCTGAAGACGATCTGCCGGTAGCTGGCGAGGCGCTGCAGATAGAATGCATAAGGCTGCATTAGTTGAGGGTCTCGTCTGGCCACTGTTGGCCAAAAAGCACGGCTCACCATCCACCACCATAGAATTTGTTGTTTAGGGAGGCCACCAGGGAGCTCAGGGTCGGAGTAGGGGCATGTCCGCGTTCATGGTGGTGAGAGGTAAACGCGGGGCAGGAGTAGGCAACCCTGGGCTTCCACTTTCTACCAGACCTTTTAAGGAGCGTGAAGCATATCCGTCACACTACCAGTACAGCAGTAGAAAGACAGAGGAGGTTGTTGAAAGTCAGGAGGCTTATAGTCCACTTCACGGTGATTTACCACTTCCATTTGTTTTGTATATTCAGCAGGACTTCAGTTATGGCTACTTACTAAAGATATTTAATAAGATAACAGTTGCTCTTTGTGTTTTTTGTTTTTTTTGGTAAAAGCCATGTTTCGGTGATTCTGAACATACTAAGGGAGAATTCAAACTCGCCGTAGGAGTAACTCGTAGGGACTACTTAACATGTTGGATCTTATCTTATGTGGGCAAAGAGCAAGGCAAAGGGTTAGG
This sequence comes from Alentia gelatinosa, assembly GCA_950022655.1. Lineage (NCBI taxonomy): Eukaryota > Metazoa > Annelida > Polychaeta > Phyllodocida > Polynoidae > Alentia > Alentia gelatinosa. Next base: position 141,673,059 of record OX465579.1, read on the forward strand.
CAAGTAATATCAAAAAGTATGCTGAGACCTGAAAGGACATTAGATACAGACCCTATGCTCTCAACGTTATTTAATCTCTTCCCTAAAATGGAGATTATACCAGTCCTCAAACTTGAAAAAACGTCTGGCATATATATATATATATATATATATATATATATATATATATATATATATATACAGAACCCCGCCTAACGGACACCCCGCGTAAGCGGACACCCCGCGTTAGCGGACACCTTTACTCGGAACGGTTCCCTCTATTAGATGTTTATTTTAACCTCGCGTAAGCGGACACCCCGCGTAAGCGGACACTTTGGCCCGGAACGAAGGGTGTCCGCTTACGTGGGGTTCTACTGTATATATATATATATATATATATATATATATATATATATATATATATATATATATATATATATAGCATGCATGTTAAAGCTAGACTCGGTGTCAGGCGCCATAACTGATATACATATGCTACACTGGCTCTTGTCGGAATACCGGAAGTATCATTGCACTATATCTAGAGCAATGATGTTACCATCGCTGTTTTCTGAATAAAGCATTAGTTGTAGGCAGAATAATATTTCCGTTGTGTCCGGCTAAACATATGTAACCGTCCTTTGGAGAGCAGAACATCCATCTTTAGTTCCAGTCTACTTTGTAGGTCACTAATTAGCTAATGGGAATGGCTTTCTATAACGGTCCAATTGCTGCCTTCACTTCTGAAAGAGTCTGATTGCAGATGATAATGCATTTGCAGAATGCTTTCCATAAACAGCACCGAGACACTATTGTAAAACATAATAAACAGGATAGTAAATGCAGTGAATCTATAGGCAAACCGAGGTATGAGTGAATTATTGTACGCACAGTGAAATAGAAAGAACGACTGGAAATACTAAATCAGTTGCATTGAATGGCGTTCTACACTGGATGTTATTGGGAGTAGATCCTGATATAACAACAGGCAGACATGTGTTATCTGTTGTCACAACTCATATCTATGATAGATTGATATTGCAATTTTGCACAATAAATGATATTCTATACATGATACTCTTTTTGTGTCTTTCGATTTTCGATAGCCGTAATCATAATTCTTCCAATGAAATCAAAATTTTTAGTGACAGGGAATTGTAATTCTTCCCTGTATGATCCAAGACGAAGCCTACTTGTCATTTAGAATAATTAATAACAATATCGAATTCCGTGCAGCCATAGAACAATCGGAATATATATATAGGCTAGACATTCGGCAGACAACGATGGCACAGGTTGAAAAGAGCCCGGCAATTTGTCCCTCCCCGTGAGCTGTGCGGTAGATGTGTTTTATACAACACACGCTTTTCCCAGTCCGCCTCTAGCCCAAAGCCCCCACCTCCCCATAGACACACACCTCACCCAGATGCCCACCTACTCCCGCCCCGAACTGGTGGATCCGGCCCCAGGCACCGAGCCCCCCAGCACCCGTATTGATTACGTTAGGGATCCTCCAGCATCCAGCGCAGGGTTTGGCTGGTGCCCACGTGGCCACGCACTACAATACACGTCCAATTTGTGTACACGCGGGGCCGGGCGTGACCGTGGACTTGCGGCCGGTGACTTGAGTTACCCCCACTTCGGAGAGCCACGGCTGTATGCCGTAATGGCCACAGGAACTTAGTAATAGACACCGCTTGACTAATGACAGCAAACTCTGTCTACTCGCCCCACTGCGTTAATGTTGTTGTTTTTCTGTATTTTTGTCATATGAATTAATTGTCAAGTTAAATGACTAAATTGCCTAGGGGAATTTATGGCCCTTGTGATAGTTCTCAGGTAAAAATTCGCTTCGTGTAGGGGACCCAGGGGCATTCCACTTTGTTTGGTGCATATATTATTCAGTTACGGAGCAAATTATGCTCTGTGAGAGATCTGTGACGGATTTATTTTACACATCGCTGCTGGTCTAGTAGCTAAACTGTCCATAACAATAAGTACTTTCTCTCTCACTCTCTTTGCTCAATTACTGTCACCAAATATAGCAGGACACTCGATATGAAAAAGAAGACTTTTCGATTCGTGTTTGGCAGAGGGTAGCAGATGAGTTTTACATTCCGAATTGATTTCTATTTATTTGGCTAGATCGTAGATTGAATTAATATTTATAATTAGGGGCGGGGTGAGAAGGGGGTGGCAAGACGTGATTCTCTCTTATCTATGCTTCTGGTCAGAGCAGTAGTTAGCTTTTCATCACCGAGAACGTAGGTTGCAGTGATATAGTTACTTCCCCCACTGCAGAAGCGTGTCCACTGGTAGTATTGGGAATGGCATCTGTCTCTTTAGAAGTCGGCATTTAAGATGGAGAGGGGGACTTTGGAGGCACCTGCTGGTGCCAGCAGGTGGTTGGAATAGAAAATGATCTTATAAGGAATCAGTGGTTCTTCAATCAATGTGAAATCTCTGAAGCTGCAGCATTTGCCAACTGCCAAACTAGAGGGGAATTCGCAGCAAGCATTTAGATATATTGGTTGAGGATCTTTGAAACTTTTAGTTGGAGGTATTGAGAAAGAGTGAGTGGTAATGGGGTATTCTTTAACGTGTTCGGTCAGTTGTGAGAAAAGATCAGACTTAACAAGAAAAAAATACCGTTTGACAAGCTTGAATAGGTGAGTAGGTAGGAAGTGGATTTGGCATCAATCTTAATCGGGGCGTTGTTTCGCCTTCAATTTACAATTAGCCACGTGGGAATTTTAGATAAAGATTCCTAATCCTAAGTCATATTGTAACTTCATTCTTGATTTACGATGATCCTTCTTTTCCTTCAGTTGCCCAGTTTTCAATCTTCTCTCAGGGACGGCACTCAATGTTAGTCACTTCTTTAACCTTTACAGTTCCTAGGTAACTGGACACCATAGCCCAGTAGAAAAAGACCAATGACATCATCTACTATCACATCAGACATATCACCGCAGGGATATCAGAGGTCAGGCAAATCCCTGAAATCATATCTTTTTTAACGAAACACAGAATTACTGTCTTCACGATCTAAAAGCCTCAATAGAACCTGATTATGTCAACCCCATATTGTTTCAGGAACCTGATCTCCCCATAAATGTGTGCATTATCACTTCCCTGATTTTCAGGGTTTTCCTGCATGGATGAAAATCCCTGAAATTCCTGAAACCCTTGCACTGTTACCTTACAAACCACTTTGAATGCATAACACCGGGAACCAGCTTCATACTACAATCTACCATGCTCTTATTTAGTTAAACATCAAAAGAACATGGAAGGTAGGGCTCTGCTTGGAGACCACAGACTGTAGTACCAGTCATACTCACAAACACAGTTTTCATCATTTTTGAGTTCCCAGTAAGCTTGTTCAGTAAAGTCTGGTGGGAGGGAGGGGGGATTTGTCCCAGCATTTAAAACTTCAGGGATTTTCTTCAAAGGCTGACACCCCTGCACCGCTACATGGATAAGTAGAGGTATGTTTCAATCTACAGCCTAAGGAGGAGCTATAGAACAACAATGACGTTTCCGGCAAGGCTGGCATCAACACCTCAGTAGCCAAGCCAGGACAGGTGGTCGCATTAGTTCGCGTGCTTTCACGGTGAGCAGCTCGCCTCCTCTGGCAGCAATAGAGCTGTTGTGACAGACCTGCAGATGGGAGCAGGAGCAGTGGTTCTGGTAATATACACTCTAAAATCAAGAATCTCAGGGTGGATGGAGAAATTGGTAATGATTTGAGGTAATAGGATGTATAATGAGCAAATCAAGGTCCTGTAATTTCCCTTGTATATTACCTTGGGTTGATCTTTGGAATCAGTGTGAGAGAGGCTGAATTGCAGTGTATTTTTGTCAAACATGTGTAGGGGGTTTCCTGTTCTAGTGTATATGCAGTGTATCCACGAGTTCTTGATTTTTCACTCAGGCCATATCAGAGGTTATGAACCCCCCGTCTTCATCCCCATGTGTGGTTGTCTGCTTCGCCCTCAGGCAGCCAGGAACTAGATCTAGTCTTGCGTCTAAACCTCTGCAGTGGTTCTAATTTACCGGTCGGCTATGAGGAAGTGGCCGTAGCTCAGGTGGATAAACCCATGGCATAGGTCGAGCATACGAAGTACGCGAGTATATATTCCGCTCAGATTGAGCTCGTTTGGCGCTGTCTCCTTATCCGCCCTACTCGAGTTGTGGTAAAACGTTGGCGTACGCTGACACCCATACTGTGTGATATACAGAGTTCACATGTACACAAGACATGCAGGAGGCATGCTTTATGATCATACGTAATGGTCTTGAGGCTGATGTACAGCTCCTGGCACGGAATAAATCAATGGTGGATGGATAAATCACCTACTGGTGGGACAGCCCTGTGGAGAGAGTATCGCCGTAGGTACGCTTAACTCTGGTATATTGTTGGCTGTTTTCCACTGATTATTCAATTCCAAATAGCATACCATTACTTTAAAAGTTATAATTATATTTCGTCATAATGACATTTAGAGAATTTAAGTTTTTACTCTAGATGCTCAGTACTGATATCACATGCCTATTAAAACTCTGATTATAAGTTGTGCAGGCTTTCTGTCAATACGGCAGTTGCTATCAAGGTTTACTGGTTAAACCAGTATCTTGTTTCAAATACGCTAAGGGCAATTTCTTCATAAAAACAGATTTTACTAATACCACTTCTATGGAAATTACCACTGTATTATGTACAACAATTTACTTTGCCAGATTAGCTTTTTTTGCAAGCATGTCGCTTTCATATCCTGATCATATTTCCACCTGCAGTAGAACTAACTCCATTTGTCTGCTGGACCGAGGTCTCTGATTCGCTCAACAGTACACAGAACATGCCTTTGTCTGTCTAAACCCCGGCTCTATGAGGGTACTATCAGGTTTTCATTCAGTAGAGGTTGGTCCTCATAAAAGTTACACCGACTTGAGTTGGCCATGTTATTGGTTTTCTGCACAAGAAACTGGCAATGCTCACAGAATATCTAGCGTACTACTCTAATATTGATTCTAATCTTCAGTTACAATGTAAATGTAAATGAACGAGTAAGTAAATATGCAAGACAATTAACGGCAGTGGTTGCGAACTTTCAGTTGTTCATCAGTTTCTCTGCTGTGCGCAGCCACCTTGGGATCCTTACGGTAAAGCCATTAAGCCTCTCACATGGCCATAACAGACATATCGTGCAGCAAACAGACAGCTTAATCTAGGCACGCTTTTAATTGGGTTAATTAAAAACCGGCCAGGCAGAGGTGTTTTTTTTCGGGCCCTCAGCATTGCCGGCGTGCCGCATTGGAGGCATTGTGGACCGGAGATTAGCGGCGGTGGGCCGTCTGTCTGCGCACAGGGCGAGGGCGGCGCACACTGTCGTCGGCCGGCTCAGACAGACTGCTGTCAAATTAAAGCCGGACAGGCGGCGTAGATCCGCGAATCATCCCCGCCTCGCGCCGCCTCATAACCGGACGGCGGACGGGGCCTCGCGGGACACGGCCACCGCCCCGCCCACTCCATCCCACAGCCGCCGTGCTGCTGTATAAACCCGAGTCCACCACCCTGCCGTATAAACTCAGCTCACACTGACGTATAAACCTAGTGGGCGGCTTCCTGTGCACGCCTCATCGTGGGGAGAATGGGTAAAGACGTTATCAGGGTCGGTGACCTTGAGGTATTTTAACGATGACGACATTGTGGGAGGGGTGGGGGAGGTATTGTAATACTCATGTCCCCAGTAAGGTATGTGGACGTTATTGATGGATGGCGAAAAAATGTACGTGTTGTGGAGGTTATGTTCAGGAGAAGGGTCACTTGACTGAAGAGGGATTGGTGTTATGTCGTGATTTTGGAGGGAGAGGTATAATTAGACTGAGGATGAATGGTCATTTTGGAGGCTGAGGTCTGACTTGACTGAAGAGGTGTGGGTGTTGTAATACTTATGTTGGAGATGTGACTTGACTGAAGCCTATAATACTTCGAAATTTGTTCCCGATTCATCCCGACCATCTGCTCGGTGAGAGTCGGGAATAAAATGTTGATGTCTTATACCTATAAGACATCGACATCCACTATTCCCGATCACACTTCCTCCTTTTATAACCTTGTAAATCTACCCTGATTAAGATCAAAGAGAGCCGCCGGGAACCGCGCCCTACTGGTCCCCAGGCCGGGTGATAGGTCTACATATGCAACATTTAATAACTTCTGTTCTATTTGAGATATTAAAAAAATAGTTTTCAGGTTTATAATCGGTTATGTCTCGCCCTACAAATCGATATAAAGAACTTGTAAATCGGACTGGGGGTTAGGTAGTATTGCTATTTAAACCGCCTGCTCAGAATCGGGAACAGTCGGTGTAAGTGCGTACATCGGAATCTTAAGGGCGGGGAGAGTCGGCCATATCTTACATGGTAGTAATGCCCAACACGTTGGGAAAAGCAATAAAATTGCGTACATCGACCCGATTGGTGCAGACTGTCACAGACCAGACAGATCCGTCAGGCAAAGGTAGAATCGGGGACAGCGGTCGGGTCGGTGTCTTATAGGCTTAAGGAGTGATTGGGTATTATAATGTTAATGTAGGACGAGGCGACGTCCTTCTCCCCTAGCGATGCTACCTTGAATGGCAGTTTATAGAACTGCCCCATACCACCGTAACCATAGTGCACTCACGGCTGTGACATCATGGTGTCAACAACCGCATCCTTGGAGTCTCTACAGTGATCTGTAGAGGCTTTGGACAGTATGATACTGTTATTATTTATGTGGTGTGATGGAGGATCGAAAGGTCCTGTCAAATGGGATATTTAGGTCAAGGTTTCGCCATGGATTGGCTCATCAGGCATCTTAGCAAGCTTTTTGGGTGTCAAGGTGATCAGACTGACTCATTGTATAATGTCTGAGCTTAGTTATTTAACATTTCGGATGATATTGTGGTGTGTGTGGAGTGCGATGTGGGGAAAAACCCTTTTTCTGTCAAAATGGAAATGTTGGTTGTGTGCAGAGGTTACAAATTCCCGAGTTACGATCACAGAACGGTCTACATAGGGGTTTATTGATAATGTTGGAGGGAGATGTATGACTTGAATGAGGAGGTACAGATGTTGTGGTCGTGATGTTGGAGTGAGAGGTGTAATTTGAATGAGGAGGTACAGATATCATGGTCGTGATTTTGAAGGGAGAGGTGTGACTTGACTGATGAGGAACAGGTGTTTTGGGTGTGACATTGGCGGGAGAGGTGTTTTTTGAATGAGGAGGTACGGGTGTTGTGTTTGTGATATTGGAGGGAGAGGTGTGATTTGAATGAGGAGGTATGGGTGTTTTGTTTTTGATGTTGGAGGGAGAGGTGTGATTTGAATGAGGAGGCATGGGTGTTGTGTTTTTGTTGTTGGAGGGAGAGGTGTGATTTGAATGAGGAGGTATGGGTGTTGTGTTTTTGATGTTGGAGGGAGAGGTGTGCTTTGAATGAGGAGGTATGGGTGTTGTGTTTTTTATGTTGGAGGGAGAGGTGTAATTTGAATGAGGAGGTATGGGTGTTGTGGTCGTGATGTTGGAGAGAGAGCTGTAATTTGAATGAGGAGGTATGGGTGTTGTGGTCGTGATGTTGGAGGGAGAGGTGTGATTTGATTGAGGAGGTACAGGTGTTGTGGTCGTTATGTTGGAGGGAGAGGTGTGATTTGAATAAGGAGGTAAGGGTGTTGTAGTCGTGATGTTGGAGGGAGGGGTGTGATTTGAATGAGGAGGTACAGATGTTGTGGCTGTAATGGACAGTTTGGAGTTTCGAGGTGGAGATTTAGTAGTGTGGCATCAGTTGAACTGGGGTGAGAAGCAAGAGGTGCTGTATAAATATATTTGAGAGGATCTTTTGATATGGTTTGAGTGCTGAAGGTGCTTTTTAGTGATACTGGGGTGGGGATGATAACACTCAAATGTATATGTAATAATGACGTTGGTCGGAGGTGAATGTTCATTGGTTTATGAAGTTTTACATTTAAAGAACATGTAAGGCTTACCTTATAGCGATATTGAATCCTACATATTAGAACGACAGAAATTTGGGGTAACCTGAGGGGGCCGGGGAATGTTTAATCTGGCTTAGAAATTCAAGTTGCTGTGGTCATGGCAAGGTTGAGTCTAACATGGGGTGAGGTGATGGAGGCGTTATAACAGTACGTGGGGGTGGGCGGGCTGGTGGTATTAAGTGCCGGCCGTGGATGGCGGTCTGGCTAAACATGACGCTTCCCACTGCCCTCCGGGAGCTCTGGCAGGATGCTTTCACGTCGTCGGGCTGAGGCCACGTCGCACCAGAACGCCACCAATACATGCGACAGGGAAATTAACGCGCCCCGCCACGAGTGATTGTCGGTGCTCTTTTTGTCGGCTCCGGGTCGTGCCGAGGCGTGGTGGGCGTGATAAAGCCCGCTCGTGGGGCTGAGTCCACACGGACCGGCGGCGCGCCCGCCCAGATGTGTCTGCATGACAACACTGAATACAAACCGAGTGATACTGGATGTGGTATGAACCTGTCACAGAGCTCTACTATATTGTATAGATATATGTCATCAGCTGGGTATGTGCATTCGGATTTCGTTCTTTTATGACATTGAATTCTAACTTACATTTGTACGTTCGCACCTATGAAGGTATATACATGTATATATGTATTATGTAGATGTTTGTGTATGTATTTATGTGTATACGCACAAACCGTATGTCACTCAAAAACATCAATTAAAATGTACGCATTCACAAAAATATCACATATCAATTAGTAATATCCCACAAGTCACGTAGGTCAAGGATTGGTGGTTTTTTTCAAAATTCCCTTCGTGACTAATAAATCGGTACTGTTAAAAAGTAACTCGATAACTACTAGATAAGGATCCATGAAAACAATTAGATTGAACCAACCCTTTATTCTAATCTATATGATTAAATCGAAGCGCAGAAGGGATAAGAATTAGCCTATACCACGACCCAAGTTTAAACGTTAGCCGAACAGGACCTCCTCAGGGAGGAAGTGAGTTGAATCTATCAATAACCGAGTTACTCACCAGTCCAGCAGGTGGTGACTAAAACGAGCACTGTCAGGTGCTCTCGTATCAGAGACCACCCGGCTGCCATGCTGGTAGAGGCCATATGGCAGGTGGGGCTTTGGGGGGCGTCACCGTAACAACAGCAACACGCCTCCCTCTCTATAACTCCGGGTATTCTCCATGGTTAGACTCCCGGGCATGAGTCGAGCTCGGCGCTTGGCACGCAGATCGAGCTGGAAGCTCCTTCGGCTGGCACGGTGGGAGTCGTCTCTGGAATTGAGTCCTAGAACAGTATGCGGGGGTCATGAGTGAACACACAGAGCTGCTCACAGACAGGCTACAGCTCGTCGACCTCACCCACCGACTTGAGTTTGTGTACAGTGGGGCGGGGGTGTTTGTGTTGCTCAGCGGCCCGGTCGCGTGCAGGGCGCGGGCGGGACCCCGCATACACGTGACTGGTGTCGGTGAATGCAGCCCGCGTGCCCCGTTGTGGTGGAGGCCGTGGCGGTGGTGTAATAACTACACACTACGCCGTATTTACACACAGAGTCACATGCGGCACGACGTCGATTCCCTCTACCAGGCAAAAGTCGGCCAGATGGTGCCGTTCACACAGTCAAAGTTTGTCGTCGTCACGTGAGAAAGGAGGCGAGACCTACATTTCCCACGCCAAGGCCGAATAGCAGCATGGTGCGAGGGGGTCGATGCTGCCCGTCGAGGCCTAGGTGTTGGTGGTGGTAGTAGTTGTAGTAATGGTGGATCGGGATCGTGGTGTGACAGCGTGTTACATGCACACCGCCCTCACCCACTCACGCCTCTCACACAAGGAGGGACCTCTCCTCTCCTGTCCTCTCCCGTCCTCACTGGGGGAAGTGGAGCGTTGCTCTGGTGATCAGGGTGGTAAGGCGGAGCGGCGAGGGGTGCGCGCAACGCTGTGGGGTTCCGTTACCTGTGCCGGCTGCCAGGTGTCAGGGAGGCGGCCACCACTCCTCCTCCCCCTCCTCCAGCCTCCTCCAGGCGCCACCTGTCCGCACCTCCCGGAGGCGGCCGGCGCCTCACTGGAAGCTGTGGCGGTGGTGGCAGTCGTCCGTCTCAGGCGGACAACACGCTGTTGGCATTGTCTATGAGACTCTCTCCTGGCCTGTCTCCGCCACCTCCTCTCCCGCTCTCGGCTACATGCGAGGAATGGTGCCACGCGCTGCTTACGGGCCGCCACCTATTTAGCCGTATATCGATCCTCCAGTGGGATCCAGCGGCACACACTTTGGCGCGAGGCGGCTCCCCGGGTGCCGGATCCCGTGTCCACCCATGCTCTGCCTTCTGTCGCAGCATGACCCCAACGCCCCTACAGTATACATGTAGTGTGTGTGTGAAGCACTGCTCCATCCTACCTCACAATAAGACCCCCTGCCCAACTCCCCGCTCATAAGTCATTGCAGTTAAAAAGACAAACAATATACATAGCTAGTATGTATTGTTTATATTGTCAATAGGGAAATATTCTACTTGGTCCGGTCCCTTTTTACAGGATACACACAGTGTCCCGACTGTCACCATTACACCATTGTTACATCGCAGTGAAGCATCCTGTGTAGACCCTCAATCTGATCCTTTTATTGGGATTGGACACCTTCTTTAATTACCGATCCTGAGCACAGAACGTCTCTCATTACGTGGTAGTAATACGCCTGGCAGTCAAACATATTGCACCGGTCTGCCACACCTTAAATCACAGGAAAACCTCCTTAATGAACCGTCCCTCATTATAGCATAGTAAAATAAACTGCACTTGTCAGTCAAGTTTTAAAGCATGATAATTTAGCTTCCATTGCTTGCCCCCTCTAATATATCATAGTAAACCATATTGCTCTGCCTGGCCTCTGCCTGAGGGTCACGCTTATCTACTGCTATGCCATACCCCTGCTATTCTACACCACGCAATACATATTCTCTACGCTACCTCCCTCTGCCGCTTCCTCTCATATTTCGCCCTGCTCAATGCGCTACCCTGTCTAATGCACATGTTCTATGCCATGTCCTGTGCCATTCTTGTCCAATACCCCTCACTTATCAATGTATCTTCGCTCCTCCTCCTAACCCAACCTAAACAGCCTCTATTGAAGATGTGACCCATTGTCGTCCTTACTTAAGACTGGTAGTACATATAGTACTTTTTTTTACCTGCACAAGCTTAAAAAAAGAATCCATGTGCACATGGGCTTCTTGTCAGTGGTCGTCGTTAAACACGCAGTGCTCACATGGCTGGTATAGAAGTACGTAGCACCGGGCGAGGACGCAGGAAAACACGAGGTGACAAGTGGGAAATCAATATTATACACTTGATAAATGGTGGTTGCCAGTCGGTCAGAGTGAGCACGCGTGCCATGCTAATCACCGCCGCCAGGCCGCCGCCCTTCCCCGCCCAGGTCACGCCCACCTCGCCCTGTCTGGAGTCTGGTCCGCTACTCAAATACTCCCAGTCGTTATTGGCATGTTTCCCGAGCCAAGCTGGTTGTTTCCTCCCATACATTGAAAAAGATACGTAGATGAAAATAACTTATAGGCATCCGTGTTCTGCTCTCGTTACTAGCTCAGAGGCAGTGATGTGGCATTATGCCAATCTCATGTCTGTAACAAACATGCACGCGTCTGTCTATCAAGTGGTGCTGATGACCAGCTATCATTGTACGAGTTGGAAAGATACACATGTATATTTGTTTGTTAGCAAGCAAGCAAGGTCACTGATATGTTTACAACGAGGAACTTCGTGGGCGATTTTTTACGTTAATCTGAGCTATAGAATATTACTACATGTACAAACTGCCATTCTATATATTGCAAAATGTGATGGCTGACATATAACAGTGGCCTATAGGGCACATATCTATTGTGTTATGGACGCAGCCATCTTGTCCCCCGACTTTAAACAAAACACCAGGTGGCGGTCTAGATATCAATGGATTTTATCCCTCCAAATATTGAGGGGGGGGGGGGGTGGTTGTCATGTAAGGGTTTTAGCCTCATTTTACAATTATCCATGATTATGACAGCAGAAAATAGTGGTTGTCCCCCGACTTCAGTGGCGCTATCATACAACTTCCGGGCGGATGATGGTGGAACTAGGTCTTACTCTGTGCCCTATAGGTGGTCTGTGTTTGGTTTCATGTGGTGACTGAGACACTAGAAGGGTTAACAGTGGCTTATAGGTGGTTTGTGTGTTTGGTTTCAGGTGGAGGCGGTGCGTCGTGGTCTGCTCCAGGTGGTCCCGCAGGCTGTACTCGACCTGCTCACCTGGCAGGAACTAGAGAAGCGGGTCTGTGGTGATCCTGAAGTCACCGTGGAGATGCTAAAAAGGACTAGTAAGAGCAACTTAGGTTTTTTCATAATGTAGATTTCATTGCTAAGTTTATTCCAACCTCCTGGATAAGAATATTAGCTTTTAGGATAACAATATTAACTTTTTATTGTTATTATATTATTTACTATGTTCAGGGAACCATGAAGGACCTTTCATTCTATTCCTTTCGATCTCCAATAAACTTATTCACTTTCCAAACCAAATTTTGGAATATAATAATATAAGCCTAAATTACGATGCGTGATAGAAACCCCTGTGTGCGTTTTCTTCGAATAGTCGGCCTTTCACTTTAAATCCAACTGACTGTGACGCCTTCTGGTTTACTACAGCGCACTATGAGGACATGGAGGAGACGGACCATCGGGTGAAGATGCTGTGGGACGCACTCGGCCGCTTCTCTAACGAGGACCGCAGCCGCTTCCTGCGTTTTGTGACTGGCCGCCGTCGGCTGCCCGCCCCCTTGTACATCTGCTGTGAGAAGGGGTATGTGTTTGTTGCCTTGCATGTTCCTTGGTGGTCGACTTGGTCATTTATACCTGTGTTTCACTAATGTTATCCCGCTTAACGGAGACTCGCTGCTGGGTTATGGTGTGCCGACAAGTGATTCTATGAAACATGTTTGATGCAACATAGTTTATTTGAAATTGTTATACATGTATTTAGGTTTTAGGTTCAACAACTAGAAATGATCACTTTTACTTTATTCTGAATCCTATTAAGGGGGGGAAAGACAGTTTAGCCTCCCTTAGGTTAGTCTATGAAAGCCTATTTAGAGAAGGAAATTTAAAAAAAAAAGATAAACGAGCTTCTGCTTCATAGCAAGTATGTGATCCTCAAGGGAAGGTGAAAAGGTAAAAATGTTGCCAAAATATGATTCACTTTTCCATTGTTTCTGGACAGGTTTTGAGTTATCCATAAAAGTATTCATCCAAAGTTCTTGAAAGTTTGATCCCCATCCCACTCTCAATAATGTACGCAATAGAACAAAGAAGGGTCATACGCAAAATTTCCAAAGTTTTTCACCCCCTCTTTATGGTTATTGCAATTGTTACTTTTTCTGTTGTCTTTTTCTTTTCATATTGTATAATTTTACTGGAGGGGGCTTATTCCCACCCAGTGACCCGGAAAATCATATTGTCCAACTCTATAACAGAAATCAAGATTGTCCCTTGAAATGTTAGATGCAGGGCGAAGTCGTTGTATTAAAAAATCGATACCCAATTTAAACAAATATATATGTATGTACAAATATTTTTTATAAAAAGGGGGGGGGGCAGTATATACTAGGTATGATGGTTGGAACTTAACACCAGCTGAAAACATGGGCAACTCACAGGTTCCAAGTTTCACCACTAGATGGCAATTCCTTTACTATTATATCTAGTCTTTTTAACGACCGATTGAGGCGCACAGGGCAGCTTGAGCCGTGAACCCGACGTCTGGTGAATGTTGGCCGCACTACAGGCTATACCATATCAACCATAGAGCCTCCTAGTGAGAATGGGGTGAGCAAGTATAGCTTGGCAACCAACCCCTTTCTCCGCTGAGCTACGATATCGGGGTTGGTCGGGTTAAATCCCACAAGGCATCTCTCTGTGTTCGCGTCAAACTAAGTAATTTTCTTCTTTAAAAGCAGAAATACTTGGTGAAAAATATTCATAGTTATCAGACTGATAATGGATCAAGCTTTATGTTCATTTTATCTTGAAAAAAGAAGACACAGGAAAGTAAATAGGAAAATGGAAAATTGGCTTCGAGTTTATGATATAGCAGTACGAAAAATCTGTTAGGAGAGTAACAAATAGGTCCCGCTACTGGGTGAAGGCAGCCGCTTACTTAACCCGACCACAGCTAACTTTGTGTAGCTCTGGTTGCCAGTGTAACAGCAGTAAAGCTGCCTAGTTCATGAAATTCCTCTGGGAGGCAGATTTTCCTGTTATTGGTGTCCTCCTAGATAAGAATATTAGCTTTTAGGATAACAAGTTTAACTTTTTATTGTTTTCATATTATTTACAATATTCAGGGAACCGTGAAATATAGGTTGTTTTCCTGTTTGAATGTCTACCAACAGTATAACGACTTTCCCTGGAATTGAATCTTTATATTATGGGGTAATTACATAGAGCATTGCATACGGTGGCGTATAGAACTCAACCCGTCCAATGGTTCTATAATATTGAGTCGTTACCAGTCAATCTCCGAGACCTTTTTTTTTTCAATTCATGAATATCTGCCGCCCATTTCGCTCCCCATTGTCTTTTATTTGTCTGTTTTTCTATTCATGTTATTTGTTTTCAGAGAGGCGGTCGATGCGTTGCCGGAATCATCAACGTGTTCAAACACTCTCTACCTCCCGTTGTATTCCAGGTAGGTGATTGTTTGTTACTTCATCAGTATACGCTTAGCTAAAATAATAATACGGGCATAATGCCATAATTTGTCAAAAGTAGCGATATCAATATGTTAATGTGGTTTCAGCAGGTGAGCATGTCGGACAATTTGGCTCGAAAATGGAAACCCATGTCATTTTCATAAAATACGAATATAATAATCTCTGAGTGTTGTAGTGCACATATCTATCTTAAAAATTGGGGGTCACCATGCTAGTTTTTGATTTAGAGATCAGTATTATGATAATCTTATAAAGAATATACAGAAATTCTAAAAGAAAATAGTTGTATGAGTACTAAACATTTAAGTTTTAAAAACCATAGGGCACCTTCCGTGTATTTAAAAGAATTGAATAAAACCATATTCTATAATACATTTCCTATGTAAATCAAGAAAATGTAAATTGGCTTATTTTACTCATCAAAATTTGATAAACTGGACAAAATATTAAATTTGCTCATTTACAATTAGAATGAATCAGAAAGAACCATTTTTGACTGATAATTGCCATTATTCAAAAGTCACCAGGTGACGCCTCCATAAATTGAAGGATATGCCTTTAATGCGTTTGCGAAGGGAGGATTATGTTTTATTTCAAAGATGTTTTCCATATGTCACGAAGTGGTTTATGAATTGATAGCATTCTCTCTGTGTTCTTTTATGTTTAAATTTCATAATAGGTGAGAATCATCGGCTGTAGGTGGAAGGTTTTTACCTTGTCCTCTGAAAACTCTGATAATCAGACTGGAATATTTGTGCTCGGCCTATTCACGTCGTTACAGCTACTTATACTCATAACCACATTTCGCCTAACACCAAAAATAAACATGTTACACCATTACAAGCATCTCAATCGCACCAGGTGCATTATGCATCATCCCTCGTCCCCTTCTCCTATTTACCAATCTTTTCTCCAATATGGGCCACAGTGTATGGCAACAGCAGCCTGGTGATACAGGAGACTTATTACTGCCTGTCCGCTTATCTAGATAACTACCGCCTTTATTTAGGTGTTTCAACCACCGTAATGAAGTTGATATATTTACATGTATTAGAGTTTCCAAAAAGCTAGCAGTCCGTATTGCAGTATACACAGGATTGTCCCGGATTTTACTGAATTTCTATTCGTTGATTTTTGACAGCGTTAAGATCGCGGAAGAGAAGCTTCGCTACGCGGCCTACAACTGCATCGCCATTGATACAGACATGAATCCTTGGGAATAATGGCCTCCAGACACTCCCATACACCAAGTCTTAGATGTCATTCCTCCTGTGATTATCTACTAAGCGTTGAATACTATGGAACACAATGTAATCTATATAATAAATTGATACTATAGACCGCAGTTACTCTGCCCATATGGCCCTTTATAACTTTTTTTTTATGTCGGAAAGCTTGCCGTTGTAAAATCAATCTAATTTATATATTTATCTTCCCAATCGTAGATGTTCTTATTACATGTATCCACGGAGCTACTATTATCTTCAATTTCAACATTTTGAACATCTCGAAGAATGCATCTTTCGTTATATTTTAACCCAAAGGTCGCCCATGTTTTATTTCGATAGAACCATTTATGTCAGGTACAGCTGGTAGATTTCCAATTTCACGTATATTCATACAAACAAGCTCTCGCATTCTAAAATGGATAAGGAATATGATTTTACATCCCAAAATCACATTTTGTAATTCACTGTGGAGTAATAGTTTTATTTTTCAAGATAACCTTTAAATGACTTATTTATCATCTATTCTATGGGCATTAAGCGAGTATTCAACCAACCAGGTGCAAGCCCCAGCTAGCGCCCACACAGGGGTCACTGGCAGAACGGGTGCGCTGCCAGCAATGAGGTGAAAGAATGTGGCCACTGCCCCCAGTGGCACCTGTCAGTCGCAAAGAGTTGAAACTGCCCCAGCGGTGTCCTGCAGAGCGCCGGCTCATATGTTCACAAACTCTGCTGCTCCACTAAGCCAGTTTCCTGTCTGGCGTTTGAAATACAAGCGCCTGTCCACACAAATTTAAGTAGTGCTATCTGCAAATACCCGCCAGCAAAAGCTGATTCAATAACTTTTGCCATCGGTAGAGTGAACCCGTTAGCGGAGGCCGAAAGTTTAGACTGTTTCGAAAATTTGGGCAGAATTTTAGAACCAGGGTGTGCTATACACATTCATGTAATGTGTGCTATACACATTCATAACATCAACATTCATCTTTGTTTACCTTCATTAGTTTGTTAACCACAGTGTTTAGCGGAAAATTGACGAGCTGGCATCATCCTGTTCAAATCCTACTGTCACCATCGAAGTGGAGACTATGCACTGCCGCACTCGCGTAATGGGTTTTGTGGAGCCGGAGCGATACAGTGTGAGGAGATACGTTCAATGGGGAATGAATGGGGAACAAACCTGGCACGGTATTGTGGCAAACTTCCACCAGGCGGCATGGCAGTAACATCATCCCGCTGCAGGTGCTTGACCGCCTGGCTAAGTGGAAGCGGTCGCTAGGTGCCCACACAGGCCCCGTATGGTTGTCGGCCAGCTGGTTTAAGGTAGGTCAATGGAAGAGCTCTGACAACTCATACACTTTAAGCCGGCTGGTTGCCTGGCGGCAGGCACGTGTGACGGCTGAACGGTCTGCTGAAGGCCTAGTTTGTGGAATACTCGCTTTGGCTAACATGCGTCATGGCATTAAGTTAAACTTAGCCAAATGAAGAAGACTACAAACAGACAAGTCTTTATCTCTCTTATTAGGATCAATTAAACAGTCATGGTTCATAATAGCTATGTACCTTTGTTAATTACTGTTAATAAGTTTTCTAGTGTTAAATATCGCTTCTTGTAGCTATTCCTGTGGCTTAAAGTTTACAAAGGAAACTACTTAGGTGCCAAGTTAGACTGTGATCTATTAGTCCGATGGTAGTTTTCACACGTAAAATGATACTACGCGTACCCGGCAACATAGGCTGGTGAAATGCACAGCATATTCACAAATTGATGTGATTCTCTTGCGATATTGTACTTGTGCTAGAATTCAAAACTTAGAGAACGCAAAGATATATCTTGTTTTAAACTTATCGATGTATGCTTTTGATTAATGATTTTGTAATATAATACACTATCATTGCAATTATAACTTCCTTTTTGGAACAGCATGAAGCTAATAGAGAAGTAATATGGATACAATTGTAAAGAAAAGAAGGTGCAGGTGGCCAATGAAAAAGTGAGAGTACTAGCAGATGTAAATGAAAGATCCAGAAAGATGACGTTGTTCTTGATATGTATTCACTTGAACGATAAAGAATATTTGTAACAAATTGAATTACACATGGGAAAAGTGTTGCATTCCCCTAAAACTGCATGCTTTTAAATATCCAGTATGTTGTACCACCCTCATGTGCTGTTATTCCGACTTCATACTACTAGATAATCCCTAATCGTGGCACATCAATCTACAAGTATGCCAGCTCTAATAATTTAGCATTTATCGAGTATAATAAGTCATCCTAACTCAGTATAGGACAGGAACTGTTCTAAAATTAAGGAATTGATGTACACGTATTGTAGTTTTAACCCTTGCCTACTTTAGACTTTTGGAAAGCATAGTAATTCAATGTTAAATTCAATGCCAAGATTTCACTTGTCAGAATATACATTGTATATGAATCGCTTATGTAAAACGCAACTTTCTTGTTTGAAAAGTCATGAAAGAGAAATCAGTTTAGTATTCAACCCACTGTTAGACAATTAGGATTCGCTGATGCCATTTGCATGTTTTCACTATCACCTTAATATCAGTGGACAGACTCCCAAATACTCCGAAAAAAGCTGCAACCGGATTTAACCGTATGAAATAGACTTCCAAGACGTTCTTTATGTAACACCAAATATAACCTTTATCATCTCAGATGTCGCACCATTCTGTAAGTGGTAATGCATTTGACATAGCCTGATCAGATTGTACTTGTTGGAATGAGAAATGCATTTACTTGTATTTGATAAAAACGAAATAATTCCCAAATTATGAATTTCCCTTTAGAAAATAGAAACCTTTAAATGAAACAGTGCATTGGACACATTGCGATTCCCACTTTTTGATTATCACATGTTGCTACGTTCACAAGTACTTTGCCCGGTATGCTCAATAAATTGTCACTCAATCAAATGATTTGACTTCTTTTCGTAATGTGTCTAAGAATAAGTTATTCATTGTTAGACATATTAATGCTCCAATCTGACTTTATACCTTCGCTCAACTTCATATGTGCTGCATCCTCAATTTGTATTGCTTATGTAGGAGCTAATCCAATTTTCAAGCACCACATTATTGACCTTATGATGTTATAGATGTATTGAAAATCTATATTAGTGCGTTACTCGTATTTCATACATTTATCACAATGATTAAGCTTAGCTGGAATGGCTTTGTAATGAAATCGAGCCTTTGTATGTATTTGTCTCTAAAACATTATTTCCTCCTTACAAAATTTAGACAAAATTTCCATGTATCTTTTATTATTTTGATACTTAGAATAATATTGGCGTTTTCTTTTTCTTATTTGGGGTAGTTTCCCTAGTACTCGTGTTTGCCTTATTATTGACGACAGGTAGTTGAAAGGACAGTTCTTTAAGAATTATATATCTGGTGGAATAGAACGAAATCGTGGATATACTTGAAACTGATTATTAGCTGTAAATACGAAATTTCGTATTTAACGACCACTCACGAGAAGTACATGCTTGTATGCATGTCCCTTATTGTGATACTTATTGAATAGCAAATTCAATTATATACCAGACATTCCTTTACAATTACTATTGTTTTATTATTTATATAAAATGTTACAAATTACTAATATCTTCCTACAATGATCATCTTAAACTGTCGATAAGTAACTTGATACTGATATTTTTGTCTTACAGTAAAGAATTTCTGAACTTTTAGATCATCATAACAGTCAGGGAATGGCATGACTGGGGATAATTTCCAAATTGTATTTTTCTACTGTAAAGGATGATGTCAACTATCCACTGATTTGAATATGTATTTATTCATGTATTATGCACCACTTTGCAAACATATTAGGCACAGAATGCACATGGTCTTTGCTCGTCTCGATGCCTTGTCATTTTATACGAACCAGATATAATACCAGAGTCGCATCCATCAATAGGCATCCAGGCTCAGTCGCACATCCCGAGGAACACAAATCGTGACATGATAATTGGTATTTCAACACTTTGTAGCTTGGCTGTGTATGGAAAATGAGTCGCAAGGGGTGGCACTGTTCTGCTTCAGGTGGCATGATGTGGTGGGTGCTGGAATAATTAGATCAGGTGCCTTACAACGGCTATATGTCTTCTACTAATGTGTTCACTTTCACCGAGGTACAAAGGATATTATGAACGTATCATGTAATACTAATTTTATAGATTGTTCATATTAGTACAATGTACATGAAACTAGATAAGTTTATGTTTTCAACATGGAAAAAACATGGGTGTACATAGAAGTGTGACACTCTGAGAAATTACAAGTACTTTGTTTCCGTATGTGAAATCTAAAGCCGTGATAGTATCATTAATATAACCTGATTAAACATACACATTACCATATGTTAGACGTCATAGAGCAAAGCCGCCGTCATGTAGCAGATGCACATCTCCCTATTCCCATTAAACATTTTTCTCTAGATGTCGCATGAAATAAAGTAATGCAGATATTTTAAAATGTGATCGTTTGTGTAAAATAACGGTATACTAATTTCTAAACCAGTAGAATATGTGAAATTTGGGTTTTTTACTACCAGCAAGGTATAATTAAATTAATCACGTCGCGAATGGTACATATGTATTCAGAGGGGAGGCTAATTATATGTTACTAAAGATATGATTCTAACGTCTTGATTACTAGCTATTAGGTCATATAGGTAGAGTATAATTAGGCGATGTATGCTTATTATGTGACATAATTATGTCTAGGCGTCGGGGTGCTTTAGTCCAGGTAATTGACCATATCATGGTTAAGAAGATCCAGCGAGCTCCTTACAAGATCATAGTGTCTGTAAATCATATACATGTAGTACTGCTTTATTAGATGTTTTTGCCTTATTTTTGATAATGGGGAATACCGAAGTAGGTCTACTGAACCTGTTAGGTAAGTGCGTTAGACGCCGCCTAATACTCACAGTATCGCACCGTTTGAAGCCAGTATACTTGATATATAATTTCTGAGAACCAAATTTTGAATGTGTTTTATGCCACTTCAAAACTTATGGTCCACTGATACATAATATGACTAGCCCATTATTACAACTACACGTATGCCGTTGGGTCACATTCATTTTTTCTTAAATGCACACTATAACTGGGACCAATAAACATTGAAACGTTAGATGGGCGTGAATTCGCATATATATATATATATATATATATATATATATATATATATATATATATATATATATATATATATATATATACATATATATGCTACATTACGTGTGCACATGCAGATATATAGGCATATTTATAATTAGGTACGTGTATCCTACTGTCGAGCTTAGTAATTTTCAGTTTGGCAATACATGTGCATTTTCCTCTGGATGTCCAAGTAGTGCAGCATGACTTGTGCACACAACCTGTCATTTTACAACTACGCATTTTAGATACATGCATATGTACTTTCAGCTTCACACCAGACTTCTGAAGTCAGTACCAAATTTTTGCTCTGCAGCTGTGGAATATGTTGTAGTATGTCATGTCGCTTTACAGATAAGGGAACCAAATACATGCACGCCTAATTAGAGTGAGGGCCACCCTCAACAAGTGTGTCGATAGGAAACATTTCTATATTGTGATTAGGCGTGGTTAGCCACCCCTCCATCCTGAGCCCAGGCCCGTTTCCATAGCTTCACAAGGGTGTGTAGCACCGTGCCCTCTAAGCTGTGTAAAAGCATAGCGGCGGCGACTGGAGCCGACACCATGATGAATGCCTCCTGGGTCGACACAGGTTTGCTCTGCAATGTCAAGAGGGCAACACCACCAACGAAAATGAGGACCATAAGTCGGGACGAAATGCGATGTAGCAACGAGGTAGGGGCGTGCGAGGTTTCAGCTGTGTAGAAAGAATACAAACACCCAACATACATGCAGCAGCCAAATACCATGTTTACTGAAGCGAGGATGGCCGTGAGCGAGGTGGTCTGCAGACATAGATGAACACATAACATTGTAAGCACCTGGATGGCCCGGCTAATTGGTGACAATTGCCAGGACAGTGGGATCCAGTGAGCGGTGTAGAGGACAACCATGACAACATAGAGGATCCGGGCAGGGAGCAAGATGAGCACACTGAACAGAACACACACGATGATGGCCAGGTTGGTGGGCAACGCGTAGCACATGGATGCACACAAGCCAGTGACCAAGAGCGTCATTGAAAACCAAGGCCAGAAAGCCTTGTTATAGTCGCTGAAGTGCAACATAAACATAACGAAGAGACTTGTACACACAGTGGCACATATCGCTGGTTTGAGACGGACGAGCAACTGATTGTATTCATTGTAGAAGAGTTCCATCCAGGGACAGAATACCATGAAGTGACCTTGGTTGGCCAAGGTGCACACGAACACGTCCCAGAAGTTTCTCAGACCATAGGCTCTGCTGGCACACATAAGCAATAGGTTAACACCATAAAGAAAGAGCATTGGTGCTACTAGACCAGGTTTAGCTACTGAAGATCCAGTAAGTGGGAAGGGGGGAGGGTTAGCCACTTTGTGGGTTCTCTGCTGCACGAGAGGACGCTCAAACATTCCCATCATCTGTGCTATGAGCTTTGCCAATGGGAAGGCCAATATAAAATGAACCACTTTCCACGAGCGGCTCCACTCAGATTCAAGGGATACTACAGAATAAATGAAACAGAGACACCATCTATAGGACCAACCAAGGTTAAGCAACAGCCCTGCTACCAGGAACACTAGGAATACCATCAAGGAAGCATGGGGAGAGAAAGTGGTTAAGCCATACACAACAGCAAGGGCCATGATGTATAAAGCAACAAGTGTGTTGAAGAATTTTGAGCGGCAGCGGGCAGCACGTGCTTTGTCCTGCTTTGATGTGGACATATTCACCCGGACATATGTATCATATGTGGACTCGAGCAACTGGTCGGTGAATATGCTTGAAACACAAGCATCCCCAGGAACTTGGGCATCTCTGTCTTCCTTTTTCTCGCATTCTTCCTGCCCACTCTGATGTAACTCTCCGACTCTGTTTGCATACCAGTCTACAAGAGCGGATACCTTCTCCAATCCAGCGAATGAAATCACACCTTTCAGGTTCTCGATAGAATCTAATCCATTGTCAAACGATTTCAGGAGTGATTTTCGGATTGGAATTGTCATGTTTTCTATTATGTTGAGCCCTTTTATGAAGTAGTGATCGCAGGTCCCATGCTCAATTACACTTCTGAGCTTCATAAGTAGTCTGTCCATACATATTCCGGTACTAATTTCCCAGATCTTTGCCTCTGGGGGATGTTCTTCCGAATCCCAGAGCATGATGGTTTTAAGTATGTACGGTCCAAGGCCACCTCTTGCGCTTAAATTGTTGATACAGAATGCCCTAAGAGCCAAATAACATCTTCTCTGGTGCACGTTCCATGTTTTCATGAGCAGATTCTCGGCTCTTGTGAATGAGAGTCGCCAACTGAGCGGGAGTTCTGTGGGATCTACCCCAGAACGAACGAGGTGGAATCCAGCTCTCTTCACCATGACAGAAACTTCTTTCTCTGGCCATTCAGTTTCTCGAGGCCATTTGGCTGCTATCTCTGGCCAGCCACTACATTCCAAACATGGTAAAGTTTCAATTTTCGTCTTTACAACAGGATCGTCTTCCCAAGTCTCAAGATCGAACGCATCGCCAGTGACCTCTTTCTTCCCTGTGCCATAAACATTTTGAATGATTGTTTCAAGGAAATTCTTTGGTTCATTTATGTGGAAATAGAAAGGTAGTTTTTTCGCTATATGAGCATGATATGCAGATAGCTCGACGGTTAGTTTCGGGGAGAGGTACCATTCCCCGTCCTCTGCGTCCATCACTGCCAGCTCCCGTAGCGATTGAGAATCAGCCAGATCCACACTCAAAAGGCGAAGGTTAACAAAGCCAGGTTTTCCTATGTCCACTACTCGCTGTTTGTAGTCTGCTTCGGAAAGAGTCTTCAGAAAGACAAAGGGCTGTAGAATGTTGATATTTAATGTATGAGGTCCATTTGATGAACTCACAAACTTTGTGGACCATCCTCCTTCCAGAGCCGTTCCGAATGCTAGGGGCAGTGGCAGACTTGGATTGGTCGAGCATATCTTCTCGCACCAACGATCAAAAGACTCTTCAAGGAATCTAGATAGAGAGGTGTCCAGTAGCTCCAGCTGTTCTACATCTATCAGTGTGAGGATGGCTTCGCCATCTAGTGTTGTACAGTGATCTGGTGAAGACTCCATTTCTGTTCTAGATGTCAATTGTTTGGCAAATGGAAGGAAGGTTTATTGTAGATGGACCTGTAAGTAAATCAGGCAGAGGCAAATTAGATTGCCACTCTACATTGGAAAAAACCCTGATCAGTGCAAGATATGAGAATATTTCACAAAGGAATACAATGGGTATATAATATACAAATTTAAGATTAAATTATATATATATTGATAGACGTTGTAATCGATAGGCAGGTGTAGGTTTAAAAACGGGTTAATATCCTGTTGTTTCTGGTGGTGGCCAATCTAAGATATTACAGACTTTGAATTTGCACTGTGATAGAACTCGTTAAGTCATGTTTCAAATACATTTAAAATGAGCTTATTTTCGTTTCACTTTAGGAGGTTTAACACATGCGAGAATATTATAGTAACTATTTCGAACCCGGGGCAATAGGGTCATGCAGTGTCTGTGCTATCCACGCACCTTGTATCTTGTGAATAAAACACACCATAGAGAGCAATATAACCTTTAAAGCACGACCTTTCGTGCGAGAGCATGTATCATTACATGTTGGTATGCACCGGGTCGCGGCAGGTACTGTCTATAGCTCATCATTGCCATCGTTTCGTCGTCACTGCACCTCTCATAGGCCATTGACTGCAGAGCCGATCACCGCCGAAATACCCTCTTCATACAACTCACCCAGATGCCTCACTTCTTGCTTGTCAGAATTAACTTGATTTCAGAGGCTTACTATTTGTGACTGACTTAAGGAACGAATGTCTTTAGTCCATAGGGATTCAGCCCTAACCTACCTTTCATCGAAATCCACGTGTGACCGTTGCATCGGAGCAGCTGCCTTTGCTCGTGAGCAGCATTAGATCAGACATCTTCACTATCCGAATAATGCCTTTGAAATAGACATCGTCCTGTTAGTATGGCTCCAGGTCATACCCCTAGAGTATCGTGGATCAGTGCCAGGGTTTCATGTCTTGCTGGCACCACTAGAGAGCCTCATCATATGTGTAGATGACGGTGTGTATGGCCCCTCCCCTAATGCCGTGAGTCAAGCGAATCCCTGTTTCCCTCCTCCACTCACAGCCGCGCCTGCAGGATGGCGCGAGCTCTGACGTCACCATTACCCACTGTGCGCATGGGCGTGGAATATTGATTTTTCAGGGCGGCGTCCAGACGCGTAGAGGTGAGCTGGGTGTCTCCTGGCTCCTCCGGCCGCCAGCCTGCGTCTGGATCCTGTCATTATTTAGTGCGTCTACTGCTATAGTTAAGCACGATCTACTTGTTCTTGTCTCTCCAAAAGCAAGACCAGATAGGTCACATAGGTTATTTTTAGGTTTTGTAAATATTGTTAATTGAAACTCAACTTTCAACTTCACTCGATCCAGTCGTCTAAATTGATCTTTATGGAGAAAAAAATTAATTTATATTATAGTTACCAATAGTATATTGATGGTTTCCACAACTGAATGTCAGTGTTTCCTTTTCCCATGACAAATAATTCTATTTGTAATTTCACTTCATCCCTTATTCTTTATTTTCTATACCTAAAAGATACTTACATTGTACTCATTAATTATTTCATAAGAACATTGTCGTTATATAAGCATATATCTATATATCTAAATGTACCTATATGTATACATGCGTGTGATTCGCCAGAAATAATTGTTTTAATGTAAAGTTATTGACACAAAACACGACATAAATGCTTTGTAGAATAGTGCCATCAACACTCATTTTATTAAGGAAATATGTGCATTTGGCAGGAAACTGTCGAAGTTTCCAATGGTTCAGTATTTGCTGGTTAGATTTGTTTAAGTTTAAGATTTTAGATGTCATCATGATTAGATCCCGATGCTCCTTATCCAATCCTACCAGAAAGTCTCCCCCAAACTCATTTGCGCTCCACTCTATCCTCTGGCTTAGCTTCCTGTAGGCCTACTTCTCGCTTCTATGAATCTTCCCCCCAATCACATATACTTTTGTAAAAATACTTTTCCCTTTTAACACTATCTCCAAATATAACGCCCCCTTTACTCATTCCTCAGCAATCAACCTCAAATCATCTGACACTTCCCTTTACTTCATCTAGTGTATTCTTGTCTCAGAATTGGCTTAAATTTGCTATTGTTACAGGAGCAGATTTTCCATCGGCATACCAGCAACTCCGGCACGCCACTTGTAATGACAATGAGTTTTTTGTAGTAGTGGCTGAAATTGGGCAAGAATATATTTCCGTATTGCAGAAAACGCATGCTAAAGTCTATCACTACATGTTTAGCCTACATGTGCAGCAGCTGGAGTTGATTGGCTAGTTATTTCTTTTAGTTGTCAGTGGTTGATTGCAGCATATTCTTGCCTGACGGGCCTGACTATCTTCATAACAGGCGTCTTATATACTAAAGCATTTTAAGGCAGATGTACATGTGTATATATATACTTTTAGGAGCATTCCTGTGGTGATTTCCAATAGTCTACTACAGGCAAAGCGATTTCGATTGCTTGGTAAAACAGGACCTAAACGTATTGATCACTTACCCATAATAGGAAAACATGTTTTTTTATATATAGGCCTAATATCCCTTATATCCATGAAATGTTGACATTATATTACCAAATCTCTGTACGTACAATGACATCAACAATTAGGCTTAATTGGTAGCGAGAAGGTTTTCATTGACCAATGTTTAGTTGTGTACTGTCCATGCCACGAAAATTAACCGGAAATTTTTTGCAAATCATTTCCTTTTTCTGATTAGACAAATATGTTTAACTAAACATACAATATCAATTACGGTACATAATGCGTTTTGCATGCCTTGTAAAATACTTCTGCGAAACGCCGCTTAAGAATACTACTGTAAGCATGTTACACCAAATGTGCGAATTAGGATTCCAATATTTTTGTAGGTACGATACTCGGTACATCACCAGATACGATTACCTCTAAATATACAATGTATATAATAGTTATTAAGCGTATATTTTGCTGCTCTTCCGAGAGTAGGGTATAGACTTCGCTGTCAAATATGATTTACTGAGGTAACCTGTGTTATCTGTCCAATAGGACTATTCAGTCCTACTACTGGCTACATGAGACGCACATCACACAGCCATTTTCCTCTTCATCACTTGTACCTGGCGTAGGTAACTAAATATAGCAGAAGGCAAAACACAGTTTCCTCTTTACACTCATTATATCAGAGGAAATACTCAACATAATATATAGAGCCTGGTTTTAGAGTGATTATTCTATCAAATTGCAATGGTTTCTTCTGCATGGTAACCATAGATAAATGTCACTTTTACGAGAATGAAAAGTGGGGATTACATTATGAGTAAAATATATGATCAAACACAACATATTCGTTATAGAGGTTAACTATACTTGATGGCAGGAAATATGTGTATATTCTATACGTTTTTCAATTCTAATATCAAATTCAATCAGAGCTTACGTTATAAAATTCCTTCAACTCTTATACAAATGATGAGTTACATTACTCCTTGAATTAAATTTGTTCGGTTCTGTGTCGGCTGGCACTGAAGTATGTCAAATACCATGTATCAGTTCCAAAAGAGTATGGATTCATTTTACATGCAAATATAGGGACGTAGTATTCGACATGCGATGATGTTATGCAACGTGATTCTAGTGTAACATATCCAAGTCGTATACAATGTGTATAATAGGTACTTAAGAAATCAAACAAATCCTGACGACATGATTCGTGTTCTGCTGTGACTCCCCAATCAGCTGATGATGGTATGACGTTGGTATCCTGTCAGTGTGAAGGTGGCGCGCTGGTTAAACCGAGTCCGTCTCGTGAATAGCAGCATAATACCGAGTGTTCAATTACGGCATTATGCCGATATTCCCGAAACATCCTGGCTACAAATTGATTCGCCATTTCTCCAATCGTCCACTGAAATAGACATGGTGAAATTAGTATAAGATAGACCTGGTTATTAGGTGATCACTATAGTCATAATATATAAATGACCAGTCATGTACAGGTGACAATATCTGGTTCCAAGCTTGAATGCTATCCATCAACTATTTTTTCTCTGGTAGCGAAGTTATCTCTAAGCTCAAACATCGCAGAACACTCATTTGCCTATATGAAAAAAATGGAGTGGTTGACAATAGTGGTTTTATTATGTTTCGTACCATCATATATATCTCGATGAATTCTATAAAACCTATTTTCAAAAAGTCACATGATTGATGGTGGTGCATCATCTGACGAAAGCAACATATTCAAGATGTCAGACTTTATACTGATCATTAAACTAGTGTTACAGTGTACATGAACATATATTTTTTTTACATGACGTAGTTGAAGTTCTCCGGATAAACACGTCCCAGGAGATATTCTAATGGTGTCCGTATGTGACTGACATGGATGTGTAATGATCGAGTTACATGTTACAAGTTAAATGTCTGTCGTCTTTTCATTCTTACTTATGCATGAGTCATGGTCTATTTACCTTATCAATGAAGGAACATGAAATGACATTTCATTCGATTTTGTAATCACAAGCTTGACTGTGCCAGTTAAGGCTGAGCATGGACGACGATTGATCGTCGAACAGTATTACTTGTATAAGACTATCGATATATACATGTATATATGTATATATATATATATATATATATATATATATATATATATATATATATATATATATATATATATATATATATATATATGAGCTTCCACTTAACATAGAGAGATTAGATAAAGTCCCACTTCAATTCAACATGCATAGGGGCCCTTCGGTGAGTCAATCTGGTGTTGGTTGGTACATGGCATAGGTGTGTAAGCGTTACGGAGACGGCAGAGTAGACGAATAGTTCTTTATCCCCAATAGATAACAGCGGCTGAAGTCAGCACGGTGTATTAAGAACTGCCTCTACAAAGTAATTTCTCCTTCAATTCAGATGAAATATGTGTAAGCGCCTTTGTAAACACGAAAGTAAGTATGTACAGGTTCGCCATTGAGACTTGATCGAAAATAGGTTTCTTCGGATTATTGGGTCACAATTGGGCTATTCTATAATTTGTGGTATGTATTTACTTTTTTGCCTTACTGAAACTTTGATGTCACCTTGCTGTGACGGACTGTATGCCTTGTTCTAATTCTGCGTGACAGGACTCCATTTCGCTCTGAGTAGTTTGGTATGCAAATGAGGGCTAACAAGCGGGGTGCTGGCGGGGTCACTCATTCCGGCTGGGGCGGGTCTACCACAACGCCCTCTCTCGGAGCATCGCTCCCTACCCGAAATACCCGACATGCAACAATGTCCTGTCAGTACGCGTTCACTGGACCTACCATGACTATGTGTCCTCTTGATCTCATTAACGGTTGAGACCAATGTATATGTCTGGCTCCATACAGGTAAGGAAAGTGCATTTACATGAAATGCACATACCTTTACAGGAATTGATGATATATGTCACGTATATATATATATATATATATATATATATATATATATATATATATATATATATATATAAGTTTAGACATAAGAAGCGAGACAATCGCTCCTTATGTACATGTGTATTACATATCCAGCGATGTTCACTTAAGCTGCCTTCCCGGACAGAGCGGGGACATCTTCCTCGACACCTCAAACTTATCCTATAAAAGAGCCAGTCAAATTCCAGACCCACAATTCGTTAGAAGTATGAACTTGCACTCTCACCTGGTTCCATCAAAGGCATAACCATCAAAGTAAACCGCACATTTTTGAAAAAGGGGAGCTTGCTCTAATTTGAAACGGCTGCATTATGCATGGCGTCGGTGTGTGTGATGGGAGTGTGCCGCAGTGTCCTTGGTGGAGGACTGGTGGCGTCCGACTGCTGATGACGATGGCATGTACCTGAGTCTCCAGGTAACGTGACTGACGAGCCTCAATTACACCCCCTCCCTAATCTCACCCCCTGCATCCTCCACCCCCTACCCGCCCACCCAATCCCGCCCCTAACCCCATCCCCACCCCGCCCACCTCAAGTCACAGGCGGGACTGTGCTTCATTGCCAAAGGTTTTTCTCATTGGAGTTCAGCATTTACAATTTTACATGTTTATGATACCTAATAACTGCAATCACAAAATAAACCAATTAGATATGTCTGGCTTCACTCTCATTGCGATGCATGCCTTATGTCAGTCTCTTATTGCAATGCCCCGCTTCTCTCCTGAGCAGTGTTCTCGCCGATAAACTTTAAAGTACATGAGTATGATAATGTGTTTCAATTCCATCCTCTCACCTGGCTTCACCTATTATATTACATGCACATGTATATAGATCATATGCGTTATATTTTGTTTTATTCTATGGGTATATATCCTTACAATACATAACCGATAGTATGTATGCTTGTCTCCCGAAATGGTTTGTGGTGACATCATAGGTAAGGCTACATGAACATGTACTTGCATGTTAGGCATCCAACTAAGGCGATACATAGATCACTGATAATACACGTTACATATCCCAACAATTGGATATAGTGCATAATCCAGTTGATAGGGGATGCGTTAATTCCCAAATCCTCGGTAATGCCTGTGATTGTGTACTGATACACTAATTAATTACCTGGTAGAATGCCGTGCTGCTTGGAGTACCCTCTTGGAGGCCCATGTCACTACCTCTCTCTACCTGCCAGGAAAACACACCCATTATGAAGAGACACATGACTGGTATAACAGTGGGTCCTTCTTCGCTATCGCACCTACTCTACAGACAGGTTCCTTGTGGGGGACTGGCAGTCCACGATTCAATAGATCTATCAGATAATAAAATCACTGACTAGTCACCTCTGGCCCCGCCACTCATCTAACTCGAGATACCGATAGCACCCTGATAAGCTGATAATTCAGCTGTCAAGAGACATATACACCTGTAATACGTACCTTTAATACATACCCAGATCTGCAGTGTGAGCCCGGTACAAAAGCCATGCACTGCCAGCTGAAGTTCTGTGACAAAGTCTGTCGCATCATGCCCTCCTGTTCCTGTCACGCCTATGTTGGAGAAGTGCGCTCCTGCCATTGCGGTGCCCCTTGCTTGAGAAAACACCCAAACCTAAGAGCGGTTTATGGCTTACACGCAGTTTGAGAATACTCCTCCTTGCGGCCAGTAAACTCGAGGTCCACCGAAATGGTGTTGTGTATTTTTTCTGTCGTGCTTTCCTCCACATGATTCCGTGAAATATACACCCCTGAGTTTCCTCTAAGCGATGGGTATTGGGTTGTACCCGAATAGCCGGTGGCATCTGCGCGTCCGCCCAGCCGCAGTCACTGCCCGCCAATTTATAAACGCTGGTGACGTGGTACACCAATCTGCTCCAGCCCAACAGGGGGAGTTACGGCGTGCCCTGTATATTTGGTGGAAGCGCGCCAAAATTATCCACTGCGCATGTGTGTCGCGCACATTACCCAGCAGTGGGATATACCTGGTTGCACATGACTCTCTCGAGCGCCATAGCATGCAACCGTTTGGAGACCCACCTTAAGCCTTCTAATATATGTTGAGTTACTGTGTGACTTTTTCCATCAGTTTGTACATGGTAATTTCAGAAGGCTCATAGGTCCCAAATCATGTGTTATGACGATGACAAATTCAAGTTAAAGACACTACCCATGTCTCCGGTGCATACGTCGGGGCCCCCTCCCCCTGCACCACCAATATAGTTCACGATGTGGTTTATATGGTGAATATGTCTACAGGTTATGTGAAGGTTATCACTACAGTGCTCTATAATCTTCTTGATGTCAGCGCTAATT
Organism: Alentia gelatinosa; assembly: GCA_950022655.1. NCBI lineage: Eukaryota > Metazoa > Annelida > Polychaeta > Phyllodocida > Polynoidae > Alentia > Alentia gelatinosa. The sequence goes on from OX465579.1 coordinate 141,705,132, forward strand.
GCTAGATTCACTAAGGCATCTAGTAAGAAGGGGCAATTCAGTCTCCTTAGTGGTATGTGTATAAGCTATATCTTAGTTCTCCTTTAGTTGTTTAATTATCTAATTTCAGTATAAATTCTCAAATAATAGGTGTATAAAAACAGCCGGAAGCTCAACCCAATTAAGCACACTTAAGTCACAACTCTTACACCCGACCCCCAAATCATTTTGGAATCTTGTAATAAAATAGTAGTACTTATTTAGAATAGTTGCATTTACTAAAGGCGTCTAGCCCTGTCTAGCTATAAGAAGAGAATAGAGATCATTACTAAAGCGTAAAGTACCCGAATGTCCTTGTGGGAACGCCATTTCTGTATAGTAAGCCAATCTAAATTCTGTAACTTTTGATGGAAGCTAGCTTGTTGTGGGTGATTTACCTCTGTGTAGAAGACTCCCCCCTCAGTTACCAGAGCGTGTCCATATTACATACCGTCCCAACTTAATTACTCTCATCAGACAAATTACTCCCCATGAACTCCCGAGGTGCGGTACCTATGCTTTCCACATGCATGAGTCTTCACCATTAAATTCTTATTATAGTCACCCAACTTGAGGCACAGCGTTACGTCTATAGTGTGCAGGTGGGGTTAGAGTGGGGGAGGTATGCCATATAAACGTAGGCACTCCGTCTAACCATTGTCTTCACTGGGACCGGGATGTAAAACCCCAAAAAGGATATTGCCTTTACATTGTTAATAGTATGAATCAACGTCAGGAATTCCCGATTTTATATATCAGAATTCAATGATCAGCTCCATATAGGAGACTATATAAGAATATGTACATGCGTTAGTGTAAAATCTAATCCGAATCCGAATCTACTGTCCACAGAGGAGTTTCTCGACTTCCTTTAGGAAGTGGCCGCTTCCCCCATTTTGGTGGAGAGAGCCCCTCCCGTCGTGTGTTCAATGCAATATAATCTGGCGTACCATTGTCTAGAAACACCAATAAGCAGTAGCTGCGTAGTGCAATGCTGAGAATAGCATCTAATGAAGTTCGTGATCGGCGCTGCCTAAATTCTTGACTTTTAACCAAATAACAATTCAGTTTGCATGCAATTTGGGCTGCATGCAATATTCCCGGAATAATTATCATGGTCTATACCCTTTACACCTTCTAAGATTTCTGCTATATCCCCAACAATCGAAAGCCACCCTCTTAAAATGACCATCCATGTTATGAGATATATAATGAGACGAAGATGGATCCAGGCGGATTTTCGGGGTATTTGGTCACGATACCTGATTTCCCCCCACCATTACTCAAGGGTATAATACGGAAATTATGACTTCGGGTCTGGTGGACCCTAGTTCTCCTTTTCATTACCTTGACAATATGTTGATCAACCCACTAAGCAAAAATTACAACATATAAAAAAGGACGAAAACTGTTGAAAATGTCTCTCGATAGGCCTACATGTCAATGCTTTCTCTATTTATGCGACATGATAATACAACCGTCTTCTGAAACAATTATGCCAAAGCCAGCAGTAATCCAAATGTAATTCAATTGGCATCAGATCTTATTTCAATATAAGGTGGTTGTTATCATGTAGCACCTACTCAGTCTACAGAACAGACTAGCCTCTCCAAATGACAGATCATTTTCAGCTTTTGTTCAGTGATGAACTGTAATGGGCGCGAAATATGTGGGTGCACGTACCGGGTAACAAAAACGTACGCAGTCGGCAGGATTCGAACCTGCGCGGGCAGAGCCCAATAGATTTCTAGTCTATCGCCTTAACCACTCGGCCACGACTGCCACCTGCTCACCTTGGTATCATTTATCAAGTTTGTTCATACGGACTGACATAATGTCTCCGATTATTCGTGATTTAGAGTTACCATGAGTATCATTACAAAAGAGCACCCTTTTATAGGATCGTACATGAAGGCACTTTCCTGTACGCCAAAGAGACACTGGGACGATGTGGGTAAACTTAGTTCAATACTTATGGACGACCTTATGGACGGCGAACGAACTTAACAATTATCAAACGATAGCCTAACCCTTGTGCTAGGTACAGAAGAGCGTCTCCATGTACGATCCTAGATTATGAACGGGCCCCAGATCAGAATAGCCTATATATAGGAATGTGTCATAATTTAGGTAAAAGTATCAAGGTAAACTAAATTAAATGAATAATTCGTAGGGTCCTAACTATGATGGAAATCTGGAAGGTGTTTCATAGACAAGGTGATGCACAGAAATATTGGGTTGAAACGACCGCTGATTGTCTAAGATCTATTTGGATATAGCTGTGTGCCATACATGAGCAGCTGTGATTATTCGACGATGCGACGGCAACGGTCACTCTCAACGATCGTCACTACTAAAATAGGCTTCACCTGAAAAAAAGGACAAAATGGTATATTTTCAGGTAGCCTACGAAAAATATCTAGATCACGCGTCCTTGTTTAACAAAAATTGCGTCTCGCAGAGAAGTCTAAAAGCGACTTACTATCTTGACGTTTCTGATAATCTGTAATTGATCGCAACAATATCTGAACCTTCCAGAAAGCCGATTGTACGCGACCACATAGATTTGTCACTAATTGATATATCTATACAAGACACATGCTTGGTCAATAAATTTGTGAATGGGTCGTAGCTCTGCTACAGGTTCACAATATACCAATAATAAAACTAGTTATCTTGCCCAAAGTAGTGATTTTAACAGATTTTGTGATGCATGCATAATAAGAGTGAAATATAGTATTTAAATTGAGGAAAATGCTATTTCAATGTAGAAATGTTTAACTACCATAATCATCTCGAGAACAGTGCAATTCCCAAGTGCAATGTCTACCGCAATCCGGTGGGCTATGATTAAAACCTCCCATTACTCTACACTTTTTTTACTATTGCTATGAGGACTCGTCTATAGAACCACCACTGTACAAGTCGATAGCAGATGGCTATACCCTAGTGGTATAGTGCAGCGGTGCATTTAATGTACATGTACCTTATTTTGTATTATGAATCATGTCATTCAAACCGTTTATTGGTCGTCATCAGGAAGGCTAAATAAGTGCAGTGGTGTCCAATTTGAAAGATATCTCCTCGTAGAGAGAGGGGTGAATTCCATATCTTCTGGATTATTGTTCAAGAAATCTACCGATCCAATCAACTAATGTAGCTGGCCAATGTCATGTGTATTTTTTCCTGTGTTCCTCGCTGTAGAAAAACCTGAGTCATATCTTTAAATGTTTTAACATATCTTGGTCACTGGATTTAGATTCATGTGAACGTATTGCTACAGCGAATTAAGAATTACTTAATGCAGAACATATATATATGGCGCCCATTGCGTAAATGTAGTTTTGTGCAGGTATCAATAATGATGTTTGTAGGCCCTGTGAAACCTGAATAAAACGTATCTAAAATGATTTGAATACAGAAAAATGTGTCTGTCATCAGTTTAACAACGTTACCCTCGCCTCAATGTCTACGATTTGATGCAATTTGTCATCATTAAGGCTTACATTTTGTTACCTGAAATATGATTTCCTCGTGACGGTGTTTATAATGTGCATGTTTATGAAGTATAAACTTGTGCTATTGTAAAATGTAATCATAATTACTTTTAGGCCTGGCGTCCACCTACTACGATAGAAATTTACACCTACCGATATGGCACCGATACAAAAAGCAAATATCGGAGACATATAGGTAAGGCACAAAATCGTAGACAAACATTAAGACATACATTCACCACGCATCGCAAGGGCTTTTTCGGTGCCTAATCGCAGGAACATGGTCAATTGCCCCGATATTAGGTGACTTTCCGAAGTCATTTTTATTTTTTATCGGGAGGTGCATCGTAGACCATATCGTAGCCATATTGTAGAAGGCGGACGCCAGGCCTAAATCATAATTTCAGACAAAATATTCCGTTATCAGAATCCGGCCGCTTTTGGTATAATTGACTGACTATGCTGCTTATGTTACTGTATATACAAATATGATTCCACAAATTTGACATCCTAATTAACGGAAGGCAGATATATTAAATGATCAAAACATGTATTTATAAACATGAAGGTGACTCTAAGGCCCGGTGTCCACCTACTATGATATGGCTCCGATATGGTCTACGATGCACCTCCCGATAAAAATCAAAATCGCATCGGAAGGTGACCTAATATCTGGGCAGTTGAGCATGTCTAGACATAAGTCTACGATTTTGCACCTTCCCGATATGTGTCCGATATTCGCTTTTTGTATCGGTGCCATATCGGTAGGTCTAAATTTCTATCGTAGTAGGTGGAGGCCAGGCCTAAACGGACACTGTGCAGTAATTCATGTTTCTAGACTAATATATCAATTACAAATGCACCCTCCGGGTGATTAAGGTATTCTAATATGTGTGTTTGTTATATTGATGTTTTTCAAATGATAATTCAGCTGAAGTGGACGCATATTGAATTTGTTTGAATCTTTATGCATGCCTATAAACATGTTCATTGCATGCATTAGAAATATACGTATCTTAATAACCTGTGTCATGACCATGAAGTACCCCAGATTACATATCTCTGCAACGACACACTTGCTGGCACACACCTATGAAAATATATAATTGAAAAGATTGCAAAGGGATCGATATTGTTAGGCTAAGGAAAAGTACACATTCGTCTCTCAATAGAAAGATTGGAGGGTAACAATGGTCTGTTGTTTTAAGGTCTAAAACGTTCTTTGATAGCTCGTTATGAACCTTCTCATGAAAGAACATTTAAGACCCGGGAGCCACGTCACCAACCAATGAACCATTTGGTGTATCGGCCGGTTTGGGAGAAAGCAAGGTTACTGGGGGAAAATAGCGAAATTCTGGGTCAAAACTGAAACACACCATGCTTCGCGACCCAGAAGAGTACATCTATCATAATGAGTGCAGATGAATTTGAATATTCTGGACCTTATAAAAATAAAAACAAATGATAGGGATATTATTGAAAATAACCTACAGTGCCTTAAACAAAACAAATTTTATACTCGATGATTATTTGGTCATAGATATTATGCATGTACTTTTACATGTACATGTATATGATATCCTACTAAAGAATGCCTAATATATCTTTATACAGATATCTTGCGTATCATGTAGACAATTGGGAGTTTTACTATGAACTAAAGCCCCCTTCTACAACATAGGACACTTTTAGTTGCAGGGTCACAACATTTGTATAAGTCTGCCCCGAACGAACATTGGCGTAAGGGCAAAGGAACGATTGCACCGGTAGCTTAATCTCCAGGTCTGTAACCTAGTTACCTGAATCACACCACCAATTAATGGTCTCCCCTGTCATCTAAGAGCAATCATGCTAAGTGGGCACGGTTAATTATATAAATAATGACGCTAGCTAACCACAGCTTCTGCGCTGGAAGCCCTTGGGCTGTGTCTCAGGGACCGCTTTATTCTACTAGGTCATGTTAGAAGATGGTAACCGTGCCCTTCTTTTAATTAGGATGGGTGATTTTTATCAAGGAATTCCTTCTCTCTGATATTGCAATCAATAACATTTTCATTTGAACCGATGAAATGATCAGTGAGATCTGTCTGGATGGGAAGAAAAACCCTATTTTGAAGGACACCTGGAATGGCGTCGGAAGCCTGGCCCCAATTCTCATACTCCAAATAGATTCAAGAATATTGTTCTACCTTCCTGTTCTTAATTGATGCTTTCTCTATTTTTTTGAGGAAATACACAATCATACATGTTGTATATCATATTGATATTAGATCTGCTGAAGCCATGGAAATCAATACAGTCAGAAAGCAACGTTACAAGCCGGTTCTTTCACGGTACAATACCTTGACATATCACGAATGTGTAGGTAAACTAATTGTATCATAATCACTGAATACTTGAAGCGTGACTATCATCTAACCGTATACTCGTTCATTACAACCAAGAACACCTAGATGCTTCATACTGGATAGCCTTACGTTTACAGCGGCGGATACAAGATTTCTAAAGAGGAGGTGCTATTTGAGGAGACCAAAACGGAGGGGCCTCGCTGTGTCTACTGCTATTGGTGTGGACCAAAGGCGAGAGGTGTGTGGTCCATAACTGACCAAAATGTCATAGCTATCAAAAATGAATTAATTTGATAGAGATGGTCCTGTCCATAACTATCAAAATATCCATTGCCGTCAAAAATTTCCGTATCTACCAAAACCCAGGGGGAGGGGGGCACACCTCATACTACCTTGGACGATTGGCACGGACCCCAGGGGGCAAAACCCCCAATAGCACTAGAATTTGTAGATTGTACAAACGGTGGATTTTGTATGGGGGAGGGGGCCACACACGTGAGGCTATCTTGGAATATTGCCAGAGGTCATGGAGCAAGGCCCCTGTTGAAGCGGTCCTGTGGGCAAAGCCTCGAGAAGAATTTCAATTTGATAGAGTATACAGGCTGTACAAAGGTCTTTGTTAGAGGGAGGGGGAGCCACACACCTGAGTCTACCTGGGAATATTGCCAGTCATCCAGCCAGCTGCAGATCCCTATTTGGGGGTCCAGGGGGAAAACCCCTTAAAAGCACTTGGCTTTTAGATATTATACAAACTGTGTCCAGGATTTTGTTTTAGGGAGAGGGGGTTCACACCTGAGGCTATCTGGGAATATTGCTAGGGGTCCAGTACCAAAGCCCCTTTTGAGGGTCCAGGGGGCAAAGCCCCGAGAGATATTTGGATTTTATAGATTATACAAGCTGCATCTAGGATTTTGTCATGGGAAGGGAAACCATACACCTGATATTATCTGGGAAGCTTACCAGAGGCCCAGCAGCAAAGCCCCTGTTGGCGGTTCAGGCAGCAAAGTCCGCGAACTCAATTGAGTTTTAGATTTTATACAAGGTGTATCCAGGATTTGAATAAGGGAGGGGGTCATTACACCTCTGATACTACCTGGAATGTTGCTAAAGGACTAATAACATAGCCCCTCTAGGAGCTCTGGGGGGGCAAAACCATTGCAAGCATTTTGGTTTCAGATATTATAAATCTTTATCCAAGATTGTATTTCAGGAGGGGGTTACACACCTGAGACTACCTAGAAATATTGCAAAACGTCTAGGGACAGAGTGCCTCCTTGGGTTCCAGAAGTGTTTCTGAAGTGCTTCGCCTTTATAGATTAAATGTACATTTCCTTTTAGGTTACATAATTGACATAGAGGTTGAGTGACAAAACTTCTCTGTGGGATCCAGGAGGTGAAGCCTGGGGAAGCAATTAGATTTTATAGTTCCCAGAATTTTGGTTTGTGAAGGGGAGTTTCACACCTGAGACGACCTGGAAAGACTTGTGGTGGTCTAGAAGCTAACACCCCCTGCGGGTCCAGGGGGAAAAGTCCACAGAATCATTAGGATTTCATACATTATACTTGTAAGCTGTTCCAAGAATTATGTTTCAGGTATGGGACTATTCACCTGGAGAGCTTGGCACGGGTTCAAGCAACAAAGATCCTCCTGGGAGTCCAGGGGGTGAGGCCCCTGGAAGAAGCAGTTGAATTTCTAGATAGCTAGGGATCATGTGGCAAAACCCCTCCCTGGGGTCCAGGGGGAAGCCTCAGGATTTGATTTCAAGGAGAGGGGGGATCGCACATCTGAGGCTCTCTGGGAAAATTGCCAGGGGTCCAACAGCAAAGCCAATCCTGGGGGTCTAGGGGGCAAAGCCCCTGGAAGCAATTGCATTTTACCAATTCTGTATAGGGAAAGGGTATTTACACACTGGAAGACTACATGGGAAGATTGCCAGAGGTCCAGTTACAAAAGTGGGTGTCCAGTGGCAAAGGCCCACCTATCCCTGGAGATCCAGGAGGGAAATCCTGCAGAAACACTTGGCTTTTTTACAACCATGCATATTCGTGGGAACCAATCAGCATGATTCTTACACAAAAACCGGAAGTGCACTGAGTGACCTTCCCCTTCAATTTTATCCTGTACAACCATAAGGACCGTGTCCCATGAATACGCAGGTTCCCATGGTGTTATACAAGCTGTCTTTAGGATTTTGTTAAAAAAAAAAGCAGGATGGTTATTGACCTGAGACTATACTTGTGAAGATTGCAAGCAGTCTAGGGAAAAACCGTCTCTTCAGGGGTCCAGGGGGCAAAGTACCCTAAAGAGCTCTATCATAGCTGCTTTGTTGAATGGCATTCATATGGTAACAAGGGCATACGAAAGGACTTGTCTTTTTATGAGGGGGGGGGGGGGGGACACACCTGGAACTACCTTACCTGGGGGGCGTTGCTCCTGTTTTTGTGGTATGGTTATAATCGGATCGCAATTTTATTTTTACGATTACCTTAACAATAGGACTGAAAAGTAATCCATAATATTGGATCATATCCCTATATTCACACTGTATCGCTAATTTCTACTATATAATAGCAATGCAACAATTCAGTGGCACATATTGAATGAGACGAGGGAAGATTTGTTATTTACAACATGTATTTCATCAAACACAGATGGTTGAAACTGGCCCGACATCTGGTGGTGTGGATCGCCATTTGCTAGGGGTGGGGGATTATTGTGTCACCACCCATCGTTATTGAGAATCTCAGACTAAGTAATTTTTAACAAAAGAGCCTGAGGTGATGCAATCCGCAGATGATCTGCCCTTGTGTGGCAGTCCGCATAAAAAGTATTACTAAAAGTCATATTTTACACGTTGATATGGTTATATGATTCCGACACGATACGCTAATTTTCTGGAGCAACATTTAGGTCCTTGGGTCGCTATTCTGTGATCTGCAAAAGTATTGTAAACATGGAGCAACACCCCTCTGTATCCCTCCAGTATGTGTCCCCTACCCTCCCTTCTAGATAGGTTTAAATGTCTTATATGTGTACATACCCCATTCCTGTATATTACTGTAACTTTTAACTATTAGGCCCCGCACCCACTAGTTACGACACGCTCCGACAAGCGTTCCGACACACTCCGACACAGAATTTCTCTGTCGTAGCGCAATCGTAGCACTCTTGTCGGAGCATATCGTAGCGTGTCGGAGCATGTCGGAACGTGTCGTAACGGTTTTTGGCGGAAAAAAAGGAAACCACAGAACCGACATGGGCTACGACACAGGCTACAACAGGATACAGTTTTTCTCTTCCGACATTGTTGGAAATGTCGGAAGGGTTTCGCAAGGCCTACGACAAGGCACCCGTGTCGGAAGCCATGTCGGGGCGTGTCGGGGCGTGTCGGGGCGTGTCGGAACGCTTGTCGGAAGCCCGCCTCCACTACTACGATAATTTACACGCTTCCGACACAACGTTCGAATTTATGTCGGAAGCGTGTCGGAAGGGCTATCGGGGCATGTTGGAAGCGAAATCGTAGTAAGTGGGTGCGGGGCCTTAAAGATAGAAAAAAAAAAGAAAAAAAGAGCAAGTCTATACATATACCTAACCACAGGATCCTAATGGGCGTCCCCCCATCCCCTTTAGGTCCTCCCTTTAGTAGGCCTACCGGTGCTTAGTCAGGGAGCATCAATTATTATGGTGGTATTCTTGGTGGGGAGGGGGGGGGGAACTTTGTCCCAATATTCTTGTTGGAAGGCCGGCTTTTTCTTCTTCTGAAAGTCCCCTGAAAATGGTAGGAAGCTAGGTCACCACAGCTGGCCAGCACTATGCATTACATCACAGCAGTGTTCTTATCTCGCCCTTCACCAAACAAACTGCTGACAATCTTATCCCCTGCCTTTGTACCTGTCTGTTCAACCCCTTTTCTCTGTCTTTTTCATTCTCTTGCTCTTGAGTTTTAGATTTGGTTGATTGACTCCAAGCATCTCTCCATAAAGCCGGACCCGCCAACAGTAATTAGTTCCATTGCTAGGATATCTAGCTCTTGATTTCTCTCTTCACAATATACTGTCTTTTCAGATGTTTATACATGTACACCAATCCTTTCAGCTTTCCCTGTTTGAGCATAAACGTACCCCCCCCCCCCCCCCCCCCCACACACACACACACTTACCCAATGGAAATAGCCAAGAAAGTGTTGCCCCCTGGAGGGCTATCCAAAGACTCACCAGGTTGTTATTGTAACACACGGAACTGGGTGCTCTGTGGCGGTGTAAAGCGCCAAAATACGGTGGTGCCACCTTTCAGTCACGAATTGAATTATGAGTCCCTCTATTAAATATTAAACGTTCCTCATGTAAGAGGGCCCCTGAGCAAGGGGTCACTTTTGCTCGGAATGGAGGGTTTTATTGTACATGCATATATAATAGACAATTGTGCAAGTTAGATTTCACATATCAAAACCCATACCATTGTCTTCAAACATTCACAATCATATTACATCAAATGTGTTTTTAATATATCGCAGTTATGTATTAAAAATGTATAGGTTACATTCCTATATACCCATTATTGAACTACCTAGAGTTACATACCGCTGCTGGGGGGTGCATTAAAAATAAGTTATGTGTCGAGGTTGACGTTTTCGTCCCGCTCTCATGTTTTCGTCCCGCTCTGACGTTTTCGTCCCGCACTGATCACGTGATACAATACAGCAGCGGAACGAAACAATAGCTGTTGTGGTTACTCGATAAGGGTGGCATTTGCTTCGGAAGTGTTTCAGGTAAAGAATTAAGCATTTTTATCGATATTTGAAGGTATATAGGAATCGGGAAACCAAGTACTGGTAAGCAAAAGTCAAAGTTACTCGGTAAGGCTTGGAAAAATTACTGCCTGCGGCTGACGTCTTGGGCAGTAATTTTTCCACGCCTTACCTCGTAACTTTGAACTTTTGCTCACGGAACATAATTTCCCTCTACTCTTGTACGGAACAGAGCTCTACATGCAATCTTGGAGATCCTCAACCAAGAAACAATATGATGTTGCACTAAGGAAATGGACGATTTTCTATGTAAAACAAGATTAAACCGAACACACCCTCAGTTTTTTATGTTATGAAGTTTTGCTCCATGATACATGACCAAGGGCTGAGTTACTCTATGGTAAATACAACCTGGATACAGCTATGGATAATCTATGATATCCACTTGGGTCCGGGGCTTAGCTCCGATACTCCCCTGGAGGGGTTTCTTAGCTGGACCCCTGCAAATCTTCAGAGATGTGCCATAACAGCCAAACAATGGTTAGCTGAACATCTGGGACCTGTTTCACTAGTCACCACGACACAACAAGGGCAGGTAGTGTTTCAATAGTCCTGTGACAACATAGTTTGTGACGTCATAGAAAAGACATGGGTGAACAGTGGTATGTCAAATTTCAGAACCCCACACACTGTCACAACTACACCGGCTGCCCACAATTGCCCCCACTGCTCACCTCTGTATACCGACTGCTGTCCATTGATCATTTTCTGTAAGTTCATTTTGTATTCATATAGTGTTGTCCTTTTAGTATTACTGCATGTTCGAGACAGCTGGGGGTCAACTTGACACTGATATATAACTGTCTAGTAACCAGGGCCTTGTTTTTTAGTCACGACAATCGTTATGAACGTCAGTGTCCTATAGAGCTAAGATCTTAGAGGATCAGCCAAATATATTGTGGGGCTATGACAGGTAAAAGGTGTGCTTTAGTCATGACAGTTGGTGGCTAATGAAGCGGAAAATGTCGCAAAAGGTGTTGTAGGTGTAAGACCACTATGGACACTGAATACAGAACTTCACTTCCTGTAGGAATTAAGCTATGAAACTTTATCGGCCCAAATATGAAGAAGTTCGGCCACTAGATTCTGTAACTGGAGAACAACGTCCTCATCGTTCCAAAAAATAAATTCTGTATTCAAAGCATGTAGAGTCCTCTGAGCTGTGGTCAGGGCAAGCAACATTTATAAGTGTCTTAAATGTAAGTTTCTTAATTCCTAGTGAATGCAAGGGGGACCATTTCTTTAAAAGGTTCAACACCGCATTGACATCCCAGGTCTATGTGACAGTGGCCTAACTTGTCCATCACAAATTGGAACATTTCTCTGGGGAGCTCCCATTCAGCCTTGGACTCTGTATGAGACTCCCCGTCAGGCTCCACATTCTTTTCTCCTGGGATATGTGCCCCAACTACACACAGGTTTTGGCGCTCACACATCTCCCAGATTTCCTTAGCAATAGGGTCACACCCTTCACTCTTTAAACCTCCTTTGTGGTTCAGATATGCTATTGTTGTAGTGTTGTCTGACAGGCATCTGATAGTAGTATCGGTTAGCGACTTAGCAAAACATTGTAGGCCGAAGGCTACGGCCATAGTTTCTTTCACATTGATATGCAGTCCTTGTTCTGACAGAGCCAAATTGCCCTAGATTGCACTTCAGCCTAGATTGGAGGCATCTGTAGTTAGGTTGAGGTGAGGAGATTGTACCCTGATATGCTTAGAGCCTGTCTTAATGTTTTTCATCCACCAGTCAATATCCTCCATACCTTCGACAGAGACCCTCATGGTTCTTTCATAGTTCACCCCCCTCTTTTTTAGGGCTTGAATTTTGTTTCTCTCCAAATGTCTGAAATGGGCTTCCCCATATTCGATTCCCTTTGCTAAATCTACCATAAGGTCAATTAGGCTAGGAACTTGTCTTGACCTTCTGAGCCGCCCCTAGGTTTTTGACCTGCGTTTGGAATTTGATAACTTTTGTCTCTGTTGGGGCTACCCTCATTTGTGCAGTGTCAATGGCATAGCCTAGAAGGTTAGTTTATGTAGTAGGTAAGGTAACACTTTTATTTTCATGTATTTTGAAGCCCAGCTTTATCAGTAAGGCCAACAGGGCCCTAATACTCTCTTGGCACTGGCTAGCTGTCTCTGCCATGATAAACGTATCATCAATTGTACCCAGACACAGAGTGACCCTGGCTCTGTAAGTGGAACCCTCTTAAACTGCCTTGGTGTCTGTGCCAGGCCATTAGGGAGACAAGTGTACTGATACATTTGTCCCCTTCACTCAAACCTGAGAGATTTCCTGTCCGCTTCACAGACAGGGATTGAGTAGTAAGTTTCCGACAGATCCAGGGACCCCATAAATGCCCCTTCATGAACCATGTCCAGGGCTGTTTGTAAACTTTCCATTTTGAAATGTTTATAGGTCACACTGTCTAGTATCATCCTGAATTTCCCATTTGGTTTGGGACACAGGAACACATTGGAAATAAACTGGTTCTTAGTTTTGATACACTTTTCAACAATTCCTTTGTCCAGGAGTTCCTTAGTTGCCAAGTTAAGATTAGAACTAGCCTCTTTTGAGAGAGAGAAAGGTCTAGGCAGGGCAGCCTGTACTGGCAACTCATCAAACTCGATTTGAGCCCCTTTTATACTTTCAATTATTTAGGGATCATGTGTAATCTTCAACCATTTTTGTTTCCTCCACATCTAGAATGGACATGGCACTGGGGCTAGACCATAAACCCTGAATTAGGACCTGAATTAGGAGTTGTTCTGACAGAAAAACTCCATAGAAACTGCGTGTAAGCCTGCACACAGCACCCCAAATGCCGATGTACACATGTCAAATGAATCCGGCCGTAAAAAACAACAACATGGGTCACATGACGATCATGTGACTCGCCGACCAATCAGAAACGTTGATTTGGGTATGCAGCAGAGACTGCGGCGTCGTCCGCGTCCCGCTGTGATGCGAAAATCGGTTACCTTGCGAAATTCCGCTTTTATCGGCCATGAGCATGCGCAGTGGTGAATTTGATGATTGGAGAGTGCGGAAATCATCGGGCGCTCGCATCCTAGTTTGTACCACTCTCCTCCCAGATCTTTCGCGGACTAGCGCAAAGATGGATTTACGTTTTAGCGATCGAGCGATAATAAGAGAAAGTTAGGGTCTCCGAAAATGGCAAAACCCTTTGCCAGCTAGAGCCTCGTTTGGGTTTGAACGTTCCCCCCCCGAGAATTCTACTATGTTTTCCGAGGCTCCAGAATAGTCCGTGAAATGTGAGCGCAACAAGGTCTCCACACGCATGCGCGAGTAGAGTGGGCGATAAAAGCGGAATTTCGCAAGGTAACCGATTTTCGCATCACACCGCTTCCCGCTTCTCTTTATTCCCTGGTCGCTACATGGTGGGGAAGGAGCTCGACAACGCTAGGCCCTGTGACTAAACTATAATCTTCAACCTTTGTTTTACATGGTATTTGGTACCACCAGGCACAAACACGCAATAGTCTGGCAAAGCAAGGGAGTCACTCACCTGTGGATTTACTGTGACCCCGTTTCTGAAAACCCAACTTGCAGGTGTACAGGGTCTTGTCTTTGTGCCCCTTGTCAGAATTCCATTTCTTGTTGAAGGCCTTGTTTTTGTTTTTGTAGCCATAGTTTTTTTCAAAGAAATCCTTCTGCTCTGACTGGGGTTCATATTTCCTTTTGGTCATCTTAGGTTGCCCACCTTTTTGTCAAAGATTTGCTTGAGCAGGTAACGCCTGGTATGTGTAGTGTCTCACATAGCCCTTGAAAGAATCAGGCTTGTATTCATTAGGCTGAAATAGGCGTCTGCGAGTGGAGCTGCTTTCTCCCTAATTTCAGGATCTTTGTTCATTTTCGCCCACTGTTTCAACTCATATAAGGCCTATGATTGGTGCGCTATGGCCAACATGGCAGCGACAACATTCTGCTGTGTTTTCACCAGAAATTTGTCCATCTGTAGGGACTCTCGGGAAGACACCCTGTTCAAGATTTTGTTCAACTTAGGGACCTGCAGCATTGACGCGTTGTCAGGTCTCGGGAAGCATTCAAGCTTCTCCTCCACTGTGTCTTTCGGCAGCGGTGGCCCCACGACTCGCGAGAGGGACCAGACCACCATGTCAGAGACCTCAGGTCCCGTTTTATTGCCCATGTTTGAAATGTCACACAGTCAATTATGGTAGGAACCGCCAACATCTACCTGGTCTTCCTCCTGGGAGAGTTGACCACACTCCAGCTCTTCATCAGAGCTAGTGTCGGAGTCAGACTGCCAAGTGGTCTTACGGGAGGGTTTCCCTGTGCCGCCAGTGAGAGCCGCGTGGTCACACACTGTTTCTCCCTCATTGAAAAATGCTGCCATCATTTCCCAGAATTGGTCCATTTGTACCGTGTTTAGGCCTTGGACAGTCAGTTCAGGCTGGTGTGAAACTGCACCCGACGACTCCTCTCTCTCGAGGGAGATTTCAGCTTATCAGCCCTTAGGCAGGCCACGTTTGCCTTTAACCTTGTCCCCCTGCTCATCTGCCATGTTGGTGAGCTGCTTGACCTAATTAGCCAAATCAAAGTTCGATAAATGCAGTGCAAACCCAGTGTCAAGACTTCAAAAAGCTACTCAATTAGGGATGGAGTATAATGCTTTTAGGGGGACCAATGACTTGCTTCTCTGCGAGCAAAAAATCCGACATTAAACTGAAATCCCAAGACACAAACAAATCGATAGATGAAAACCTTACTGCAGATTATATTAACAACTACTTTACAGATATTGGTCCCAAACTAGCACAGTCATAAAGGATATCACTTCAATGTACCTTAAAGATGCTCTGCTCATATTATCTCAACAATTTACATATTTACTGAATAGTTCTCTGTATACGGGTATCTTTCCTACAGACTGGAAACTAGCGACAGTGATACCGCTTAAGAAGGAAAGTAACTCTTATGACGTAAATAATCTGAGACCTATCTCACTGCTCCTAATTCCTGGTAAAATCCTCGAAAAAATTATACATTCCAATACAATAACTTCCCTTGATCAAAACCACATCCTAACAGACGCTCAATCAGGTTTTAGGAAAGGCCACTCCACCATAGATACAATAGCTAATCTTTCATCTCATATATTTAATGCAATAAATGATAATTCCCTAACAATATGCACATATATAGGCTTCCGAAAAGCCTTTGATACGATAAATTACTTAAAAACCTTCAGTTATTAGGAATATCTTCAAATCTACATAAATGGTTCTCAGATTATTTAACAAACCAGCAACAAAGGACAATCGCCAACAACCTAGTGTCGGACCCAAGATTGATCACCTGTGGAGTTCCGCAGGGATCAATCTTGGGCCCACTACTGTTCATAATTTATATTAATGACCTTGAAAGTTGTTCTGTGCATCGCCCAGCCGGTAACCGAATGCATTATTTATCATACGCGGACGATACGGTGTTGTACAGGTCAGGCTGCAACCATGATGACATTATTACAAATTTACAAAAAGTTCTTGATGCGGTACAGCTTTTGCGCTCTAAAAATAAACTGACCATAAATACGAAAAAAAAAAAAACCAGTCACCTATGGAACTAAACAATGCCTAGTTCGTAACCAGGCCCATGGTCGCAGCCTGTACCTTAATAAAGACCCACTTGCTTGGGTGTACTCCTACAAATACCTAGGAGTGTCCCTAGATCAATGTATGAGCTTCAAAACTCATATTAGCAAGATATGTGAGCAAGCTAACCATAAACTTTATTTATTAAAAAAGATTTGTCCATTATATATATTACTACTCATGCATGTTTACAAATTTATAAAACTATGATTCTTCCCATTCTAGACTATGGAGATATTTTCTTTGGTAATTGTGCCAATGTGGACGTAAGCAAGCTACAAATTATACAAAATAATGCTTAAAGAATTATTACTGGTGCGGTCCCAAGAACTAGTATAGAAATTTTACATGGAACTGTACAATTACCCTTTCTGTATCAAAGGAGAGATACCCAAGTTGTTAACTACATGTATGGTCAATTAAACCGTAAGGACTTAATCCAAACAGCTACAAGGACTACTAGAGCAAGCCAGGCACCGATGTTTAAAGTAAACAAACCGAACAATACAACCTATACTAGGAATGTTCATTATTATGGTGCAAAAAAGTGGAACGACCTGTCCCCTGATGTACGAAATATCCCCACTTTGAAATTTTTCAAAAAGACTCAAAAGGACTCACTGATGCACAGGATTCCATAACGATCCTAGTAGATGAACGAGTCTTACCTCCTCGTAAACACCTTAACCATATGGAGTAAGCGTGTTATATAGTCATTCTTTTGGTGTTAAGACATGGTCTTCCGGTCTTATATTGCATGTAATATATATCTAATACTACAACCTGTGGGATCTGTTGTACATATATATATATGACTTCCCTTACCAGCTTTGCATAGCTGACGGCTACAAGATCAAATCAATGTAAAATGCGTGTAAAAATTCAACGAACTCTGGGCGCAAATTGAAACCAGCCTCGGTGCTGAGTGCGTATCCCAGGATAAATAAAAGTTTTAAAAAAAACAACAAAAAAAACTCCTAAACTCCTCCTGATTTTTAGGTTAAACAGTGGGGCCAAGGTGAGTAACTGCTGAGTGGTTTTACCGTGAGGAAGCCACTGCTGGTACCTGGCGAGAACCATATCTCCGTTGACCTCTGACCCATCAGTAACAAGAAGTAGAACTATATACAGCAAAACTTCATTATAAAAAAGTTCTTGTGACCAGAGAGATTACTCTGTCATAACCAGGGTTTGTTAAACCAGTATCCAAGTTTTGATGAGCAGTCTTTTAACACTGTAGAAACCCCCTTAAATACTTTATTATTGCATTTCCCTCCCATAAATAGAGAAATACATGTAGTCAATAACGAATCTAGATTTGTAATTTACACATACCAAGTTTTTATATCACCTATTACATAGTTGATTTCAACTAAAAAACTGGAGTATTTTGAAAAATCAAAATGACATAAAGACGACTAAGGCCCATAATTGGGACTTAACATAGTTTTACATAGCCTTACATAGTTTACTTAATATGCATTCATAAGATATGTCAAATATACATTTTTTAATATTTGGAAATGGATCGTGAAATAATTTAATATGACACAAATCAAAAATTTCTGATGTCCATCGCAAATCATGAACTATAAAAACATAAGTTTGGAATAAACATTTTATTCATAATGGCATTCAACAAATACGCACATATATGTACAACTGCATCAAATCAAATCAACAACATTCATCACAACTCTCTAAAATACATTGAACGTCGCTAACTGTCAGGACAACGATCACTTTTCTTCCTTCTTGATCGTTTATCAGGTACCCAGTTCTCGTTGTAAGGAATATTTTTGTACAACTTGGTTTCTTTTTGGAACTTCAGATCTGAAAAGGATATTTGACAGGTTACAAGTAAATTGATTTAAGAGATTGTAATTGCGAGAATTTAAAACATTCCTAAAACATCTTTGTCCATCATAGGAGAATATCGTGCGAATCTTTAATAGTCTGTTATACAAAATGTCGCATAATGTATTTTAAAACGTCACCAAAAAGACATCATGTTAAATATTCATATTTTGAAACGAATACTTACTATAATGGCCCGTGTCTTTGTTTAAAGCTGCTTGTATTATCATGCTTTGTAAATATTCTGCTGCCTCATCGCCCTTTTTAATTAACTGAAAAGCATCAATGTAAAGGGTAAGACAACCTCCAACTACTCTGGTTTCTATGACTTACAACCCCACCAACGAAACAACTAACATATTTTAAAGGCACATCCTACAACTGACGGTGGTGCTACCTGGTGATTTCTAAATATTGTCAATTATCAGTCAAAACTAGTTCCTTGGTTTCATTCTAATACCAATTAAGTAAATCTAACGTTTTGTCCAGTTCATCCAATCCTAAGAGGTAGAATGGACCAATTAAAATTTGCTTGATTTACATAGGAAATGTACTGGAAAATATGGGGTTTTTTTAATTTAAAAAAAAACAAGGAGTGATCTATGAATTTTATAACTTAAGTGTGTCGTACTATACATCTATTATACTAAGTGAAAAGCAGCTTTTTATAATTTCTATATTTTCTATTATAAAATTATCATAATGTTGATTTCTAAATCAAAAACGAGTGTGGTGAACCACGATTTCTAGGCAAGATATGTGTTCTACGACACTTAGATATCATAATATTTAAGTTTCAGGAAAGTTTTCAAGACAAATTGTCTGATATGCCTTTAATCAGAATACATGCGTAACATCATATAGAAGTAGTATATGAATCTGCCGCTAACTATACAATCAACAATTGAATTTAAAAAGATAAGGCATATTTCTTACTTTTATTTTGAAAAATACGCCTCATTGTATCTATTGATAAAATATGGGTATTCATCCTTATATTGAGTAACATTAATTGTCTTATATCCACTTTGTCATATCATCGTATTTCAGGAACATGGCATAAACCTAAATAACACTTTTGAATTAAATCATTAATTACCTTTGATATTTCTTCTGGATCGGTTTCATTTTTATTTTTTGAAAACTCTTCGTTGATCTTATGTCTTCCAGCTAAAAGCAGAGAATAAATAAGTACACTATATGATACGGATGTTATAAATACAGATGGCAGGTCCACCTTTCATTGATGTTTTCATCATCATATTCAGTTACTTGTTATTCCTATAATTATCATAGAAGTCTATATATTCAATAATCTGTCCAAATGTAGCTGGACGAACGTCTCTTATATCAAATATATCTACTTCAAAGTTGTATTAAAGCTTTCCTTTAGCAAAGAAAATGAACAACAGAAGCAAGCACGTTCGACGAAATATTGTTCGAATTCCACTCTGACTGACAATGTTTCCTGTTTCCCCATTGACGTGGAAACTTAGTGGTGTCACAAGGTATCTTGTCCACTGCGTGTATCGGTATACAAGGGCTTCCCGAGAGCAGTTAATGATAACGGTAAATGGCGTGTTGTCATTCACAAGTGGTAATAAACGAAAAGGAACAGCGATCTGGGCTGATCGTTGCATATTTAACTTAATTTGTTGTTATTGAGGCAATACTTAAAATACACGTATGATTAGGGGATACAAAGGCGAGAATATACGGAGATATAGTTAGTGTGCCGAAATGAAATCTGTTCTGAGATGTTTTGGTCGGATATATTCACCGAGTTAGGAGAACAAGGTGAATATATTTCTGGCAAAATCAACAAGGAACAGGTGGAATTCAGGCACACACACTATGTCTCCTTAACGCTTATGTTTATATTCTGATACAAGAATGACAGTGGTCACACGGTACAGAGGGACGTATGAATATTCTTTCGTCACGAAGTGGAGAAAAGAATCTGTACTGCCAGTCAGTGAAAGGGAGACATCTATTGCAGGAACTTTCAACATCATGTATGTATAATATATGCGTACACGAGTACCCTCACACGTATGTAAGGTAAGCCTATTTGGCGTGGTTAGTACATCTGCTTCTGTGGTGATATATACATAAATTCACGTCAGTGTCTGATTATTCCGGTCTATACACCTCGGGGCAGCATTGTTGTGTTTATTTCATTTGCCATTAATCATCCAAGTGTGTGGTTTATTAAAAATCCGATCTTATATTACTCATTTTATCTTAAACCCTTTCTAAAACGTAATAATATGAGGAAACGTCCTTACTGTGTATGAAACGGTTCATGATCAAGATCAGGCGTCGATTTTATACTGCCTGACGCTAAAGGCAGTATAAAATCGAAGACTGGCCGAGAACGAGAATCATTTCGTCCACAGTAAGAACGTTTGCTTATTATTACATAGCTAAAATCAATGAGAAAACGCCATTTTGATTACTCATTCAAGTCACAGGAACACGAACATTATTATTACTGCAGCCCTAGCAGCGGGCAGTATTTGATGGACATTCACTCACAGGCATGTAATAAGATATGAAACCTGTCATTATTTTGTTTATATAAGTTTTCTTTAATAGTTTTTACCCTAAAAACTCCAAGGATGTCAGTTCGGACCAGGGAAAAAGTGTAAACATTTTGATGTGGATTTTTCTTTCTCACAGAGATCGGAAAATTTTAGACATGGCATTGGCTGAGGTTCTCTGGGGGAGGTTCAGACCACTGTATTATTATATACCTGTGTCCGAATGTCTATGAAATACTGCCCGCTGCTAGGGGTGCAGTAATAATAATGTTCGTGCCCGCTGTGAGAATGACTTAATAAGTGAGTAAAATGTCGTTTTTTCATCGATTTAAGGTGTATAATAAGCAAACGTCCTGACTGTAGACGAAACAATCCTCGTTCTCGGTCAGTCGTCGATTTCATACTGCCTTCTGCCTATGGCGTCAGGCGGTATGATATCGATGACTGACCTCGAACAGGAACCGTTTCGTCCACAGTAAGGACGTTTCCTAATATCATTGGTGTAAATGAGGCAAAACCAATTTTAGGCAACTAAAAAAACAACTTGTTTCTCATGACCAAGCCATGAAAAATATGACGAAGGCACTTTTAATTTTTTTTTTTTTGCTGGATCAAAGATGGCTTTTGAAGTGTCATAAAATGGGTTTCAGATATACCCATGTCCTATCTTGCACTCTTATTCTAAATTCCAAATATCTCACTCATTTTATTGTGTGTAATATGAACCCTAGCTAACGGACACCCAACGTAAGCGGACACTCCAAGTGTAATGTACTTGGGGGCGGACCCGCAGAGGCTGGATGCGCAAAGAGGCCGGACACGCCATAGCAGCCGGGGGCCGGAGGTGCCAACAGGCCAGAACAACCTGGGACTGTGAATACAGTCTATAAGAGCGTCTATGTGATGGCGTAAATATCAATAAACCCAAATTTTCATGCTGTGATTCGCACATAAGTACATGTTAATAATGTATTTGAAAACCATTTTCCGCTATCTTGACATGATGAAAAGTTAATGAACTTAACACTATTTTCTTTTTGGAGTTAGTCTAGGGAGCCTCCAAACTGACTCAGGCTACTCGACGATGCTACCCCCTGCTGGAAAATGGTTATGGCATATCTTTTTAAGGGCCACGTATAACGTTTTCCTTTTTATTGTTGATATTGCTATCACTGTTTGGAAAGTAGAAACTAATTGATGTAGCAAGCCTATCAAACCGGAGCTCCCCTGTAATAAATAGAAATCCACTGCAGTGTTTTGAAACATGAACACTTTATTCCAATAGCCTACGTTTCGACCACGCACGGTCTTCGTCAGGGCAGGAATGAACTGGTATCAAAACGACAACTCTTTTATACTAGTTTTCTTGGTCACATCATTAGGATGATCACAACTTGAATAGTCATAGCAATCCGGTCACTTAAATGTGGTGATTGAAAATAGTCTGAAAGTCATCCAACAGAATGGGGTGAAGGCTACAGATCACCATAATATTTTAGAACATTCATAATGCTGTGAAGATAAACAGTATCCAAAGTATCCAATCATAAAATCATCATTTACTTACCAGTTAACATTTCTGTGTCCCCAGCAAAGATCTGCTTTCGAACCTTATGGAGATTCCGGAAACAAGACAACACCTAGTAAGAGAATAACAATGCATTGTTGTGTTACATCTCCAGGAATATTTTATACAATAATATAAACACTCCGTTACCTCTATTATTAATTGTCTTGTGCTTTTGACAATATTTGAAATACAGTATTAAGGGTCATAGGAAGCATTCTTTTATTATGGCCAGGGGGAGGGGCACAGTACCTAAGAACCAAGATAGTTTAGCAATATTTTTCATTTTGAACTTACTGGATAGGGAACCTTTTACACTGTTAAGTGTTTGTTCATCACTTGCTGCAATTATGATGTCATCTACTCACACTGGTATAATAGTCTCAGAGTTACCTTTAGATCTACAGTATACACAAAATCTGTTTAAGATTGCAAGAAACTGTTACTTTTCAGGTACATGTCTCACATGTTATTCAAATTTCAGCCACTTTGTTTAAAACTATACAATGATTTTTATTTCTATTTTACAAACCAACGTTTCACCATTTTTACCTTGTACTTCATAACTTTCAGGTTGTTCAAAAAATATTTCCAGTCTATAGGTGAAACAGTGAGTGACAGTCTTCTTATTGCTATGGTGTTGAAGGGATTCCTCAGAGTACAGAACTTTTGGAATAGTAACAACCCTAAAGGATGAAACGACCACAGGTTTGGTGACTTCAAAGTGGCATTGCGCAATTTTGAAGACTCTAAACGGGACAATGTGATGAAAGTAAAACCAGACATTGGAAAATCAGACAGCCCTAGCAGCTTTTCTTGTCATGCATGGGCACAAGTCATATGAACAAAATAATAAAAAGAGAGAAAGAGAGAAATGGTGTGATCACTATAAATCCAGCACTCGATACACAAATTAATGTAGAAAGAAAGGTTCCGCTAGGGTAGCATTCATTATCTATGGGGGGGGGGGGGGGGGCAGGTTTTGTGTCATGAATCAGTCATACAATTGTTGTACCCCCCATGGGAATACTGAAAAAAGTTGCCCCCCCCCCCCCCCCCCCTTAGGAATAGGGTAAAAGCACAGAAGAATAATCATCATCTGAAGTGTCATTGCCATTATCAGGCTTGGATTGTACACTGATTTCAATGTGACTGTCACAGAGTTCTTGCGATACATGTGCTATGATGGTTTTGATTTTATCTTTTTTTGCCAGTTATAGGCAGCTTATGGTGTTCCAAGTATATATAGACAGTACTGCTACCGACCATCTGCCAAGCTTGCCTTTACCATGTAGCTTTTCCCAATCATAGTTATCATATCCTTTAAATATCATTTCTACATGCTGCTGCTACCATACGAGACTTTTGTCTTATTGCCTTGAAGAGCTCCTACTAGTGTAGGCCGATTTTGATAAAACTGTATTTCTGTGGAGTAATCTTCCAATATCTGCAAACCTGTGTTCCCAAGATATTTAAAAGGAGGTCTTTAGACCAGGTTAAAAACAACAGGGAATACTGGTGAGGTATCAGAAGATTATGAACACAGGTTTCAAGTTTTCTTATTCCTACATACCTCAAAAACATAAAGATATTTATAAAGGTGGGGCGGGGGGCGGGCGGGCAATTTTGTTTTCTTATTTCAGTGTGTGCCCAACCTATTTTTTTCTTTTTGTTTGTTGGGTTTTGGGGTGGGGGGAGGAGACTTCAGGATATCAGATGGTGAGGGGGCTACTCTTTTATACAGTAAAACCCCGCTTAGGGATCACCCTCCGTTCCGGGCCAAGTGTCCCCCTTAAGCGGGGTGTCCCCTAAAGCGGGGTTTTCAGTCTGCCAATGGTTATACAATAGAGAATACCTACATAAATGAAGGGAACGATGGTTATTAGGTTAAAAAGTTTATCAATAATACATAAACAAGGGCTAAGAGTGCATTTTAAAATAGGAACATTGGCCTTTAAAGGAGTTGGAAGGAATTGGAGGTATAGGGGAGGGGGAAAGAGAGGTGTTGGGTTACCATAGGAGAATCTTATACAAGTTTTGTGCATATCTTACACGTCTTTGATTACTGGGCCTGTCAGGTGTTTGGGGAAGTTCATAAAGTAGTTTGTCTTTTTTAAATCAATGTCAAAATACTAAATAATAAAACTAGGATATTGCATTACCATAAAACTTGTCCAGAAAAAAAGAAATCATATACCTATCTGTACTTAGTCATGGCTCCATCTAATGTTAGTTTGACATACTACAGGCTCCATGTTCGAAGTGAGGCTGAGCTTCAACCAGATACTTAGTGTTCTTATAAGGATATAGGTATAGATTAGATAGGGCATGTGCCAATATGCTTGGAGAGTGATAGGAACTAGAGTCCTCTGGGGGAACATGACTGCACTAAAATTCAAAGATGGCTGCTACCCCCCATGCTCTAAAATTAGGCAAAAATACATGAATATCATGCCAAATACAAGTTTAACCTAAATAATGGCACTTCCTAGAGGGAAACCAACTGTCAGTGCCACCTATGGAGGTGGTAAATGTTACACCAATGCTCACTGCAAATCATTATTGAGTAAACATCTGTTGGGTATGCCCATTTCACTCAAAATCCCCTCCCACTTTCAATAAATACTTGAATATCTCAGTAAATATAGAATCTACCTTGAAAATTCCACTTCCTAGCACCTACTGTTTTTCATTCTCTTTCTAATGAGGCATATCATATTATGATTGAACCTGTTTAAGGGGTAGAAATATGTGCATTTAGGAGTTCTTAAAAATGGAACTGTGACTACAAATGTCCCCCCCAAACTGAATTCACTATTATCTTAAAATCCATACCAAAATAATAAATACCAAAACTGTATGGCATTGAACCACCATAAAACCTTCTGTCCAAAACAGGAATCATATTCCTATCTGTACTTAGTTAGCTATAAAAGGCAAAAATGTGGTCAGGTCACCCCTTAAGCGGGGTTAAAATAAACTCTTAATAGTGGGAAAAATTTCCATTCCGAGCAAATTGACCCCTTAAGTGGGGTTTCCCCTTAAAGGCAGCGATCCACCAAGTGAAAGTTAGGGCCGGACGACGTCCGTGCGGATGGAATGTGGACGTCGGCCGCTCCCGCCTCTCGTCGGTTCAAGCCGGTTGGGACAATTGCCTTGGTGGATCAGCAAATAATGGTAACTCGGCCGTATTCGCCTCTCGTTGGTCGTCGTCCGTAGCCGTCCGGGCGTCGTCCGTAGCCGTCCGGGCGTCGTCCGTAGCCGTCCGGGCGTCGTCCGGGCGTCGCCTCACCTAACTCCTATACCCGTCAATTCGCGCTACTGACAACGACGGCCCGTCAACTCTGAGCGACGGCCCAACAAGGACGTGCTGACAATTGCAGGGGTTGACCCGTCAACTCTGATCGCCGGGGGGAGGGGCGATGATTCCCTAGGGGTTTCCCAGTGGGGGGGTAGATCAAAATTTTTTGGGGGGGGGGGGGGGGGTGGATAAAATGTTGGGATTTAGTTTTTGGGTGAAATAAACAATATTCCTGTTAAAAGGTTACAATATTCCCTAGGGGTTTCCCAGTGGGGGGGGGGGGGGGGGGTAGATAATTTTTTTTAACTTCAAAGGACACGGCCACCCGCATCAGTTGCGCGAAAATAATGCGGAGTTGACGGATCGACCTTGTCGGGCCGGCGCTCAGAGTTGACGGGCCGTCGTTGTCGGGAGCGCGAATTGACGGGCCGTCCGTGTAACTTGGCGACCTAGCCTGTAGTGCAGCCGACTTTCACTAGACAGCGTTGTGCGCTCGGGTTTATTATCCATCGTATACAAAGTCCCCATTGAAAATGTATGGGGACTCAGTAAACCACCACCCATTGTATAAAACCTGCCAGATACCATAACTGTGGTATACGGATTCAAACCTGTGGTATACGGCCTCAAAACCATGGTATACGGGGAAAATGGTCCCTTTGTGCTATAGAGCAAAGAAATAGTCCCTATTGCTATACCCTTTAATATGACAATTACTGGGTTTAATTTATTCGAAATGATGGATAATAAATACAACAAACGATGATTATGTGAATAGGCGGCTCTGTAAACCACTCAAGGTTGACGTTGTAATACACTCGCTAGCGCTCGTGTATTACTACGCGTCAACCACTCGTAGTTTACGGCCGCCTATCCACAAAACCATCGATTATTGTCTATATATATATTTATTCTACCCCTAATAAAAAAACGCCATAGACTTAACATAGGGAAATTTTATGTGGCAGGCCGTGACATAAAGTGTTTTTTATGCCACTAGAGTAATAACTATTTTGACCAATCAGAGAGCAGGATGTCAGCTACTATGTTCTGTTGGTCATTGACTCAATATTTATCTTTTAGTAATACAAAAGCATAGACGAGGTAGGATAAATACAAAACCGAACTCGAGTTAGACTTGTCAATGTCTATGCCACTCTGGTCAGGTCTGCTCCTCACTACACTCTGCTACGCCTCCTGTAGTAATATGCGACCTTCCCGTCATGGCATAAACATTGTCAAGTCTAACTCTCGTTCGGTTTCTACTAAATATTCTTCCGCATAGGGAGCCAAAGTGAACCCGCTGAAACCACAGATACCCACCTACAAAAAAGCATTTCCGGTGGCCAGTAAGAACAAGGCTTAGTGCTAAAGCTTTTGAGGTGGAGTTTATAACTATCGTCTCTGAATAACTTTGTTTCAAAACTACGATGACAGTTGTTAACTTTATTAAAAATTTGGATCTAAAAGATTGGTGAATGAGACATATAATCTTGAACCTACATAGTCAAAGTACTGAGCGCCTATACCCGGAAATAGTATTTTGTGACCGGCTATCTGTGGTTGCAACGGGTTCACTTTGGCTCCCTATAGGTTTGGCCTGGTTCCCTGCCCTAATGAAATAAGGGACAGGTAACGGGTTCCACAGGCACGACCTTCAACCATGCTACTCTGTGCTTCAACTTCGACTAGCTTATACCCCGGGAACCAGCATTGTGGTTTGGCTGGTATCCACCTGTCATATACCTAATTCCGCCGAGCCCTATAGCGGATGAGCGGGGAACTAGGAGGCGTTACCAATAATGCACCATAAAAATGGAACCCGTTACCTGGCCTATAGTCTAACTAGGCCAGGGACCCGTTTCAATAGAATGGGTCACTAAGCCACTTAGTGACATGACTAGTGACAGGAATAGTGACAAAATTTAATTCTCGTTTCAAAAGGCATGTCACTATTGGGGTGGTCTGTCAGTTCACTGTTGGTGACATAGTGATATTACTGCCTGGGCCTTACAATGGATGGTGTTAGTGTTACTGGGAACAAGTGCTGTCAAGGTGAGGTCACCGCATAAATTATCGACTGCGCTTGAGTAATTTTACACTGGCCACCAGAGCAGCATTTTCTATGACAAAATTCAAATGCCAATATCGTTGGATTGCATGGGCCGATATCCTTCATATTTGGCATGTTTATAAGTTGTATGTGTCCCTAACTGGGGTTAAAGTTTCATAGCTTTATTCCTATGGTAAGTAAAGTTATGTGTCTGTGACATCAAAAGCGAGAGGGTATACCCTCTCGCTATTTGAGACCCTGATAGTGACCGGACATCGGACTTATGAAATAGTCAAGCCACTATTAGCGCCTGTCTGTAACAAGGACTCCGGGAATGGCTTGTCACTGAACTACTGCAACGCAACCTGTCGCTATCGTGTCACTACGCCCGTTAACGGACGTCCTACAGCCTATTGAAACGGGTCCCAGGCTGCTAGGCTACCTATAGTATACGGCATATAGCTTATGATCCATGGGCGCCGCCATGCCCCCCCCCCCCCCCCCCCCGAGTAGTGGTTCTTCACTAATGGAGCTGAAAAAGTAGGTGTTCTTCACTAATGGAGGTGCAAAAGAAGTGAGTGATAATTGGGAAATGTCACAACTTTAGCCTGGCTCACATATTTATATACAGTGTTCCATAAGGAAAATATCTGTGGAATAAGCAGACTCCGTTGCTCAGGAATACAGAGTCTTTTGTGAGTTTTAAGGCTCTTACTAAAGCGAACCTTAGGAGTAAAATCTGGGACTTGTAGACCTGGACATGTAGGTAATACCTCTGACCCCAATGTTTGTAAGTTACTATTGCTCTTGCTATTTTCTTGTTGTACAAATGTGAAGATCCTCTGGATACTTGAATATGTCTAGGGAGTGTTTTTTTTAAATCTAGAAAGACTTTGATAATTCTCTTTTGGGCTATGGTTGATACCCTAAGGCGGGCCATTAAAACCAGCCTTATAAAAAGGCTGAGGCCCCAGCCTCTTTGTTGAGAGAAAAGCAGCACAAATGTAAGCAAATGGAACTTGTATTTTATGATCTCAATAAAGAAATATATCAACAACAACAACAACAAAAATCATGCCTTGGGTTTAAATTATGTCATCCTGCTTTGGGATGGGTGTAGAGAGTCAATGGAACCATGGTAAAATATTGAAAGCCAGTTGAATTTCGTAAGAACAAAGAGCCAGAATACAGATTTATCCCCCGACCACCTAGTGGCTGCTTCGTGAACTAACAATAGCTATGTCCCCTATAGGTTTTCCGTAGATTGCTCGAGCGATGCAGTGTGTGAGCCGTCTGGTGAATGTTGGCCGAACTACAGGCTACGGCGAACGTAGTTGATTTGTTGAATTCCACCTCAGCACAGTAATTGTTCTGATTAAATTGAAACATAAAACTACACGTAAGTCAAATAACACCGGTTATTTTATCATGATAACTTGAATAAGTTACTTCTTATTCGGGAATTGGAATGTAGGATCGGACTCAAGTACATGCCGTCCTTTGATTTGTCTCAGTTGAGACTGAGCGAGAGAGCCTGAGTCCAGGCTGTGACCGTGAAACCTGTCAACGTCAATACGTTTATAACAAAATAGAAATGTGTATTGAATTACCTTTTCTCGCATCTTTCAAAGCTAGTAAGGGGTAATTTTCTTTTTTAGTGGTTCAGGTCGACACGTTCCAAGTGAAGGCTGTGAAAGGGCAAACTGGACTGGTTGTAACGGGTTTACCGTACATCTTTTACTCATCGACTTTCGCTGGTACCTACTGGATGAAGTTGTATTAGAGCTACACAGCGTCTACGTGTTTAAGCAGCGACGCAGCAGCATGCTTCCGGGCGATGTTAGGTGATAGTTTTAACCACTACACGAGACAGTGAGATAGAAAACAAAATGCAGGTCTCTAACCCTAACAACGTTAAGATATACAACCTAAGTGCTGGAAAGTCATTACCTGAGGTGAGTTTTTGGAATTTCTGAGCGTTTATACTTATGACGATTCCCATAGATGAGCATAATGATACATATCTAGAGCTAGAATGGACGGCCTGCAATTGCTCTGTTACTGTTAGTGTTAGTTACTGTTACTAGAATCTAGATCTAGATCTAGTGTTATTATTATCATACGGTCTACAATGATCATGTTCATGATGTATATAAGTTAGACGTAGCTTCATGTATCCTTCACAATCATGTTCATGATGTAGCTCGTTTATGTCAGACTCAATCAGAGAGGTCTGACCCCTCTAAGGCTCTATTCATGTGTTAAATCGGTAACTGGAGATTTAGGTACCAGAGAGAATTAGGTACCAGGATAACTATGGAGAACTAGGTACCATGGTGAAGTAGGTACCAGGAGATTTAGGTACCAAAGTCAGAGTGACTTTAGAGCAAGAAGGAACTATATGACTATAGTTCCATTTTGCTCCTGATAAATAATGTAACAGAGAGTCATAATTTATACTTTGAGTCCCGTATACACGGCTTATTTTATTTTTCTATAACAAACATATATTCATAAGTTACAAGATGCACAGAAATCAACATTTACAATCAGAATGCATTCAGTTATCGGCGAAGCTGTTGCCAACAGTCAACTCGCTTGGAGCAGAGGTCTTCGCGATCGCTTTGAGAAGGCCACTTGTTGTGATGTCACAGTTCTTGTAGTCCTCCCACAGCGACTCTAGAGAAGACTGCAGTTCACGGAACTGCCTCCGTTTGTACCGCCGCAGCTTCTTCTCTGCAAGAAGGATCTGAGTCATGGGGATCAGCTTAGCCTCCTCGTGGAGAAGCCTGATCAGAAGGTAGAGCGGTAGATCCCTCCTTCTCTTAGCCTTCTCGTTGATCCTGTTGTGCCACCCTTCCACGTCGTTGTTCGTAGACTTCACGGTAGACACACCAGCTGAATGGCTGGAAGTAGCCCTCAATCCACTGCTTTTTGATGTAGTCAGTCAGTGGACGTAGCACATCAAAGAGGTCGGGGGAGGGTAGGTGTTGTAGCAGCCGTATTACGGCCGCTACAACGGCCGTAAACGTGACCTGCGCGACTTTTCGATTTTGGGGCACTTATACTTTGAATAATTCATTGATCCAGGTGTTAATTAGAATCTGAAATATAGGGCTATCGGATGCAAAAATCGAAATGAAAATATCTTTAGGCTATACAAAGTTACACCAGGTTGAATTAATGGTACCTAAATCTCCTGGTACCTAAGTCTCCATGGTACCTACTTCTCCTGGTACCGAGTTCTCCATGGTACCTAGTTCTCTGGTATTTGTTAAATCCTGCGTAACAACGTCAGCTGGCAGCTGGTTATGAATAAGGTAAACTAGCGACTTCGTCGAGGCCGAGTTAGGGGGGAAAATATAGAAAAACGAAAAGTCGAACGGCCAATGCAGGAATCGAACTCGCTACACCCGGATCCCAGCCGAACACTCTGCTGACTGCTCCACAGAGCCAGATGTTTACTATGATTCAAGTGGCTGGATTGGTAGAAAAAATGTAGAAAAATGAAACATGGGTTCGAACACCCGATACGCGCATTTCCAGCCAAACGCTCTACTGACTGCTCCACAAAGGCAGATGCTATAGAAGAGTCAAATCAGCGAAAGTTGAGATCTCATTGGTTTCTCATGAGAAAATTAGATCAGAAAACTATAATACTAAACTTTGATTTCGGCATGGCTCGAAATGAATCGGAAGAGAAGAAGTTTGTCTGAGTATAGTCCTATAAAAAAGAAGAACAGGTTCAAATTTTTCACTACACGAGAATCTCACTCTCGTGGCTCTTCAGTCTCCATGCCTAGGTCTGGTTCACTTTGTCTCTATGTGCGGGAGACCCTTCAAGCGGATAGTACCGAAAATTATACGTTTTATATGCGGTAGGTAATTACAATCGATCGACTATATTATAATCTATTATAATATAGCCAGCTAGGTTACCAGTCAAAGTACCACCCGGAGTGAAAGGACCACCTAAATCATAGTTAAAGTACCACCCTGTGGGATGCGTAGATGTGTGCAGTTCTCGGTTATTTCATGACATTAATCTATATGCTGCATGACCTGACATTATTCTAACTGTGCTCCATAACTTGACATTATTGAATAATTTCACTCGAACTGACATTTCTATAACGAAAACCAGTATGGTGAAGGTAATATACACTATACATTTTTTGATAAACAAATGCTAACCAAATATCTAATGTTTGATTTACTTTTGTATTCTGATTACGAAGAATTATTGTATTTGAGCTGTGAAGGTAAATTGTCCGTGCATTTAGTAAAGCATGTAAATACCACTCAGACAAATGATAGGCATTTCAGTTATACTGAGTACACACACTCTCGTTTAATATCGTTTAAATGCTTCTTAGATTTAACCAATGAATCTAAACTATTACAGGTTGATAAGTAAATAGTAATTACTAATGATACCAAAACAGAAAGTGTGGCTGTCGCTCTGATTCGAAAGGTGATAGAGTTTCTTTGGTGCATTTTTCTGCACTTACACACATTTTTCTGTATTTCGACATCCCCCACCCCCACTTATCCCCCTTTCTCCGCCATCTTATCCACATTTTTCTATACTCGTTTCTACGAATTTTGAATGCTACGCTGGGTAGCCAGCACGCATTGGACGCTATGCTGCGTAAATTGGACGCTACGCTTGGTTTTCGGGAGGTGACATTCTCACGCCAAACCAGGCAACAAACAATTATAAATAATTATATGTTGCCTATCGTGAATCAAAATATAAACTCACCAACTGTTTTTCGCACAGCTTTAGCTATCTGCTGATGTTTATTTGAAGTTTGAAGTCAATTATTGACAAAGTTTTAACATAAATTATTTTTAAGGAAGAATAGAGTCTGTCAGTCACCCCCTGAAAACCGAGGCATGCTGGCTAGAAACCGTAGCATCCAGATACCGCTTCTGCTACATGGAGGAACCCTCCCCTACCACAATAGGGTAAAGGCTCAACCTGTATCCTGGAAATTTGTTACACTAGTTTTTTGAACTGCCACCAACATGGCTTTGTTAATTTATCTCAATAAATGTTCATCCGTTTTTTTTTCTTGATGTTATATTGATTTTAAATGCACTTTTCAAGCCTGGCTCTACATGTCTAGATCATGAATGGAGTCAGGTTTCGAACCCTAAACTGTCAACTGGTAACTCTACGATTAAACACCTAAATTTATACGTGAACTTTCTGATTAGACATTTTGAATAGAAACATATATAGTGTGGTGGGCAAGTAGGTCGCTGGAAACCAGGAGCAGGGGAGGTCAGAGGGCTACCCTGACGTCCACCGCCACTGAGGTTCTCCGCTTTAGATTCCCACCGATCTTGGTCGAAGCGAAGTGGGAGACGCTGAGTGGCCAGTCTGTGACGTCCCGCTCTCGCTATAAATACGGTGAGTCCGACGCAGTCTGATCATTATTGGGATCCAGCTCGAGTAGCGCACCCTCCATGCTGGCCACTTAGCCCCGCACTCAGAAGATGCATGATCATAGTTGCAGTGGTTCATGGACGCCTTGAGCCCGGGACGATTTGAGCCCTGGATGCTTTGAGCCTTTCTGTGGTCACCGTGAGCCTACCCTGTGGACGCCTTGAGCCAACCCCGTTTTGGTGGCCTTGAGCCTTTAGATGTAAAAACTTTGAAAAGTGCATTTATACTGGTTTATAGTCATATATACTCAACCCTAACCTTACCCAACCCTTTTCTAACCCTAACCCGCTAATCAGAACTAAAATGAGGTAGGCTCAAGGCGTCCACGTTTTCGCACTGACAGGAGGCTCAAACGGTAAAAGGCTCAAGGCGTCCAATTCCCGTTGTAGTTAGGGCAGTTGGACTGGTGAACTGATATATTGACCACAGCACCAATAAAGGACTTGTCAAGCATTACATTGTATACTGTCGTTCTTGTGTATTTTACCGCTACATTAGTGGCAGTGGTGGGATTATGTTTCCTCACTTCAGCGGTAAAATCGGAACAAGTAAGGGCACAAGATAACTATAATGGAACACATTGAACAGAAACAGATGGGCTTGGTAAGGGAGAAGCCTAGTGCAGCTGGCGGAAGAGGAGATCTGGTTTTGACCGCCAGGACAGGAAAGGGAGGCGGAAGCAGAGGCGACCTGACTGTTGGTGATCGAAGCAGGCGAGACTCCGCAGTATCTCCAACCCCGACGCCCACCCAGTTAGGAAACTAGGGAGGACCCCCACCCATTTGGGTCACCCGCGTGGAGGATGAGGTGAAAGGACGATGGGAGGCCCGGGGACTGGGCAACACAGTGGAGGATAGACCTGATGGGGTTACAGTGGACTGATTGCTTGGTATACCTCAACGATATCATCATGTTTGCCAGCATTCTGGAGGAACACCTGAGCACTGGCTCGCGCCACGGATGGTGAGCGAGGTATGGAGCTTTTTTTGGCTAACGGGGTATTACTGAGTCTTTGTGCCAAGATTCATCACCATCGCTAAGCTTTTATCCTCAGTGGCGGAGAGGTGGGAGGTCCTTTCGTTGGTACCCCGATAGTGAGGAGCAGCTCATCTAATCCCTGATCCTAGGGTACCCCACCAAGGATGTACAGCTCGTGATGGGCACTGACGCTAGCAGCAGAACAGAGCAGGACGTATGTTGTCCTATGCCACCAAGACTCTGTCCAAGCCAGAGCGGGTCTAGTAATACCCGCCGCAAGCTGCTCGCCATAACTTTTGCCATGCAAAGATTCTGCCACTGCCTGGTTGGGTGGCTTGTGGTGGTGCGCACCGACCATGTTGTGATCCGTTGGCTGATGGGAATGAATGACCGATTGATGCAGATGGCTCGCTGACTGCAGATAATAGGTTGTTATGACCTGAACATACTGCACTGGCCCGGGCAGCCCCCAGGAACGCCGACTTACTGTCTCTTGTGCCCTACCGGCAATGCGGGAGAGAAGAGATGCGCTGTTGTAATCCTGGGCTGAAGCCGAGTGGAGTCCACAGGGGATGCTCAATTGCCCGCAGCCTTGCTTTACGAGGAGGAATGGGAAGCTAGCCAGAATAGTGACCTGCCTTGTCATGAGCAAAACAGTGGATTGGCTCCCCCGACGTTCCCCTGGAGCCCCTTGGGGAGGGAGATGAGGAGGAGATGCATACCTTGTGAGCCCTGACGGAAAGACTGGTCATTGCCGGGGGCTTCCTCGAACGTTGGTGGTTCGTCCCGGGTGGTGGAAAGACGTTTCACCAGGCAGAGCCCCAGAGGAGAATGGGGAGGGGCGTCCTGTATGACAGCGAGAAGGTACCAGGAACACTTTTACTGGCCCAGGTTTCATGAGACATTGTGGCCTTCTGTGTCCGGTGTGCTACCTGCGTCCGGAGAAAGCCCCCACCCCCTAAAAATATATGGGTAATTCTTTGCTGCAAATATGTTTTCATTTGATTAAGTTTAAGTGTACCAGTACCTGCTTCGTCTCTGAGAATACAATAAACATTGCAGTGCCAAGTATTAACAGCATCGTTTTAGATTTGTTTTACAAGAGCCGCCTAGGCACTTTGCTCTTGCATCATAGCCTATAATACTGCGGTTGTCTACAAAAAGTTCACGATTTATATGTTTCCAATTTTAGTGGCTCTCGGATAGACGGAAAAGGACATTGCAAAAGCAAGATGTTGGTAAGTTGTTTTTTGTAAAATAAACACTTATAGTGTTATTATATTCATAGAAATCTTTTATCCATCTGATATAAGATCAGGAAGTTAACATCATTAAGTTTTAAATAGATTCCTTTCCTAGGTATAAACGTTCTGCTATTTCCAGGTGTAACATCAAAATGTCAAATATAAATGCAGTGTTCAGGAATATATATTCCTTCATACACTTTACGTAGACCAATAGAAGGGGCACGATGTATGGTCCAAACTCATTGATACTGCGCTACTGATTTTAGACTCTAAAAGGGAATTCCAAGTCCCAGTTAAGTCACAATATTCTGTAAATAAATAGAGGACCTAGTACATGCGTTTCTATCTTGTAAGATACTGTGTGCCATGATGTATCAGAATTGTACCCCAGTGGAAGAACTCCCCTGAAGTAGAACTGGTGTTTTTTCTGAAATAAAAAAATAAAAACATACCGATATTTTCTGATGTCTGATAATATTATACTTTTCAGATATTAGGAGGAGAATCGAACTTATTCAGGACTTTGAGATGCCCACTGTTAGTAATTGTCTCAATGTATCACGGGACAAACAATACATCTATGCCACTGGTGAGTTTATGATTCCTTGATATCCATTTCCAATCTTATTAATTTTAGGTCATCATATAGTCAGAAGTACATGCAAACCATTCAATTCATTATCCCAAGCATTGTAAGCAAGCCTGTTTCATAAAAAAATGTTTTGATTAGTGAAAAAGATGTTAACTTACTTTTATCAAGAGACAAGGGTACCTCAGTTGATACGTAGTCCTATTCGTAAATGAAGCAATCTTTGTATAATTTTGTAAAACTTAACCTATGATTTTGACAGATGGATTTAGTTGACCTTTGTGTGATGCCAGATGATACAATCAAAGTAACCTTACCAACGGGTGAATCCTTTCTGTCTTAACACAATTGCTCGATTGCAGGAGTATATAAACCGCGAGTGCGGTGCTACGATATGAACCAACTGTCCATGAAGTTTGAGCGATGTTTTGATGCTGAGGTCGTGAAATTCATCAATATAACAGACGATTATTCAAAGGTGATTCCTTTTGTATCTCTTGATATATCATGATTTAGTGCTGACTAATTCCTGAATTCTGCTGAATTTTGGCTGCTATTTGTCTCATAATAGACGTCACTGTTTAGCTTGTTCCCAACGCGTCAATATTATTGGCTGGATTTTATTCTACATTAAAGAAAGTTTTGTTGTTTGGGACGGGACAATTGGTATGGAGTGCGAGGTATTATTATTCAAGGTTTGCATGAGAGAGGTGGATTGAATTTCACTTAAATATTCACTGTGTATGTATTAATTCTCTACGTATTTGACAAGAGCTACCTAAAGTAATCTCCTGTAGTCCTACACGCGATATTATTAGCAGGTGGACAGTTGGTCTTTAGGTTATGGCTATAGCCTACTGTAGTACAACTGCTTGTAGAGTCACTAAGTGACCTGCCCGCCTTTTATAGCTAACTAAGTACAAATAGTAATATAATTTCTGTTTTGGACAGAAGGTTTTATGGTGGTACAATGCCTTACAGTTTTGATATTTAGTATTTTGGTATGGATTTATAAAAAATAGTGAATTCAGTTGGGTTTTTTTTTTTTTTTGGGGGGACTATTTTAGTCACAGGTCCATTTTCAAGAACTCCTTTATGCACATATTTCTACCTGTAAAACTGGTTGAATCATAATATAATATGCCTCATTTGAAAGATAATAAAAAAAACAGAAGGTGCTAGGAAGTGGCATTTTCTAGGTAGATTCTATATTTACTGAGATATTCAAGTATTTGTTCAAAGTGGGGGGGGTTTTATGTGAAATGGGCATACTGAAACAGAGGTTGAACTTATATTTGGCATGATATTCATGTATTTTTGCCTAATTTCATAGCACGAGGGGGGTAGCAGTCATCTTTGAATTGTAATGCAGCCATGTTCCCCCAGAGGACTCCGTGGTTCCTATCACTCTCCAAGCATATTGGCACATGCCTTATACCTATATCCTTATAAAAACACCAAATATCTGGTTGAAGCTCAGCCTCACTCTGAACATGGAGCCTGTAGTATGGCCAACTATCACCAGATGGAGCCATAACTAACTACAGATAGGTATATGATTTCTTTTCTATTTTGGACAATTTTAATGGCAATGCAATATCCTATAGTTTTATTTTTCGGTTTGACCTTGTAAGACAGTTGTAAGGCTAATATGAGACTGTTGTAAGACTGTTGTAAGGCTGATACAAGGCTGTTGTAAGGCTGTTGTAAGATTTATAAGACTGTTGCAAGACTGCTGTAAGGCTGTTGTAAGACTTCTAAGACCCTTGCAAGACTTCTAAGACTGTTGCTGTTGTAAGGCTGATACAAAAATGTAGCAAGACTGTTGTAAGACTTGCAAGGCTGTTGTAAGACTGTTGCAAGACTGTTGTAAGACTTATAAGACTGTTGCAAGACTGTGGTAAGATTGTTGTAAGATTGTTACAAGACTATTGTAAGATTATAAGACTGTTGTTAGGCTGATACAAGACTGTTGTAAGACCGTCCCAAGACTGTTTCAAGACTATTGTAAAACTGTTTTAAGACTGTTGTCAGACTGTTGTAAGACTGACACAAGACTTTGCAAGACTGCCATAAGACTGACACAAGACTTTGCAAGACTTGTTAAGGTGAAATGTATATTCGTTGTGCTATTCATGTATTTTTGCCAAATCTCATAATGGGAAGGGGGGGGGGAGGCAGAAGATGTATGAGAAGATATTTTATTCATCATATTTACACACAAACAGATGTCAAAATGGTTCATAACTTTGTTTTAGGAATCAGTCAAGACCCAGTCAAATGATATTGTTTTGTAAAATCATTTGTAATGTCATTTACCGCCAGATACTGGCTTGACCTACTTTATTGGTGTATGTATGAACAAAGTTTTTGTTGGACCACATGGGCAGGCAGCATGCAGACAGGTCTGTGTGCACTCATCCATGAGGCAAATACGTTTTGCATGTAGGCATTGCTGATTGCCAATTGAATCCCCTACAGGTAGCTAAATATATGTGTGCGCTGATCCATGAACTACTGTGTTCACAGAGGAATAGGCCTTTGAATAGCCAATCAATGCAGGTCCTTCCCTATTCATGGATTCCCTCCCTCCCTCCCTCCCTCCCTCCCTCCCTCCCTCCCTCCCTCCCTCCCTCCCTCCCTCCCTCCCTCCCTCCCTCCCTCCCTCCCCCCTCCCTCCCTCCCTCCCCCCCTCCCTCCCTCCCTCCCTCCCTCCCTCCCTCCCTCCCTCCCTTCGTTAGAATTAAGATATCCAAATATTTTTAGGCAACAATTTTAAACATGTGTTAAGCTACTTGTAGTGAGTTTTAAATGTGTCCACCAGCTTATTTGGCCTTTTAAAGGCAAATGATTCTATTTGCACACTTAGCTCTTGTTATCAAGCATTTGTTCTTTTTGGGTGCCATAGACGTGAATTTTAAGCGTCCTCAAAATGTCTTTTTTTTTGTCACAAGAGCAATTCCTATATTGATTTCAGGAAGGTTTCTGATGTGTTCTTTTTTTTTTTTAGAGAATAACCATATAAACATTTATTTATTTCAGTTAATATTCTTGCAAGCAGATAGATTTATTGAATTACACGCACAGCACGGGAAGTACTACAAGATTCGTATACCTAAAAATGGACGCGACCTTGACTATCACTATCCTTCCTGCGATTTGTACTTCGTTGGGGCCTCGTGAGTTTTCCCTTATTCTATCAAGTTAATTGGTTTTGACAGTTAGTTTGTCTGTAACAACATATGTCCAGTCATTGTCAAGTAACTGGAATGCAGTATTAGAATATTTTCAATTTTCTGATCACTTATTATTACTTGTATGTTTTGTATTTTTTTTAAAGACACACATAAAAGGATGTAATTTAATTCCAGCTCGGAAGTGTATCGCCTCAATCTCGAGCAAGGTCGTTTTCTGAATTCTTTAAAAACCGATGCCACGTAAGTATTCCCGTGCATTATTTGGTTTTATGTAAATAAGTTATTCATGACCGATAACGTCATAATCAGATTAAAAGGAGATGTTTATCAATTAGTGCTTTGGAACAAAATACGGATTCCTGTTTGCAAAGATCTCTCAAGTTATCGAAACTTTCAAGTTAAAGAAAACTGCTGTTTCATAGAGATAAAACCGTTCAAATTCACTCATTCATCACATGATAGCATTACACCTCCTGTATGTTTTGAAACCTAATAGGACAAACAGTCCCTTATATTTTGTACACTGCACAATTTTGAAAAAGGATAGCATTAATTGTACTTTTGTACAATAGATACAGAGTATTCTTCCCACTGGTACATGTACGCACTGACTTGGATGACAGGTCCATGATGTAAGGTCCATGACAAGTTGAGATACCGGTTGAAAATAATGGGGCTTTTGTTTGGTGGGTAATAAAAATAATAAAATATCTTTAGGGACATGGGGATGAGGAAAATGTCGAGGATCATGGCGGTAACAGTGGACGAAGAGTGGTCAGGATGAAATTCTGACGGGTGTGGAGTTCGTCTTCCAGAAGAGAACATGGCATAAGAGACAAGAAAACCAT
Source organism: Alentia gelatinosa (assembly GCA_950022655.1). Taxonomy (NCBI): domain Eukaryota; kingdom Metazoa; phylum Annelida; class Polychaeta; order Phyllodocida; family Polynoidae; genus Alentia; species Alentia gelatinosa. Next base: position 141,745,077 of record OX465579.1, read on the forward strand.
GCCCGCCGCACATTGATATATCTTTCGCCCTGGCCCATAGGGTTTTCGCGTGCCACGGTGAGATCGTAGGTATGAGATGATGATATGAAGGGAATATGACACACATTTGCATAGCTGATATATCGTCTTTCAAAAGTGCATTCTACTAGTCAATGATCTTTCCTCTCTCTCATTTCAACAGAGAAATACTGTGCTGCCAATTTAACCCAAGTCATCAACTATTTGCCTGCGGTACCAAAGAGGTGAGACTTCTTATTTTCAGGAGAATTATGTTCAACTTTAACATTATTATCACAATTAAGTGTCGTAAATCCACAGGTTCCTCAATATTATGAATAGGTGGACAGCGAGAGCCACAGATCATTGACTCAGGCAAAAGGGACAATACTCCTACACTTAACAAAACAGTTTTCAGTTTGATATTCATATACCATATGTAGATATCACCTTGAAGGGTTTTCGATAATGATAGTAGTGAAATCCTTTGTTAGATATCAACGTTATGAAGTGGAAATCGCCGTGTTTAATTGAAGACAAGACTTATCAGACTTGACTTCGTGATAGTGGACTTAATTGATGTTTCTTTTTCCTTGCTCTGTCTGATACACAGGGACACGTAGAGTGTTGGGATCCCCGCACACGACGCCGAGTCGGGAAATTGGACTGTGCGTTTAGTAAATTATTAGAAGACCACGAGTAAGTAATCGATGCATGCATATTGTACTTTGATAGTTTAAGGTATATCCAAATGTAGTTGAAATATCATAGCAACGTTTATGAGAATTCCTACAAATTTCCTTTTTACATGCAAATTTACATCAAGCAATTATTTATGCGTGTTTGTAGACTTGTAAAATAGCATCCATAAACATCATGTGATTATTCTTGTCTTTGCGTGGCATACCGGTACTTTGGTTTTAATTCATGAGGTTTTTTTTTACCTTAGATAGTTTGACAGATTTGGACCAACCCACGCACATATTATAATCGAGCATTGCCTAATTTCAGTCTTATGGATTAGTGGAATGGACGGAAACTCCTCATTTCTTTAGTATTTTTTTGTATTTCAGTAAACTCGGTGGAATAAAAAAGGGTTATAAATGGGGTACGGCTTACATTTTTTTACCTCTTGTCATAAGTAGTCTTCTCCACTTCCAGTATTGACGGGGTTCCCGCCGTCACGTCGCTGAAGTATAAAGATGGGTTGACGATGGGGGTTGGTTTGAGTACTGGACAGGTGAGTCAAAAGTATCTTCACTTTTTGTAATCGTTTATTGTATGAGGAGAGATTCTTCTCGGTTGTTAAACTTTACGGTTTGTAAGCTCTCAATATGAACTTAGTTTTCTAACCAGCTTTTCATAGTCTATCAAGCACATTATGTGTGATGTTGGTTATTACATATTGGCGTGTAAAGTATTACTCTTAGACAGTTGGCAACAGACATTAATCAAAACTGGGTTCAGGGTCGGCCTGACCTGAGCCCAATGTTTTTCACTTAATTGTTGGCCACAGGGTCGATTTTAAAAGTGATCTATGTGAGAATTCATTGATAAAAAAAAATTAAAAAGAAGAAGAGAATTCATTAATTGTATTGAGATTTTTAGAATCTAGTTTTTCATGCATTAGATCCATGTATAGGCAGAAACTCACGTCTTAGTATCATAATAAATAAACCTAAAATGATGGAAAGAGGTAATTGAAAGGTGTAACAAATTCCATTGGGATGAGATTACTGAGCAGATTCATTTGATATAGTCAAATACAAAATACAGGAAATTAACGTAGATAATTAAATTATTGTATCTACAGGTCCTTTTGTATGATATTCGGTCAGACCAGCCTCTGTTGGTCAAGGACCATATGTACGGACTACCGATCAAGGAGATGCACTTCCAAGAGGCAGACGAAAACGTCATCTCTATCGATCGGCGCATAGTCAAAATCTGGAATGGGAACACAGTGAGTAAAATCCTGAGTGCTTTCATTCCCTTTTATTCCCCTACTCCATTGGTACTATTGGAATGGACTTAGCCCCGGTGTCTCTTCAGACTCGAGGTTCTATTTGCATCTTTTATTTATAGCCTAATATGTTGTGACTCGTTCACTACAACCGTATAATGAAGTTTTCGTTTCTTTTTTTTGTGGATAAAAGAAACCAAAACATCTATACAAAATAGAAACTAAAAGTGTTACAAAAGATTGTGATTTTGACCACTTTCCATTTACTGGTACGCCCGGATAGCTATTGATATGATATAAAAAAAACTTACTTTACAGTCTTGTATTACCAAGTAGGTACGAATTCCATTTTTGATGTCAGTTAGGAACCAGAAGTTGTTGAGAAGGGGTACCAATGCGGTCCGGAGGACTACCATCCGGGGGACTGCCACCCGGGCCAGTGCCACTCGAAGGCGTGCTATCTGGGGCAGTGCCATCCGGGGAAGTGGCACTCGCAGGAGTGCCATATTGGAAGTCCCACCTAGACGAATGTCACCTGGATTTGCTAGAGCATATTTGTAAATCATGAGAGGAGACTTTAAAAGCTCATGACTCTGTTTAATGGTTTAAATCTTACGTTCACTAAATCAAGAGATCTTATTTGCCATGAAGCCAGAAATTCATTTATGATATCTGACAAAGTAGGAACTTCCCCGGAACCCTGGTGGAAGCCCATGTAGGTCCAAACCGATAACATGTGCCATATCGTCATGCCCATCTTTTTATATAACTAACTGCATATCATTTTAAAAAGAAACATTTCAAATATGTCCTCCGCCTTTAGTTTAATTTTAGAATGTCATGTATTTAGACCCATGGATCACGTTTCCGTTGTTTCCTTAGACTGTATCACATGAAATCGCAAAAAAGTTTCTTCGGTATGGGAATATAAGACAAGTTTGTCAAAATGTCTGCTTTGCCACCTCCCCTTGCACAAAGACAGTAGTTCTGGCATATGAACATGCCCATTAAATCTCCCAGGTCAGCTCCTGCTTCCCTTCCTTTTCAACTCACGTTCACATTAGATGGTTACATTAGTCCACAGCAAACTGTCACTCATAAGTATAACAAATTAGATACATAGGATAATACATAGTAGATAAGATTGTTCAAACCTGTATAATCAATGATGAAGAGTCTTGTTTATAAAGATTGTGCGATCGTTCATACTAATATCGCTTCATCGTTCATGTTTAGTCCTTTATAAATATCTAAGTACAAATATAATGATTCACGACTCACTCATAGTCTATCCACACTTTCCATGGTGTTAGTCCGTTCCAATATTCCATTCTAGCAAGTCCAGTGTATTCTCTCTGTGTTCTCTCCTATTGAGAATTAGCTCCTTACAAGTCAGTCTGTAAGTTACTTACAGAGTAGGCAACTTCACGCAATTATCATTCTCCTATAGGCGACTCCAATCCATGTAGAGTGAAGCCTCCAGCGCCTAGAATAAGCTCGTCCTCCAGTGAGGAGCGGCTTTCTCCCTCTAGTTCTCTATTAGATCTTAACCTCATACTCAATGCTGCTTTCTGCAGCAACCGCAGAGGTACACTCCTCTGCTGCCACGTCAGCAACTCACGTGATCATTCCCTTCCTTATACAGATGATCTGCTCTATGTCTTACTTCCGGCTATCGCCATCTTACTTCGTGTTAGCAGCTCTTGTTCATACGCCAAACCTTATTACAATATCCAGTCAAAACAGTCATTACTGAAATCACAACATAATCTCGGACAAGCGCGTAGTGCAATGTCTTGAGCTACTTGTATTAAGTTTTAAATGCCTCGACCCACCCATTTGGCCTCTAAATTAATTCTATTTTAAAATGCACACTTAGCTCTTACTGTAAGGCATTTCACCAAATTTTATTATTAAAGTTTTCTTATTAAACTTATATTTGCAGGGAAAGGCGCTGACATCTATAGAACCAGAGACTGCCATAAATGATCTGGCAGTGTTTCCTGGTAGTGGAATGTTCTTCTTGGCGAACGAGGCACCAAAGCTGCTCACATACTACATACCAGTAAGAATAACATACTTATACGCGATGGGTATTTTACTGTAAATATCTAATAGACACCAGCTTAAATATTTTGAGTTAGGTTATGTTTGTTTGACCTAAGCTTCGTTATTTTTACAAGAGTAGATTTTTAGATTACTTGAGTTTCAACTTTATTATCAGTCTGTTTCATCAAGTGTGTTATATATTGACACGTACTTCCCTGTCCTTTGTTAGTGATGAGTATCTAAAACATAGCGATTATTTTAGGCGATCGGACCTGCACCAAAATGGTGTTCCTTCCTTGACAACCTGACAGAGGAGTTGGAGGAGAGCTCAACACAATCAGGTATATGCTTTTCTATGACCTTTTACTAATAATTGAACATGTGACCACCTGGTTGCATGATTGAAAACAACCTTTGATGGACCTGTGCGACAGTTCATAGTAACGCTTTTATTCATAACTATCTACAAGGTTTCTGATACAAATTTTCCCTTTTCATGTAAACCTAAGGAAACGTATTCATCGCATACGGTTTGATAGATTTTCTACGTATAGTAATGTTTTAAGCACAATTGAACACTAAAACATAACTGGGTGGAATCCCGAATGAACCGGCCTGTGGTTCAACCGCCCCCCCCCCCCCTCCTCCTCACCTCGGTCCGTAAAGTAGCGCACCGCGAAAAGAGGAACAAGCACAGTTGATGTCAAGTTCACCGCAAAAATTAGCAGGGGCATGGTAAAAAAAAGCCTTGTTTTAACTAGTGCTGTTTGAAGCACTTGCATTGTTAATAAAATCAAGTTGTATTTCTTATCCACAAAAAGCAGACAAGCTGATTGTTGTTTTAAAAAAAAATTATTTGGGATTTTAGGACATCGAGATAGGCAGGGGTAATGGTTAAAAGGTTGCCACGTTCCGTCGAATTCATTAGACTTCTTATGGCAGTTGACTTAAATAACAGCCCGGCACCTTTTTATATATTTTCCAATGAGGGGCTAGTTACAAATAAAAAAGATAGCTACAGAGTGTGAGTTATTAATATGTTCTGCTTTTGATACCTGCTTTCTGGTATTGGCAGGCTCTATGAAACACACAAGACTAATAGTGTTTTATAACAGGGTCAGTCAATAATGGACTATTTTTTATGTCAGTACATTAATATTTATAGTGACAGATTATCGAACAAGCGAGTTCACTTCATGTGCCACTTTGTGTAATGTGTAACTAAAGCTTTACAATTTTACAACTAGAACCCCAGTTGCAAGTAACAAGTACATATAACTACAGGATTGTCTACCACTCCATAGTAATCGATTGATGTTTGATTCAGACATATATAAAATACCCTTAGAATACAGTGCTCTGATTAATATCCTTTTTGAATTTTGTTCCTACTCCTCATATTAGTTGAGATAATCAAAATTTAAGGTTTAAATTACTGGTGTTTGTGTGAGCGAGCGCTAAAACGGCCGAGAGGGTGGGTTGGGGGTAGGGCAGCCGGTTTGGTACACGGGGTCGGTTCATCCGCGTACCATTGGGTGACCAGTTCCCATGAGGAAAAAGAGTTGGTGTTGGGGAGCTGGATATATTATTCACATTGAACGCATGTGACAAAAAACCTTTACCAAAAGGTTGAATAGCAGTAATATCTAGGTTTGAATAAGTTTTATGGTGTGAATCTTCAGGCTGAAAGTTTGAATTACTACCCCGATATACCCACAGACTGGGCTCTGGCTTAGTGCCAGGCTGATCACTTAGCGTGAGCTTCAGAATCCTCAGTCTGGACTATAATTATGAACTGTGGCGCCCTCTAATGGAAATCCGCATTTAAAAGTTTGTTCGTATAAAGCCCACTAGGAGGAGCCTCTGATGGTAGTTATCACCAATGTGAACGTTTGCTTACACTACTAAGGCATATTCCTATTAACTTCTCGCATATTCTCCTCTCTCGGCTACACTGCTGTGTTGACCTAGTCTTCATTAAGTAAATGCAGTTATGTGACACGTAACATGAAAGAAATCATAGAGAATGAATATTATAGTAACACGGTATCAATCCCTGACCCCATGACTTTCAACCATAACTACCAATAAAGCTGTCTTGAATGGACAGCACCCCTTTTTACAAGCTACCATTATTCTTTGGAAGTGTAATGATCTCCGGCCCGTTTCAGTTTATGATGACTACAAGTTCCTGACGCGTACAGAGTTAGAAGAGCTAGGTTTGACCCAACACATCGGGTCAAACCTGCTGCGTGCTTATATGCATGGCTACTTCATGGACATACGCCTCTACAACAAGGTCAGTGTACACACCACAAGTCGTCATTATGTATTCCTATTTTTGAGATAGATACCCAAAGGAATGACCTCGATATATCTAATTTGAAAACCAGTACCATGATAATAAAAGACATCCTCGTATGTTCTGTACTTTAGGGTAAACAATTTGAATAGTAGATGTAGTATTTACCTCTTGGTCAGAAAAGGGAAGTGTCTAATATCTGCCAAATGCTTTGTCACTTAATAATGATTATCTTACAGGCCAAGGCTCTAGCGGAACCGTTTGCCTATGAGGACTACCGCCGTAAAAAGATTGCTGAAAAGATCGAGGAGGCACGCAAGAACCGTGTGCAAGTAAAGGTCAGTCGCAGGTTAAAACACAACAATGACAATAGTTGTACTTGTATCAGGGCAGATTTATTCGATCTGGTTTTCCTACTAGTGCTGAATTATGTAATAAACCATATATAATCGACTACATCTTACTCTTTACCTCCCTCTCCCTTTTCCCCTTTTCGTTCTGATGTTACTGAATTGTTGAAGGAAAAGTAGCAGCTAAAGTTAGGGATTTGACGTGTATTATTCAAAAAGAGAAACATCTCTATCTAATCTGAATAGTAGTATAAGCTATGAAAATTCACCCACAGTTGTATCAGCTACATGTATAAAAATTCACCAAGGCAGTAGCAATTTTCTTTTTGATTATCTTCACCTGATTCATGAGTCTTGGATACTGAGCATATCAGATTTTGAATGCGCTGATTTAAATGTTATTATATATGAACAGTATATGCGCATATGGTGTCGATAATAAGCCTTTTCTTTCCTAGAAATTGCCTAAAATCAACCGAGCTCTTGCTGAGAAGTTATTGGACCACAAGGATAGTGAAACCACCAACAAAAAACTCAAGGTACGTACTGTTCAATCACGATCTTTAGGTCTAGTGAAATATCTTCTTCATTGCGCAGAAGATCCTGTCGTACAGAGTTAGACAATTTTGGAGTACGTTTTTCTGTCACTTTCGTTAGTTCTGTCACAATAAATCAAGCTTCGTTATAACAGAAAAACGTTATAGGCACTCGAGGATTGTGATTTCATCTTATCATGGATGAGGAATAAATTTTAGATAAAAAGATATTAGATAAAAAAAATCTCAGTGACGTATTGCTACTACAACCATTAATAATCTGCCTTTCACTGTGTCCAACAGAAGAGTGCAGGAAATCTGTTGGAAGACGATCGATTCAAGAAAATGTTCGAGGATGCCGACTTCCAGGTAGATCCTGAGAGTGAAGAATATCGACTTCTCAATCCCGTAGTTTCCAAGCTGGACAAACAGAAGAAAAAGCGACAAAAAGCACTGGAAGATAACTTTGATGAATTGGAGGTATGGTGTTTGTTTATCTACGTGTCGGAATGCTATATTGATGAGAGGTTGAAAACTTATGAAACTAAAGTCCAGGAGGAGCCCCTTCAGAATGCTCTTCTTTTATACATGACCTGCACCCTTTTTATACTTTACTATAACGCACCTTCGTCGTTTAATCGCAGTGGGTCTTGTTCCTTTTTCAGTCGGAAATACCTGCACGGGATTATGACTCTGACAGCTCAGACGATGACCACACGTGGACGGCTGAGGTCAAGAAACAGCACAAGTAAGCATAGCCCAATACCAATAAGTGTCGTTATCTAAAAAAAATTATTAATAATGTCTAAATAATTAATAATGTCTAAATGTAAACAAAATGAAACAGAAAGTGATATCTATGTGTAAAAATAAACCTTTATTTGTGATTCCGAATTGTTCAACTAATGAACAGTCCGACCCAATTATGATGACAAAAACAATACATAACTGAGTGACCCTTTTTTTTGTATTTTACTCAAGACAAATGTAGATACAATTATCGTTCTTTCCCTTGAGCGACCTCATCACGATGATAGCTCTTGAATTGTATACCTCACTGGGTCATTTTCCCTGTGCCTGTTTAGGTGGCGCACTGTGCCAGTAGTTGAAAACTACATCGGTTGAAGGGCATCAGCTTGGTGCGGAACAGGCGTTCTTCTTGGAATCAGTATTGTTCTTCTGTGTTAAATAAGCATACAAATTATTTTCATCTCGAATTTCGATTTTACCAAATTGTAAATCCGGATGCTATTACAGCGTCAATGATTTACAATCATTCCTAGTACAATTTACAATTCCAACTGAATTGGAATCGGGGACCCAGATGGTGCTGTTGGACAGGAGGGATAATTTAGGACCCGAATATCACAGTGATAGCCCCTTTATAAAGAAGAGAATATAGATAGTCACAGCACTGCTAAAGTGAAAAAGAAAATGTGGAAAGCTAGAAATAATTTTCTCTTCTTCGTCGCCCTCATCCTCATTTTAGAACCCTTCCAATGGATTTGAAACGGTGCGTTGCTGTCGAGCTCTCCGCCACAACAACGAAAATTCCACCAAGAGATGTAAAAATGTCTTTCGTTTCAACGTGAAACAGATTTAAACCTTACAACCCTTCCAATGTTCCAGGTTGCTCCAGATTGAACACAAAGAAAAGAAACCCCGTTTCTTTGCTCTAAAGGATGGATCTGAGGCAACAAATCTCAACAGCGACCCAGCCAAGAAGCAGAAGAACCTTCAAAGGTAGGCATTATATACTGGATATAGTAGCTTGATGTTGCTTTTAAGCGATTACATCATGGTATCCCTTTTAATTGAAGGAGTTTTTCCATTATCAACCATGTCACAAAAATTGAATATATCTCAAGTAATAAACAGTTAATCAGGGGTGCAATTTTTTGACAAATGACAGAATTCCGACATTTCCTACACGGTCATCACCCGCAACATTAGGCCGTATCCCCATCTAGACCGTTTGTTGGCCACCATAGGCCGCCAATACGGACGGGTGTCTCCGAACAGTGACGTCGCCCACATTGCGTCATTTGGCGGCTTGTGGGCCGCACTGTAGGCCCCCAGATGGATGGGTATACTCGGGAAGTGGTCCCGTCCGCAGCGCATCATTAGGTGGCTGCCCAACACTCCCACTGTTATATACACTGCTAACAAGGTGCTGTCAGACATTGACTTTTTCTGGATGTCAGACTCGCTCAAGTCATATAGACATCTTCTTCTTTTTTCATACTATTTTATGTTATTAGCATGTGGACCTGACCTGACCACATTTTTGCCTTTTATAGCTAACTAAGTAAAGATCAGGATATGATTTCTGTTTTGGAGAGAAGGTTTTATGGTGGTTCTATGCCTAACAGTCTTAGTATTTAGTATTTTGATATCCATTTTTATAAAATAGTGAATTCAGTTTGGGGGGACTTTGGTAGTCACAGGTCCTTTTTAAGAACTCGTTTATGGACATATTTCTATCCCTTGAACTGGTTGAATCAGAATATGATATGCCTCATTTGAAAGAGAATAAAAAACAGTAGGTGCTAGGAAGTGGAATTTTCTAAGTAGATTCTATATATTTACAGAGATATTCAAGTATTTGTTGAAAGTGGGGGAGATATTCAGTGAAATGGGCATGCTCAAACAGATGTTTACTCAATATTGATTTACAGTGAGCATTGGTGTAACATTTACCATCTCCATAAGTGGCACTGACAGTTGCTTACATTATGTTCAGTGTCATTATTTAGGTGAAATGTATATTTGATGTGCTATTCATGTATTTTTGCCAAGTCTCATGATAGGAGGGGGGGGGGAGGCATCAGGTGTATGAGAGGATGGTTTAAGCAGCATATTTATACATAAACAGAAGTCAAAATGGTTCATAACTTTGTTGTAGGAATCAGTCAAGACCCAGTCAAATGATATTGTTTTGTAAAATCATTTGCAATATCATTTAATACCAGATATTGGCTTGACCTACTTTATTGGTGTACAGAGGAATAAGGTTTTGCCCCAGCACATTGCCAGGCTGCATGCAGACAGGTCTGTGTGCACTCATCCATGAAACTATCACCAACTACAGAACGTTTTATATATAGTTGGCAATTGAAATCGCCCTCAGGTAGCTAAATATATGTGTGCATTGATCCATGGACTGTTGAGTTAGGGCGGACTATCATTGCAGGCCCTTCCCTATTCATGGATATCCTTCCCTCCCTCCCTCCCTCCCTCCCTCCCTCCCTCCCTCCCTCCCTCCCTCCCTCCCTCCCTCCCTCCCTCCCTCCCTCCCTCCCTTTTAAAGGCCAATTATTCTATTTGAAAATGCACACTTAGCTCTTGTTTAATATTTTGACATTGGTTAAAGAAAAACAAAGAGTCATTTAAATTTTTTTGTATGTGAGGGACTTTTTTTACTGACAGGCTATTTTTAAGAACTCTTGGCAGGGTCTGGTCCCTCCCTAGACCTCTGGAAATAATAAATCCGATTGCCAAGCTGACTGGAACAAAGAAAAAGAAATCAAGGTCTATAACATCCATCCAGACTTCGATGGTAAAATGGAGACCAGACAGGTTACAACATGTGAACATGTGAAGTTGGCCCTTCTAAGGATTGGTCTGGCCAAACTGACACATGAGAAGCATCTGGAAGGTGAAGAAAGCCAATTCTGTAGAGATTGTAATAGATCTCTCACAGTTAAACATCTCATGCTTCACTTTGGAGAAATAGATAACAGTCTAAGAAAATATGTAGGGAATGGCATCTCAATACGAAATATATATATGTAAAGGGTGATAGAAAAAACATACTAAATTTCCGAAGGGAAACACAGATATTCAACAAACAGAGATGACTAGTTTTCATTCTCAGTATATTAACCTATTTCACATAAGTGTGGCGCAGCAGTCAAACGTGACAACGGGTTGCGCTAGTTGTATGTTACATAACCACAGGGTCCAAGCCAAGCCAAGCCAAGCCAAGCCAGGCCAAGCTAAGCTCTCACACTCAAAAGCGAGGCGAATTCCGCGGAAGTGAAACCAGTAATATGGTGTGATTAATAGACCCATAGATTTCTATGTGTTATCCTATGTAGTAAGCGGACGAGAAAGTCGCCATCTGTTTATCTAATTTAGGAATACCACAGATTTATGATTATTCTCTGAAAATATCTTTTGATTTGAAAAAAGGTGTCCATGAAATGGGATAGGTAATATTTGACTTTGATATTGCAGAGATGTGTACATTGTATCATGTACATGTACATGGATAGTATACCTACAGCCTTCCATTTTCACAGCTTGCTCTGCAATCACCTCCTGAGATATTGTACCTGAGCACGGACTTAATGTCGGTGACCAGAGTAAAGGTTGTCAAGAGTGCTAATTATTATAATTCAAGAAGATTTCCATATGCCTCTTGCACTTTAAAAAATTCAGTCCACGATGTCAATCATATAGATATAGTTTGTGAGATAGATTTTGAAAGAAGTATTTAGCAAAGAATTTTGAGAGAAGTATTCAGTATTTGAGAGAGGTATTCGGCAAAGAATTCATTCTATATGTGATTTGTCTTACCCTAGAATTTTTATATACATGTATTTTTCTTTCCTCTGCCTTGAAAGCTTGAAGCTATATCTATTTAGAAGTAAGACGAGGCTACGTCCGCTCCCTATGCTGGTGCTACCTTGAATGACAGTTATGGAACTGTACATAACCACCAACTATGTACACTGGTCAGTGTGACATCACAGAGTGATGTCACGCCTGCTCTCCCTGTGTTGCCAGGCGAAATGCCTGGGAACTACTGCCATAACTCACAGAGAAGTGTGGTTATGTAGAAAAACGCCTAAGAGTAGGGTAAAATACTGTAATGTGATTCTTTCAGTGGGGAGGGAGTCAAGGTTACACCGGGATCGGCTCATCAGGCATCGTAAAGTGCTAATAGGGTTATCAAGGTGACCAAAAAATTTGATCTTTTTTGGTATGGGTGGGCTAATGGGCACATGCTAAAGTTAGCCACTTATAAACCGTGGAACCAGTGTTGAGTTACACACCAAGAAGATACTTGGTTGATCCTAATACTAGAATAATCAGAAATTATTCGGAAAGCTGAAAAGCCGCCGTTATCAACCACAAACCGAATACATAAAAACAAGGCTATATCTATTTAGGAATATCTGTGGGAATGTTGCAGAATATTTTGGGCAATATTTCAGTTCTGTCTGGTTCTTTTTACAAATCTATTTGCAAATGTGTGCATATGTCTACTTCCTAAATGGATATGTCCCAGGACCACTTGATGATCTTCACAGCGAGGCTCAGGAGGTGTTATATTGGAGCAAGCTGTGAAAACGGCAGACTGTGGCTGTAGACCTGTGTGACACTATGCGGTACACTATTAGCAGACAGGCTAATATATCTACTAGACTATTACATGGTGTAACTAACCTATTCATATTTACAATGTAGCAGTCAATGTATTTATCAATAATGATCCAGCGATGCAAGTAGTCTGACAAAAAACAGATTTCCCCCCGCCCCCCCCCCCCCCCCCCAGGAAAATTAAAATGAAATAAAATCGACATTTATACAGCAACAGCGCCAATCTATACCCAATAACGCAATGTCATATCTCTGCCCTTGCCGGTTCTCCACTGTGGTTGACCACCGTTGTATATTTGATAAATTAAACACTAAAGGTAGCAGTGCGATCGCGAAGAATTTGAATACATTCTGATTGTTGGTTATTCTCATGCAACGTCAGTCTACGAATGTTTTTATATGTAGTTTATAATTTCCGAATTTTTACTCAGTTACAGCATTCATCCCTGACAGGGATGCAAGTCTGCTGACAATTTACAGATTCCCGATTTTTTTATTCAGCAATAGCACCTACATATCCCCAGCAATGCAATGCCGTTTCTGTGCCCTTCTGTGCTTGCTGACTGCCCACCACAGTAGATCATCATTGTCTACATGTATTTGGTATATTTATCTTAAAACATCTGAAGTAACAAAACTATCACGGGAAATTCGAAGAGAGGAAAAGGAAGAATAACAAGTAGGCAGTGATTAGGGTGTAGTGTGAGTCATCATTTCCGTTTGTTTGCTTGTGGGAAAGGAAGAGCAGATATTCGAATTGTGTCGGAACTGCTTGGGGTTTCTCCCAAACATAGGAACAGAGTTAACCAGATCTTGGAGACTGAAGTGCCTTAAGAGTGAGATTCTCGTGTAGTGATTAGCTGATGCCTGCTATTCTTATTTGTATATCTTTACTCAGATAAACTATCTATTGTGTTTCTTTTCTAGTCATGCTGAAACAAAATGAAATACTTTTCCTGATCTCCTAACTTTGAGATCAGCCTGTGAGACAATAACCATATGCTGGTGTTAGTGCATAACGTTTGTGGTTGCCACTAACCAGCTCATGTGCCTGTATCATACGAAATGATAGCTTATTCATCCGCTATCACATCAAATATACGAGTTCACGAAGGTTGTTAACCGTCTATCCGCTAAGGGGCACTGCGGAGCAGCGGAGGGGTTCTCTTTGATCTCTGCCACAGCTGCTACTTGGAAGCATGCAGGGTAACAGCAAAGTCGCCGAGTAAGATTGATAAAAACTACAAAATATATCAATTATGATAATTTGTTTTAAGCTAAAATCGAGCCAATACCATACACAGCTGGCCGTTCTTTTTTTAATGTCTCCAGTTAAAATTTTAGGGATGTAAAATGTAACTCCGCAAGATAAAGTTAAACATTTTGCTTGGTTTGTCCACGTTTTCAACAATACTTGAGACGTCCGGTGCGATCTCGGCATTACCCACACGTCCGGGCATCCTTTCAGGTGCATGGAGAAAGTAGTATAATCATATGATGTGATGTATTTTCTCACTCGGGGAAATGTTATTAACTCCCAAATCAGGTCATCCTTTTAGTATATTGCCAGTCCTGAGCTTTGGCCCTTCATCGGGCTAGCTATATGATATTATCTGAATCGTGCATGTACATTCTACAGGCGGGCGTTAGGTGACCGACTGGCGGAACAAGAGGATAGCTCTATTATCACACAACGAAGCACTGCATCAGGAGGCATGGAGATGACCTTCCAACTCAAACAGGTGAAATTATTACATTTTCAAGTGCATGCTTTTTTTCATATAGTATACATTTATAACTATTATCCCGATTTGAATTTTATTTCATTATTCCGATTGTCAAGATTTATAAGTACAACAACTGTCGCTTCAAAGCAAGCCACTGACACAAATACGATACTTAAGAATGCCAAAGAGCTTTCATTCCGAAGACTTTTTGAACAGAAGGCTTATTTTCCTGGCTTGTGTAGATGATACGTTCAGATTCCCCATCAATCCTAATTAATGAATAGATTACGCGATAATGTGTCCAGATCCTTTTTTGGCGTTTCATAGGGGCGCTTTCTCCCGCTGCAATTGAATACGCTTGAGACATATTTCTTGCCATAGAGGTGTAGTTACCACGTCTTCTTAAACCTTTTCTGTGCTTGTCTTGAGCTGTCTTTCTAGCTATGTTAATTGTATCTTTCACATTAAAAAAGGCTACATATATCAAGGAAGAAATTGAATTTGTTCTAACCACAAGCCCAAAACATATTTAACTATTGCGCATTTTCAATCAGGGTAACAGTAGATAAATTGTCAAACAAGTATTTGTGCATGTTTCTGGCTTCGGAAATAAGAAACACAATCCGATGCTTATACAGTGGCACCCTGCGTAAGCGGACACCCTCCGTTCCGGGCCAAAGTGTTCGCTTACGCGGGATATCGCTTACACGGGGTTAGAATAAACATCCATCGGTACGAGGAAAAGTGTCCGTTAATGCGGGGTGTCCGTTAGGCAGGATTCCACTGTATTGTTAAAAGGACTCATACAGGCCACACTGCTTTTGACGTTTTGTGGTTAAATGCTAGACAAGTTTAAGTCATTTCCGGTCATGCCGCTTATCTCTTTGGTCATGCCAGCGAATACACAAGTACATGTACTGATAAAAGTGCGTGACCAGTATGTTTACCTGGACACCAAAACGTCCCGCTGATATCAAGATATCGAGCCTTACCCTTCACATAAACATTTACATGTTGGTAAGCATCAAGTAACTGTATGCTGCGTTAGAAATACTGTAGCTATGATAATGCATTGCGGTCAGAAAATGCTATGCCTTAGTAAATAATACCAGATATATTATACGTGTATGTGTTTTCTGTTTCCACTATTTTATCTACAGAAACAGACAGATTCCAGATGGAAAGAGAAGAGCCGACAACATCACGCAGAGAGGCGGAAGATACGACGTTCGACAGCGGGCATCATTAAACCTAAACACAATCCACAATTTATGGGCCGCAGAGGCAAATGACGCATGAAAAAGATCATTTTAGGTTATCTCATTACTTTTATACATGTATTAGAATACATATTGCATTTATGTGAAAAAGAATCCGTTTTAACGAAAAATATATATTCACCATTATTGGTGAAGCGTTTCTCATAGGATGTGAAGTCAATCAATTGGTCTTGTATAGATAGAAATTATATTGCTTCAATTAAAAATAGACATGTCAGGAGAACTGTTTAATTGAAGGTAATAATTGCGACAACCAATATCCTGGTTTTCCGACATTTTTATTCGTTTGCGCAAATTTACATTATTTCTGTAAATACAAATCAAGAGAATGGTTGAATTATTTTCATTTGCCTGTACAAAAAGTGTCACCAAATCAGTAATACATAAAAGTGTCCTGTGTAAAGTCATTGGACACCTCAAATTTCTAATTTCCTAGACATTTAGTTTCCAGTGACGATGGTATTACGCATAGGAATTAAGTCACCAAGTCAAATAAAAGAGAATGGATTCTTGCGTCCTTATTCCATGTAGAGTTATTAGAGAACCATTTTGAAACAAAATAGTCATGGAATATGTATATAGACTTGACCAACAATGGTACATGTATGATTAAACGAGCATTTCAACATAATCACTTGAATTTTCCCGATTGAATTCATATGAGTAGTACAGGATAATTGGGGAGATATGAATATTAATTCATCTCCTGGTTAGGTATATTAATACTTCTATATGTCACAGAGAAATATAATACATGCTGGGTAAAGAAACCATTATTTTATGATAAATGCAACGATATCCTGGACGCCAGATGAGATCTACTGGAATTGCACTTAGGCAGCGTATTGCTAAATCCATTTAATATTAATTATCAAACGATGATTTATACACAGGTATGTATAAAGTGAGGACTGACTAAGACTTAAGCCTATAAGACACCGGAATTTGTTCCCGATTCATCCCGACCGTCGGCTCGGTGAGAGTCGGGAATACATTTTCGATGTCTTGTACCTATAAGACATCGACATGTAGGCTCATCCCGACGACACCTCCTCCTTTTATAACCTCGTAAAACAACCCTATTGAGATCAAAGACAGCTGCCGGGTCCCAGGACGGGTGATAGGTCTATATGGCAATAATGCAAAGTTTGGTAACTTCTGGTCTATTCAAGATATCAGAAAACAGTTTTCAGATTTATAATCGCCATGGCCTCCCCTACAAAACGCTATAAAGCACTTGTGAATCGGACTGAGGGATACACTTTTTAAATTGCATGCTCAGAATCTGTAACAATATGTGAAGTGCGTACATCGGAATCTTAAGGTCGGGCATATCTGACATGGTAGTAATGCCCGACGCGTCGGGAAAAGCAATAAAATAGGGTCAGCGAAGTGCGTACATAGACCCGATTGATGCAGATTGTCACAGACCCGACGGATCCGTCGGGGAAAGGTAGAATCGGGCACAACCGTCGGGTCGGTGTCTTATAGGCTTTAGATTGGATCAGGACATACTGGGAAGGAGATTACATACATAAAAGAGTCCTTAGTTAATCTGGAAAATAAACTTATACGGAGGGTACTCTATTGTTCACATTTAAATCCATATTGACGTTCACGCTTCCGATCCTGACATCAGTTGTTGTTAAGGGCTTCAGAGTTTTGTGCTCAGGGTCCTGATATTTAGAACATTTACAAACATCTTAAGAACATTAGTTACATGATGGGTGTAGATCTAATGGCGTATAGTGTCTTGGCAGTGGTTTCAGACATCGTAATCGTGAGGATAGTACTAGAAATGTTCCCCGACATCTCAGGTACTCCCTGACGTATACATATGTTGCACTCAGTTATAGAGATCGAGACATAGTGAATGGTAGTTATATAGAACAGCCTTACTATAGTTATACATCATACATCATGAGGCTGAGTTCTGAGAGTAACGTGAGCCTCATAAAGTCTTGTATGATAACCCCGGCATGTTCTATATCTATTATATATCCGAAATCCATAATATCTTGCCGTAATTTGGTGTAGAGACCATGCTGGAGTGAACGTCCGCACGTTACTGATGTTTGAAAATGTCCCATATAAGAGTGGATGGCACGATGTATATGGTATGTAAACGGGAATGTACTAATACATCATGCCTTCAGATTAATCAAAATTTGAGTGTTGATATTCGGTGCTGGTTGAAGCCATGACATCTGTAGGGTCAGTTGTTTACGTAACTCTGCTGTCGCTTCATGAAGATGCTCTGACCAGATGAGCTATCATACAATGGCATTTGAATCTTGTGACCGGCTAACATGCTGGAAAAAAAGGAACGAACTAGTTTGAATCATATGATCAAAGATTCTCCGTTCCCCCGGTTGAAAAAAGATCAAAGTACAGAAAAAAACTATATATGAATGTATATAAATATATATGTATGTAGGCAATGTATTAAGAAATTTCAAAACGATACTTCCTCTTGCTTTCTATTTCAAGGATTAAGTCGATATTATTGTAAGAATCGTAACAGGTACTAACTCTTGCATCTTCTGGTAGATGCTGGGCAGAATGCATCGAGCCGCGACTGCGGCTGTGTCCACCAGCTGGCGACCCATTGGTCGCTGAGACCATGCCATACTGGTTGTGCCTGCCCAAACCTGGCAATAAATCACTAAATTACTACAATGTGAACATAATTCTAAATTGTACATCCTCTTTAGCGTTATAATATGATGTATTTGATATAGACCATACGGACACACACACTCCCTAGGTTTCAACTTGAATTGACTCTGGGAAATGAAATATCCCGCACAAGAAATAATTGTAGAACGGGACAGATGTAATATAAGCGACCAGTGAGGTCATCAACCTGGATAGGAGTGCCATTCTGACGGGCGGTAATTGGACCTGTCGAATATTGGCTTGTATTGATTATAACAATTAATAAGTGACTGATTAACGCAAGGAAAAAGCGGTGAGGTGGCTGGGTCCGAGCCGGGGCTGTCCCCTTGAGCTGAACCTTGTCCTAGTTATGTGGGCGCTCTGTTTGCGTCCCGGGGGGGGGGGGGGGGGCTAATTATATAATGAACGAGCAAACACGTTACCTTGAGGTATTTGTCGTGCCTCTGCCGTGGGTCACCGAAGCGATGGTAGATCTGGACCAGACTTAGCCTCCTAGAAGGGACCTCTCGCGCTTCCATTGCTAAACCGCAGGCCACCTGCATGTAATGCCAATGCAGAACGTTTTCAGAAAGTTACTTGTGTCTGGACTAGCATTACATCTGGCACCCAAACAACTTTGTCCGAGTACCCTTGCTTTTCACGCACACACAAAAATGCATTGTGCAGCTAAACACTAAACCTGCATTAAATCAAAAGAGGAAAGCACACAATCTGAACACTAACGATGCTATCATGGCAGAAGGCACATTAAAGATGTGTCTATATATTCGGATAGCAACAGTGGACTCTCATGGATATTTAGTACAGTGTACTATAATTAAATTGGCGATTGCAAACAGATATAAAGCTTTTTATCCATACTAAACCTACACGGACTTTAATTCACTTGGCGTAGATTACGGGTGCTCATAATTTCCAGGAGATTACGGGGAAAAGTCCCTTGTGTACAAAGGAGTGCATGAGGAGATCGCCAGTTATTTTGTCTTTTCTATGATATCATGAATTTTCAATGCTGAATGATAATTACAATACTG
Source organism: Alentia gelatinosa (assembly GCA_950022655.1). Classification (NCBI taxonomy): domain Eukaryota; kingdom Metazoa; phylum Annelida; class Polychaeta; order Phyllodocida; family Polynoidae; genus Alentia; species Alentia gelatinosa. Next base: position 141,764,382 of record OX465579.1, read on the forward strand.
GTTTCAGATATGAATGGTCGTAATCTCGGACTAGACTACGTAATATCCGAGAGAAAGCGAGGACATTACGTATTACGCGTCTAGATCTCGGAGATTACAGCTGCTTGGGCATATCTGCAACCAGTTGATATTGTGTATGTATATTCAGGGTTGGTCGTAATGCTTGTGCATTGGAGACAACTAAGTAGCAATATTATTATCATTGTATTACAAGGTACCCATTGAAAATGTATGGAGCCACGGTAAACCACTGTCCATTGTCTCTAAGCTGTCAGAAACCATAAACATTGATCAGAGATTTGTTATCTATTGATTCCGGACATGGGAGCCATTGATCAGGGGGAAATACAACTCCAAACATATTTGTAGTCCCTTTGTACATGGTGAGCAAAGAAATAGTCCATATTGATGGACACTAATTCATAGTTCCATTTGTTTTAGAAGATGGATAATAAATACAAAAAACGATATTTTTAGCAGGCTTCTCTGTTAGCCACTCGTGGTTGACATTGTAATGCAGCTTATCGCTCGTTCATTACAACATATCAACCCCTCGTGGTTTACGACCGCCTGTCCACAAAGCCACCGATTATAACCTATTCATACGATACTGAATTGTTTGTGAGCTTCAAGGAGAAACATTTTTGACAAACAGCAGCAATTTAATGGCGGTAAACGTGATGCACATTTGTAACCAACGCGAATGTTTGAAATAACTGCAATGGCAATTTCCATTCGGGAGCACACCCCCTTGGATTAAAATAAATAAGATAGGGAGTGGCTTTCAGGTTATGAGGTAAAAGCATGCCCCACCTCCCTCAGTATCCACAGAGGATCCCCGTCTAACTAAGCAAAATAACACCCCTATCAAGTACTTTACATCAGCCATCCGTATCTACCCCACACAGATGCACACCATTCAACTCTGTGGTAATTTCATGATAACGTAATAGTTCACATTCTTCAGCTACCTCCATAAACCATGCTTCATCATGCGTTATTATGTAAGGTTGAGATTAGCATTTCGGATGGTTTCAGTGACCTGTATAGAGCAGTAGAAATGATCTGACTCAGTGTCTCTAATAGAACACTTTGTGCACAAATGCACTCAGTAAAGTGAATTCTTGGAGGTGGGATACTCAGTCCAACTAAAGTGGGTAGAATTCTACTCTCTAAATACGTCATCGCATGACCTAATCACTGGGCATACAACTGAAGTCATTTGCTTCACGGACTAATAGAACTTCCAACCTTCATTTCCAGTAGGATAACTAGTTTAAATATACCTGCTCAACACCTCCACCTGCCAACTATACGGTAATGTACTGGCCATGGGTATACAATACATTAATCGTCACCCCCACCCCCTCGCCCTACCAAACACCTCCCTTCTACACACACCTCATACTCAGCCAAAGCCAACGCCTCAGATGCTCAGGGTCCCCACCCCTCAGCTCAGAATAGATAATAATCTTTCTCCCATATACCACAAATTACCGTGAATCCTGTCATCGCTGCAGGGTAAAAACTTTTGATACGCCCCCCATATGTGTCGGTGCCCTGGCATATCGCAGGGCGTTGCCACCCATTGCGCGCGCACATGTAGGCGGGAATCCCCGATAATCGGCTTAGGCTGACCCCACATGTTCACCGGCCAGTGTGTCATTCTCCCTGCCTGCTCAATAGGCTTATCGATGCCACATAGTGGACTGGAAGCTGCTGTCGATAGGCAGTTCACGTGCAAGATGTGTTCACGTGTAAAACGGTGTTGGCGTGTTGTATACCTAGCACACGTGTGTCCAATATCAACCAACCAAGAAAGGCGTGGTTTACATTCAACTTTAGGTACAATTCCTCATATTAATTATTAAGGGAGAACAGAGCGTCTGACACCAATGTGGTATTGCTGAGTTTCTGTAATGTAATGGGAATGTAAAGACATAAAATAACCGGAAAACGAATTGCATTTTCTGAGGCAAGCAAAGTTTAAATAGAAGGGAAATAAGGATCCCTGTAATAATGAAATAATTATTGGTTGTGGTTTGAGAAAATTTCTTTCCATCTTGTCTCTCTCTGCGCTTCCCCATGGAGGTGTGCGTAGGGTTCAGACTCCTTAGAATTTTTTTTTATTGGTTGTGTCTTTCCAATGCTAAGACCAATAATGTATGCAGAATTATATGGTTATGATATATCCAATGAGTAGTGAAAGTCGTTAGCTATCGTATATTATACCTATGAGTGAATATTTATTACTGACCAGGGAGCTGTTTCAAAAGTCGGGAGGGTGCCAAGCGAAAATACTCACGGGCAAAGCGAGAGCTAACAACTGCACTTGGAGAGACCGTCCAAAGTCTCGTTCCAGAACTAGCGTCGCTGTCGAGGTGGAGGTGCCGCTCCCTTATTAGGAAAGCGGCGCGCCGCTTGCGGTACAGGGAGCTGTTTCACTAGTAGTGGAGTGAAAGTGAGAGGTGAGACTGCAACAGTGGCACCAACAGTGGCACCAACAGTGGCAGGCCCAAATTTGCGTTTCATCAGTGCTGTCGCTGTTGAGGTGGGACTAGCTGTCACTGTTGGCACAGCTCTCGCTATGCGCACACGTTTGACGTTCGAATCTATTCGTCTACGGGCCGCGATGACGTGGAATTTCACCCCTTCCCATAAGAACGAAGCAATGAAATTTTTACACGAGTAAGGTATATATATGACCTATAATCGTACCAAATTTGAAGAAAATCGGCAACGCCGTTCTGAAGTTATCGGCGGTTGGATTTTGTCATAGCAAATACGAGCATTTCCCGTTGGCCTCCGGGGGGAGACAGAAAGAACAGCCGAAACCCCGCCGCACTACGGTGGGAGTGAAAAAGAACAGCGACCAACGCAAACCCACGAAGGGAGTAAAAATTCAAACGCCGATAACTTCGGGACCGCTTGGCCGATTTTCTTCATATTTGGTACGATTATAGGATATATGTATATCTTACTCGTGTAAAAATTTCATTGCTTAATTCTCACGGGAAGTGGGTGAGAGTATTCTATACACGTAACAAACGACAGGGTAGACCCTGTCGCTTACAGAGGCTCCACAGTGACACTAACAGCAACACCGATTTTACTGATGAAATGGTCACTGCCACTGTTGGTGTCGCTCCTTTCCCGAGTGCCATTCACGCTTGAGTGCACCTCCTAATGAAACGCATACTGTCGCTGTGGTGCCACTATTACAGAGAGCGACACTTGCAGCTTCTAGTGAAACAGCTCCCAGCGGCACCTCACGTATGAAGTATCTGACCGCATGCGAGTATGGGGGGCCGTTCTAGACATTGTCCTTTCGTCAATAATTTCGTCATATAGTATCCATTTCGTCCCACGAAATGGATTTTGTCCACAAAATCAACCACAAAATCAATTTTTTTAATTAAATTAATTTCACGAAATATTTACGAAATATTCCACTTTCACAAAACCATTTTCATCCACGAAAACAATTCACAAAATATATTTCATCCATAAAAACAATTTACAAAATTTTCTGACACGAAATGACTTCACGAAATGACTTTCGTGATTCATAAAAGTCATTTAGTGAATCACGAAAGTCATTCCGTGAATCACAAAAGTCATTCCGTGAATCACAAAAGTCATTCTGTGAATCACAAAAGTCATTTCGAGACCTCGGTCGACTTTTGAAACAGCTCCCAGGAGTTCACATTCCTATTGACACTGAGTGACAAAAGGATATTTATACGTCCCTTTGTACCGAGTGACCACTGTCATTCTTGAGAAAGTGGATTGTGAAATTGCGTTTTTGATTATATCTAGGTATATAATAGATAATAAGGAAACATTGTAAGTGTGTCTGAATCCCCTCTGTTCCTCGATATTTGGTCGGAATCTCTGAATAAATTCCATTCAGGCACACTAACCATATCCCCATATATTATCATACACCAGTGCCTGAGTGTCTCACACTTACTGGCCAGCTGTATATGGATTTCATTCTGCACACTGTGCACGAACTAATAGTACCACGTGACTTGTTTTGAAATGGTGTTTCTAATGATTTCCCGTTATATGATAATGATAAGGAGACGTAATGAGTCTTTCTTAATTATATCTGTCCCTTGTTGTTTTGGTCGGAAACATTCACGGTACAATAACCGTGTCTCAATCATGTACACATCTGTGATTTTAGCGGACGTTCGTTACGTTAGTCCCTTGTCTGATGAAAAAGAAACTTGTAGGTAGGTGTTCCAAACCTGATAGATTAGAGTTACTCAGAACATAAAGCTTTTAGTTTTACTCAAATACACCCTCACAGAAAGATGTGTAGGTGGATGGCTTACCAAGTAGCAATCTGCATAGGGCATGTTATTGCCATTTGCGATAAAACTATCAAGTGGCTATTCCACCAAACAGGCGCTCTGAAGACTGAATTTTGCCCTCCAGCCGATATTTCACGCCGGGGCCAGCTGCCCCTAATTCTCCAAGCTGTTCCACTGAATCCCATATTTCTGGCACGCCTACAACAAGGCGCACACACACTGCCCGGCAGTCGCCCAGCGAGTGGTTCCACCAAGCGCTGCGGCCATGTCGGCTCTGGCCAGGCGATACACATGCAACAGGTTTGCTTCTGTCATCTGGTGCACATTCACCGCACTAATGTAATAGACGAGTTCCCCGATCATCTGATAGGGGGTAGGCCTATGCCTAGCACACCTCCACACACTATGTCGCTCTGGTTCTGCGAAAGCCGCGTATGGAGCTGAGCAGTGTGCTGCCGTGTTTGGATTTGTACGGGAATGGTTAGAGCTCGTCAAATAACTGCAGAATTCTTCGTTAAACCGAAGAATGAAGGTAATAAAGATAAGCATTGCTGTTAAGGATGTGTGTGGCACAATCTGGTGCTAGATCTCCACCCAGAGTACCCAAACTGATTTTTCAGTCTCTGCTTGTGTGTCAGCGCATCGCGGGTATCGCCTGCTCCATGTTGTGGTGTGTCACGATATATTGTGGGTGAGCAGTCAAAGCTCACGGTGCCAGTCAGCCTGCGCTGTAAAATCAAATGAAACAGTATTCTGCCGGCAGTGCTTTGTAGGAGCTATTTTACAAGTTTGCTCTCATAATGCCCGACCAGCCCTCTCAGTATGTCTTGGTGGAAGAGCTTCAAAATGGGGTTTTGGCCCTGGCTGATAGTCAGTGACGACCAACAGGCCAGCTGGCGACTTGGTTTTTGAAGTTACAGTGATAGGCCGGCAGACACTATTTATTGGTGAACTGTACATCTCAATAAATATCACATACATTCCATACAGTCAAAACATCCGCAAAACAATGCAAATATCTCCCACAGCTCCGCCTATGGTATCCTAGATTTTATATTTACGTGAAAATTTGAAATATATTGATAATTAGTTAGGAGTAACGTGTGTATAACACCTTAAAGAGCATAGTATTTCTTGAAATATAGGTGGCCCTGCAATATATAGCATTTTAAAAGAGCCATTTAAAGTATTCTCAACAGAGTTATTAGGTTAAAATACCATAATTAAGTATATAGGGAAATGTATACACATCTACACTTACCTTCAACGTACTCAATTATTCTAATAAATGTGCCTCCAGTATTCTTTCCGGAAAAGGCAAAGCTGCGCTTGAAATTAACCTGTTTTGAGCCAGTCCCTTTCCCATTAGAATAGGTTGATCAAGATGTTATTACGGGGCTTCATAATAATTCATGAATGTTGTCTGTCTAGGATGGTATTGGTGTTTTGTCCTGTGAAGTTTCCCTCTCCATTGAAAATATCTTTTACTGTATTGATGGAACCTGATTTACATGAACTGATAAGAAAGGAAATCTCTAAACAAGAGGGAGGTGTAACCTCTTATCTTCATAAATTTATCTATACGAAAAGGACTATTCTCGTCCCACAAAAATTCAAGCAGCCTTCAAGATCATCTGAACTACTGGAAAAACTGTTCTCAGAGACTTTAACTTTTATTAATGTGATAGTGCTATTAAGACCTATTCAATTGCTCTAGATGTGCACCTCGGATGTATGTACTAATCAATTCTATGAAAATAAAAGCTGCTTTAAAAAAAAATACACATCATCCAAAAACAAACAATGCGTACCGGTCAGCAATGGCATTCATTTGATAAAGGTATATTCGGCCGGGGTACTGTGGTACAAAAGCTTTTCAATTGATGTGAAAGTTATTTCTACACTTCGAAATTGCATACTATTGGTCTGATACTAAAGATCTGTGTACTGTGAGTAATGCACTATGGCTGTGATATTGGAAGCTATATCACTAGCATTGCTGAAATCAACAGGTAGCACGTTTGTCAGGGTGAACGTTCCAAGACAAAGGCCCTGGAGCCAACCTCCTGGCCACACCCTGCCTTTTGTAGTTCCACGCACCATACACCAAGTCCCCCTACAGAGCACCGCACCACGCCTGTTATTGCAGTACCATCCTAAACTACCCTTTGGTATCAATGTTTTCTTCGCATAATTTTGTTTCATGTAATGGTCATATCATATGCCTTTATCTATTTTTAACCACTGTCCCCTTTGATACTTGGTCTATACATGGATTCCTTTTTTTAACCTAAAAACAACGAATAGTGATCACGTCGTGGTAACTATTACCTGTCCAGGCTATACTTCTAGTATTACATCGTATTACGTACGCCCAATCACTCTTGGCTCATTTCGGAGTTCCACGATTATTACATCCCTCCTCCATTCAGTGATATGAAAAGAGTGTTGTGGTTGAGGGTTGGAGGTAGAATGGAGAAGGTGTCGCTAAGAACAGAACATTCATGTTCCAGAATCGTACAGTGTGTTATGACCTTTACGAGCAGAAAAATACGTAAAAGGTTGAACACGCCCTGCTGTAGGACATGGTTACCTACCCAATGTAACAAGTAGCAGATAGACGTCTGTCATAGATGGACAGGCGTAGAATGTTTCAATAAATAAAACTTGAACCTGAAGAATCGAGCAGAGATGAATGTAATGTCAATGTATTGTAAATAGACGTGCGACTATAGCATCGAAAAACATACAATCTGTGTGAATGTTATTTAGTCCAAAAATAAATTTGTTAAAAAGAAGTAAAAAATGTTAAAGAAAAGGTTTGAAGAAGGTGAAGTAGTGTGTTTGAAAATCTACACATGAGCACTGTCTGTATCTTACCGGTGAGGGTTGACTGAAGCCAGCCTAAGGCATGTCTAAGTGGCATGCAGAGCAGAGGCATGTTGAGCGGAGGCATGCTGAGTGATAGCAGTGAGTGGTTAGACAGGTGGATGCCCAAACAGATGGAGGGCCAGTCAGGTGAATGACCAGTCAGATGAATGGGCAGTCAGGTGGATGTGAAGTAAGTTTGATGGGCAGTCAGCTGAATGGGCAGTCAGGTGGATGGGCTGTTAGTTGTATGAGCAGTCAGATATGACTTGGCAGTCAGATTGATGGGTATTACGGTAGACGAGCAGTCAGATGAATGGGCAGACAGGTGGATTGGTAGTCAGATGGATTGGCAGTCAGATGAATAGGCATTCAGGTGGATGGATAGTCAGTTGAATATTTGCTGTTTTCAGTATTAGATTAGATCGGCGATTTGAAGTGGGTAGCAAATTAAGCAGATTGCGTCACATGGCATGTTGTAGCGACAATATCGCCAGTATATTCTATCAAAGGATTTATTGCCGTCATTCTCTAGGGTTTTTAATTTCTCACTGAATTGTATACACTCCAACCCCCTGTCCCCTATGCTTCTACGCCGTGGCAAACCTGGTAAATACATAGGGTGTGGTAGGTTCAAACCTTGTGTACAGTTATGCACAATGCAAAGACATTTGCTCGTGTAAATGGGCCGCAGTATCAGTGTGTATACATTTAACAGGTGTCGTTAATGGCAATAGGCAGTACCTTCTGGGTGGAGGGGGGGGGGGGGGAACAGAGAAGTTTTGGACACACCCAGATATAACCTTGACTTCATAGCACTTCCTTAGTTTTCATTGGTCCCTGTTACTTTTGGTCTAAAGGCAATGTCATCAGACATGCAGGCGCGTCATTTGTTTTCGCTGAAGAGGTCATATACCTAATTCAAAGGTAATCTATCTAACTCAAGAGTGCCATGCTTGAGAAAGATTTCCTTGTTGAGCATCATGTTCTGCTGCCAATTTATTGCCAATATATCAAATATTCATCAGATATAATGAATATATGAAATATTACCGATTATAGCATTATCCCAAAGGTTTAAACCTGGGACTTAGCGCGGTATAGACTGCGAAAATATTTAGATATAGGCTAAATCTGAAAAGCTTTTATTTATAGGCCGCCTGGATATGACATTATATGAATGCTGTCTTAGTGTTTTGTAACAGCATTAACATCTAATCCAGATGTTAAAATGTAAGGAAAACAGATCTATAATCATTATCTTATCGATCTTTCAAATTCATGTATGAGCTAAAGCTGAAGGCTAACATGTGTACAAAATAGCGTGGGTTAAGATTGCATACAGTAACATGCACCGTCACATTGTCAACAGTATTGGATAATCATATTGTCGGGATCAGGCATCACAGTAGTCCGAGAGGCTCTGGCTGTCTAGCGGTGCGGACTGTCCGCCAGACACTCAGAGCCTCTGGCATCACGGATAATATAAGGCCTGTTTCCATTGGCCGACGAAAAGGATGTAGAACTTTTGAGTTACCCAGAAAGTCTGTCGGTGTTACCACTCACTGTGCGTTGGTATCACTCAATAACCAAGCTTTTATTCATTGGTGAGTGGTGCCACATTGCATAATCTAAGCAGAAAAAGTCTTGGGTCATTTTACAAGCTGGGAAGATTCCATTGACTGATTTTGAGTCAGCAGTGCCAAAAGTCCGTCGGTGGTTCCTGACTGTAGATCGGTGACGGGATATCGGCCGTAACTATGCCCAAAAGTAATTGATTCCCTAGATATGCTGCGCCTTTATCTCCGTTCTTGACCAAGATGATATAATGCACCTCATTCTGTTTGCAACCCACCCCACCCTTTTGCCCTTTTAGTGAATTCTGTAGACATTCCAGTCTTATCTTGCCCCTGATTATTTATTCTTCTTTAGCCAGAACAATATATTAAAATGCTATTCAATTTAGCGGCCCCAATATAGTTCCATTATAGATCCCAAGACAACTTGCCAATGAGGATATCATTCCGGATAGCCAGCATGTACAGAGTGCATTTTAGCCGATGAAGTTTTAAATGATTCCCTCATAATTTCCTTTTCTTATTTGATTAAGTCAAAAGATTTTCAATCAGAATTCATTTGAAACAATTCATGGGAACATTATTGCAATGATGTGTCTTTGTACATTTATTGAACAGATCTGGATAACGTACCTGTGTATCGTATATGCTACGGACGCATGTGGCAAACTCTCGGTGTAGTGCTAGCACACCAGGGCCACCGTCGTGCATCACCTGTAAATGAATTATTGTCATGATAATAAATGAGTAATTACAACTTTATAGAAAATATTTGTCTGCATCCACATAGATCCCTCCCAGATACTTTATATGCCACTCTTCTAAACATATGAATGACGATTTCAGAGGGTTTCCATGCATCAGGGTAAAATCATGGAATAGTTTATTTTTTTCAAGGTCAGTGAATTGTCACGGAATTCGGGAATTTGGCAGGGAAAAGTAGAATTTTGAAAATGTCAGAGAAATCGACTCTTCTAAGTGAAAACGTGAATTTCAATATCTATGCCAGCTCTAACACTCTCGAAATCTGCGTATATTATCGAAAATTATATTGCATATCTTAAATGTAAAGGCCATTGCTGTGATCCAGCACCATCACATTGGCTACAGACGATGGAAAGATAGATTTGTATCAATTTACTATATGGCGTTTCGCAAGTCTATGCCTAAGATCACAAAATGAATCGATGACATGGATGGCTATGGTAATTAAAAAACAAGATTTTCGCATTTTGTTTGCCAGGTGAAAAACAAACCTGATTTAGCAGATAGGAATTCGATTCAAAAGACGAGACATTTGAGCACTATGTGGAACCGGAACTAGAATTAATATTAATGAGTGAGTAGCATGAAGACATGGGGATTTGATGACAGCACAGGAAATACAGAGACGGCCAATGGTATATGCAAGGAAATCTATTTCCTGTCAATGCACATATTTTTCTTCAAAATTCAATTCATGTCTATGGGTGTAGTATTAACGTAGAGTATGAAGGATATAAAAGTCGCATCGCACAGTGGGTTCAACCTTGCGATTTCCAGCCCTGCGATTCCGGGTCTACACCCCGTGGAGGGTACATTTTCTTGGCGACAATCGGCACCTTGGAGGGACCCGGAATCGCATGCGATATATTTCAAACATGTCTGAAATTTATCCTGCGATTCTGTTCCTACACCCCTGTACCCAAAGTGGAGAGGGTCGTCGGTCGCCCATCCCCACATCACAGGGTAGCACTGACCAACGAGAAAAATAGGTTTTGCTGCGATTCCGGATTCTGGTGGGTCTGTGGTCCGATCAGGTCACCGGATTTGGTCATGTGGTGTCAACAATAACACTACCATGTACCTACTGCTGTAGGTACGGCTTTTTTTTAAAATAATGGGTATTACAGATGGGAAGAAGCTGGGAAGTTGTGGATCGATGATACAAACTTTAATCTTCTTAAGTAATAGATGTTACAAGCATGGCAGCAATCTGTTGAGTTTTAATAGGGGAAAAACCGGAAGCGGCTGCCCATGTTATGTAACTAAAATCTTTTAGTTTGGTATTTTCATATACACATCCGTGACATTCCCCCCTTACTGGAAGCTTAAACTTTAACTGACACTCATCATATCTAGTTGAACTTTATAGTCTTGTATAGATATATATGAGCACCTGAATACCAATCTCTGGTTAAAGTTTAACTGCCAGTCTTTATATTTATGAACTACCAGTCTTTATAGTCACGGGTAGACATATATGAGTACCTTACTGGCAATCTTTGGTTTTGTCTAGCTATGTGAAGTAGGTACAATTTAAGACACAACATAGTCTTTTGTCAGATATGTAGGTGGTCTCCTCATTCTGCTGGATGGTGGACATCTTGGTAGAGTCCTGGCAACTGGCAACTGCTGATCTGGTGGAGCAGCCAGATGTACGGGTGACTGCCTAGATGGAGTGGCGGCTGCTGGCACTAGCATCACTGCTGGACCAGTGGGTTGTGTAGCAACATAAGGGTCTGTCTGAGTTTGAGCTGCTGGCCTTGGTTGGGGTAACACTGACTGGGGGTCAGTGTCATCTTGTGGGTCCTCCTGTCTGATGAGTGGGGATGGCTTGGGCGTTTTGTTGATCCACTTCCGATTACAATGGTATACACCACCGTCGTCAGTGTTCACAATAATTATATACGACGTTGGTGTTTCATGTTTAGACGACAAAATACCTGGTTTCCACTCACCTCCAAACTGGATTTGTACAGTGTCTCCTGGCTTCAACTGAGGTAAGGGTCGGGTTCCTCGGTCAAAGTACATCTTGGATTTCTCCTGTCATGCATTGAGCATGTTTGAGGCATGGGGAGAAAGGTAGTCCAGACACTGGTGTGTTGCGGTATGACAGCGGTGCTATATAAATGTCCTTTCTCTCCTCATGAGCTTTGCGCATCAGCTGTTTGATTGTGCCAATCATCCTTTAACTTAACCCATTGGCTTGAGCATGTAAAGGACTTGTGGTAGCTATCTTGAACCCATTACTCCTTGCAAATTGGTGCATCTTGTAGCTCCCAAATGGCATGTTATCAGCTACTAAAGTATTTGGGATGCCATGTCTGACAAAGACTGACTTGAACATTTCAATCACCACACTGACTGACTTCCCCCTTAGAGGACAGATCTCCAGGTAATTAGAGAAATAGTCAACTATGATAAGATAGGTCTTTCCTCCAAAGCCAAATATACCGGCGCCTATGGTAGCTCTGGCATTGGATGCGGCTGCAGTGGCTCCCTTTGGTTTTGCCTTCGGAATTTCAGACAAGTACCGCATGCTGCTACCATCTTCTCGATGTCGTCTTCTATTGAAGGCCAATACATCACTGTGCGTGCTCTAGCATTGTACTTCCCGATTCCCAGATGGGACTCATGTAGCTTTCCAAGCATGGTATACCTAAGTGATGAGGGAATAACAATGCACTCTCCCTTAAATATCAGTCCCTCAACAACGTATAACTCATCCCGATGTGGCCAATACCGCTGAACTAATGGATCACATTCACCTATGTATCTTTGCCAACCTCGGCGGATAACATGTGCGAGCTTGCAACACACTTCATCCTCTGACTTGGCATTGGTAATATCATGCAGGATCTCATCTGAGACGGGTAGATGTTCCATCAATGAATGGATGCGCATTGATGTCTCGATTTCAAGTTCGTTGTCATTTGGATCTTTTACATATGCTCGTGATAGGGTATCTGCAATGTACATCATAGGCCAAAGTTGATATTTCACGAACAGATTGTACTTTATCAAGCAAAGTAACATAGCTTGAATCCTCAGTGAGGCTTGGTGGATGGACTTCTTGGTGATCATCTCTAGTGGCTTATAATCTGAGCGTATTTCAACGTCTTTACCGTACATGTATCGCTGAAACTGTTCTGCTGCACTTACAACTGCTAAACATTCCTTTTCAATTAGAAACCAGTTCTTCTCTGCGTCAGTGAACGCCCTAGAATAGTACGCAATGGGCTGTCCCTCCTGCATCAAACAGGCACCTATTCCCAACTTTGAGGCATCGCATTGAATTTGCACAGGCTCTTCCGGGTTGTATAGTTTTAGTCCGGGGGTGGTTGACAAAATTTCCTTGATCTTGGCAAATGCCTCATCATCTTCCAGATACCACTGGAATGGAACTTCCTTCTTCATCAGCACACGGATTGGTGCTGTCACCATTGACATGTCTGGGCCCTGTTTTTCAGTTGAGACGATCTTAAGTTGAGACCGTTTGAGGGCCAAAGTGTTTTTCAGTTGAGATGATCTTAGGAGATCTCAAGTTGAGACTAAGATAAGACCGTTTGGGGTGCTTTGGGTGTTTTTCAGTTGAGACAATCTCAGGGGATCTCAGGGGATCTCAAGTGAAAGGATCTCAACTTCAGTCTCAACTTGAGACCAGTTGATACTTGTCATAACTTTTTTATCCGGTGCTAAAACTTCTCAAAATTAAAAGATATTGAGAGCAAAGTGTATTGATAACCTGGCAAACCTATATTCCAAATTTCATAGTTTTAGTTTTCAAACGGTCTCAACTTAAGATCGTCTCAACTGAAAAACAGGGCCCAGACATGTCAATGGTGACAGCACCAATCCGTGTGCTGATGAAGAAGGAAGTTCCATTCCTGGTGGTATCTGGAAGATGATGAGGCATTTGCCAAGATCAAGGAAATTTTGTCAACCACCCCCGGACTAAAACTATACAACCCGGAAGAGCCTGTGCAAATTCAATGCGATACCAGATAAAAAAGTTGAGACAAGTATCAACTGGTCTCAAGTTGAGACCGAAGTTGAGATCCTTTCACTTGAGATCCCTGAGATCATCTCAACTGAAAAACACCCAAAACACCCCAAACGGTCTTATCTTAGTCTTAACTTGAGATCACCTCAAATGATCTCAACTGAAAAACACTTTCGATCTCAGCAGATCTCAAGTGGACATGATCTCAACTGAAAAACAGGCCCCTGGTTCAGTTCCTTGGGATCTAAGTATAACCTTAATAACCCGTCACTCTTCTCCACGATCACCAGGTTACTGACCCAGTCTGAGGCACCGTCAACTTTCTGATCACTTCTTGCTGCTCCATAATCTTCAATTCTGCTTTTAGTCTATCTTCAAGTCCCCATGGAACCTTTCATAGCTGTGCCCAATGTGGCTTCGCATCTTCTTTTAGCTCAATATGATATGGCTCTTCAAATTTTCTTGTGTTTGGTAAGTAAGTCTTTGGAGGTCTTTACTGTTTCCACACGTCGAGTAATAAGGCCTAGTTTTTCACATGCTGTAAGACCTAGGATCGGGGGTGACTTCGAGTTGACCACATAAAACTTGCAATTTATTATGCGGTTGTTGGCCATGCACTTCATAACACACATCCCGATATGTTCGACCATGGTTCCTCCTAATGCTTTGAGCACAGATTTAGACAGAGATAATTGCGGTTTAGGCTGTATCTTATTGAACGGTTTTCCCAAGTTTTCATCATATCTGGCCTGTTTTCAGTCACAATTATCGTTGGCAGCGATTTTTTCTGTTTTGTAAATTGTTTTTATTGTTTTTCATTTTTTTACACACACAGGCCTATTTTCTCACTGTATGAGGAGCGGGTCTATAGTTCATCTTTGTAGCTGGTTACAAGGTGAAAGACCAGCACACACAAAATTATCGCTGTTGCTAAACATAAAAAATAGGCAATTTTAACTACTATAAGAATATTTACAAAATAGAGGGTATTCCTCTCATAAATCTTATCAATTTTCCACTTATTACAATAAACAACATGTTTAACTATGTACCAATTTATGTTTTAGGAACAAACATTACAGGGGGGTGTTTTTCAGTCGAGAGGATCTCAGCTTGAGATCCGCTAAGATCGATCCGAGATCCTGAGACCGACTTTGAGATCAATGGCGGAAAGTGTTTTTCAGAAGTCTTAAGTCTGCACAGCCGATCTTAGGGGATCTCAACTCCAAGGATCTCAAGTTGAGATCCCTAGCCCTTGATCTCAAGTTCTATAGTGATCTTCCAGCAGTTAACCAGCTTAAGTGAATCGGAGCCGATCTCAAGCCGATCTCAAGTTGAGACCGATCTCAAGTTTGAGTATCACAGTAGGTTCAGCACAAACTAGCTGAGTGGTGCAGTATCTCCATTTTTTTTATGTAGCTTATCAATTGTTTCTCATGGTCATAATAACCACAATAAAACTATGAAATTTGGAACATAGGTTTGCCAGGTTATCAATACACTTTGCTCTCAATATCTTTTAATTTTGAGAAGTTTTAGCACCGGATAAAAACGTTATGACAAGTATCAACTGGTCTCAAGTTGAGACTGAAGTTGAGATCCTTTCACTTGAGATCCCCTGAGATCCCCTGAGATTGTCTCAACTGAAAAACACCCAAAGCACCCCAAACGGTCTTATCTTAGTCTCAACTTGAGATCTCCTAAGATCATCTCAACTGAAAAACACTTTGGCCCTCAAACGGTCTCAACTTAGGATCGTCTCAACTGAAAACAGGGCCCAGGATCTCGGATTGACCTTAGCAGATCTCAAGTTGAGATCCTCTCGACTGAAACCCCCCCTGAATCCATCGCACATCATGAACATTTCAAGATGTGCGATGCGATGAATCCATCGCATCGCACACGATCGCACACACGCGCAAGTCCGGCCCCACAGGAGCGATTGTGTGCGATGCGACGGGCTGCGCCGTTTTTATGGCCCTCACCCGGCGTTTATTACCTTTTTATTGACTTGCGACAATCGCATCGCACCAGTTGGGCCGGGCCTTAATATAAGGCTAACCCGTGGTTATGGCTGGATGCTCTGATTTTGTAAGTCCTGCACCCATAGCCACCACTTAACGGAGTGTTTTATTTAACTAGTTCCATTGACCCGAGTAAAATATATATTAGGTCCTGTCAGCTACTGAGGTAATTATTGTCCAGGTGTTGCAAAACATTGCGAGTAATAAACCATTATATGTCTAATTTCATTTCACTTCAGCCACCCCACCCCCCTCCCCCAATACTATGTGATTCATTTCCCGTCACCAGGACCGCGTAGATAAAATGATAGAGCTGACACGAGTTGGCATTGCCTCCCCGTGTTTGCTGGCGAATCACATCTCCTCGATATAGCTTGTCATTGGTAGAATATCAGATCAGGTGTGGGCCACACCCATCACCCCACCGCAGTACGCCTCCTCCACGTGACCAAACACGGTCTCAAACCCCGGTACTTACACCGGATAAGTCTGCCATAGAAGTCATCTCGGAACCACCCCCACCCCCCACCCCCCCCCCCCCCACCCCAAAAAAGAAAGAAATTCATGATTCAAAAACACATACTTAAAGTGAAATAACTATCCCGGAGTATGAATGTAGATTTACACTCACTTGGCCACGTGCATGAGAAATGTGTCTTTGTAATTGAGTGAGTTGAATTACTGGCGATGGAGACTGTACCTTAACTACATCTGGAGTTTGGAGCAGGCGCCACACCTGGCCGTCCACGATAAGCTGGCCATTCTGTTTGATATCGAACACATACACCTGTCCGTCCTCAAGGCCTATCTGAAGTAGCACCACCTCGTCTTGGGAACATTGATAAAACAAAGCAGCATTAAAATGCAGTTTTCGACCTATGCGTACATGTATATATAGTATCTTTCCTATTATTGGATATATCATATAAACTCATGCAGGAAGGGGAACCTCCTTAGTCACGTCTTCATTTTGATATTCATAACTTTGGAACACCATCTTGTATGTAATTACAATGTACAAGTCTTAGTCTTTCAAAGGAAACGCACTCAGGGGAATTTTATATCATAATAATTATACGATTTGCTCAAAAGTCGCCAATCTAGACTAACACCCATGTCCACCAATTAAAAAACATATATTTGAGGCCTAGCAAACCATATGTTTCCCAGAACACCTGAAAGTTAGAAATGTGGAGATGTGGGTAATATATTGGCGAATCTAATTTACGATACTTCATTATAATGAACCGTTTTAAAAGAGATACCTTTTATATTGAAATCGCTCAAGTTATCGGTTAGGCTATCTTTGGAGGAGTTTTAGTGCAATCCGAAAAGCAGTGTGACTTACCATTAAACCCAAGTGTGACCATCAAACTAACCACGGCTGGCGGGCGGATAAGCAGTTTGTGAATCAAAGACTCACAAACCGACGTTTCCTTAATGAAGACTGTCTTCATTTCTCGTGATTAGGAAGGTAGTTAGAGACATGCCCTACAATTGAATTGAATATATTTTTTTGCTCAATTCATTAAACTTTGCGTAACTAACTTCCTAACCTGAAGACAAACACAGACCCAGGGATTTAGGAGGGCTAAAATATGATTAGTTGTGAAATCATGACCTCAACTTTATACTCAACCCCTTATGACCGGAAGATGCTAGAAGGCACTCGCAGCGTATGTCAGGAAGATATATTGATGCATGTATTCTTATACAGAAATGTCGACCAAAAAACCGATAGTGAATACAAATTATTCTAAGAATGATGACGCCGTAGTTATATAGGGCCTACATGTATGTCTCAATTGTTCTGAATACTATAGGCTTATAATATCAGCTAGCAGTAAGTTCCTGGCATAGAGTATGTTTGGAGGCAAAGTCGTCCTGCTCTGAATTTTAGATTGAAACTGAGGTTTAGGCCTACCTACAATGTTTTTTTCTCTATATATATTCCTCCTCATTCTTACCGTGAATATGTGCTGAAAGGTGTAACACCACGGGAGTATACAGAACATAGGCCTACTTTATACATCCAATGATGTTTGCATAATCTGCTCTTTTCTCCATTCGAAACTGGCTTCCCATCTTAGATGGGAATCTAAATTTTTGTTTACGTCTATTGGCTTTGTATCAATTGTGGTCTGTTATATTGGGGCGATGCCAAGATAGGATGGGATGAGATATTGGATAGTATAAAAGGAAGTGCTATGAGCAGGTTCAGAGACGAGTAACCAATCTGGGAAACTTACGAAGATAGGGGCGGTAGTAGCTAATGCGCTTTGGAGATACAATTTACATTAGATATGAGACGTAGGCCTAGTAGTATAGAACAATGGTTAACTTATGAAGTTAGCGTTGTACTGGGATCTCACGAGAACTCAGCTACATTCTGAGGTTGAGATTTGATATTGATCAGCACCCGCTTTCACTCGCACTTCGTATATATCTGCTATGCCAATAGGCACAATCAAGTCTATCATGTTAGATCGTGCTAATGGGCAATTCGTGGAGCATAGGATCTTTAATCTAAATTCAGATTTGACAAGCCCATGGTACTAATCCATCTACTTGTTCCGAGGGAAAAGAGAATGACGAGCCAAGTTCTAACTTACCTGTCAGTATTCCTTGGTCTGTGTTGTCAAGGTAAACAACAACTAGGGGTCGCCACTAGTTTAGTTCGCGCCGCTATATTGGAAGCCGATAGACACAGGGAACCACTGAAAAAAGCTGTCAGACCCGGCTTGGCTATAGTGGTTATGCACCTAATTCCTTTAAAAGAATTAAAGAACTGTAGCCATGCTATAGGTGAGGAGGCATAGTTAGCCCGGTCACCCCAGTGCCTCCTAAATCCGATGGGTTGATTAAAGTTAACTTTTAACAGTCCTTTAATTTTGATACGGTGGTCTGGGAAAGGGGATGCATGCCTCTTTCATGAATGTTTCACTCGGATGGGGTGGGTGATTTTTCTTATTGTTGCACTCCTATGGTTCAATGTCAACATCCCAATCATTTTGAGACCTTCTGACAACAGTGACTTAGGTCTATAAATCGTGTCTAGTCAGGGAAGATGAATGGGAGATGTAGTAGAACGGGGGGGGGGGGGGGGGGGTGAGTCTCGGGCTTGGAGTGATTGTTGATAATGCAATATACATAGGGAACATGTTTAGAATAGGAGGTGGACAATGGGCTCAAAACTGACGGATGCAAGGCTTTCTTCTTTTAACTTCCTAAAATCTAGTATAAGCCTACATATATATAGGTTACAGACCATGTGCCTCCTCTAATACAGATTCTGATCGACACATACATTAGTCCCATGCTTGATGATTCCCGGACCTAATTGTTAGGCTATTCCTTCAACGTGTAATTAATCATTTTTTGTAGATATATCTTACAATTCACTTTAAAATGTAAAACCCATGTAGGCCCTACTTTTCTTAGAGGTTTAGGGGGCCTAGTGATATTCAGAAAGCGTTGTAGTAGTCTACGCATGTAGGGCCTATATAGGCCTATAGACATAGGGCCTATGACTAAAATATATAAATTATAGCCTAGTTAGATTTCACATAGGAAATCCCCTGTCTGAATATTCAAACTTTCACATAATATACGTTAGTAAAGTATTTGATAATGATACTATACATGCAATATAAACCAGACTTATTATAGACCATCGTGCTAGCTTTTGAATTACCGGGTATTTGAAGAAATCCATATGACTAGGCCTAGAAAGCCTACACTTCCTATATCAATCAAGGAAATGGAGACGAGCGTATATTTGGTGTACCGTAAACTACATATTGGGAGAAGATAGAATTTTACCTTATCAGTGATCTGGTATTTAGAATAAAACCCACGAGATTGGGAGAAGATAGAATTTTACCTTATCAGTGATCTGGTATTTAGAATGAAACCAACGAGATGAAAATAGCTTGGTCTGTACTCCACCAAGTTTGACCGTAGAGTAATTCACTCAGCTTCGCTTAGGACCAAGTTATTTTCATCGTACGGGTTTCTGATTTTATCTTACCCAAGATAACATTATTTATTGATAAAATGAATCACCCAATTAGCCATTGAGTATTGGGTACACGAACATCACGGCCGTGGAGTACGAGATCCTAATGTTAAGCTTATGGAGAAAAACACCGGGTAAGATAATAGAATAAACTTCATGGAACCAATTTGAACTCAGTCATCAATATTCAAAAATCACCCAGGTGGCGCCACTTTGAATTGTAAGGATAATCAACTTCAATTGTCAAGTTTGAGGGCTACACCTGTAGTAGGCATATATACTCTAGTAACATGCCTACCCTCTGTCACAGAGGCACATAACTTGTTGTTGATCTATTGAGAACGTTCACTTTATGCCATAGGCCCACATAGCGCTATATTGTCATTGCACAAGCAGAGAAGTGTCTTCATACCGTAGGCCTAGCTACCGCCTAGTACCGGCAGGGCCTACGGTAGGCCTACCTGAAAAAGCAAATGTAAGTGTCATTCTGCGTTTTGGATTCTGATGAGTGGGATCGTACGTATTCCCATTTATTCTTCCTTTCTTTTTTATTCATAAAGTTTTAACAACACAGCTACAATAATCGCATCCATTGGTTGCTCTTCCATATGAAATGACTAGGCTATAGAAACTACCGTTAGCATTCTTACTCGGAAGTCTAGTGCCATAGGCATATTTCCGATTTTAAGTCTATCCATTGAACAAAGATATATAATGAAAATCATTATCACCTTCAGGCCTCCCAGTGCCCCACTTCCTCAATATAGGTTCTTAAATAGGTTTTAAAAATCAAAATATAGGTTTTTACAGGTTTTTCAAGGCCCAAAACATAGGCTTTTATAAGTTTTTAGGGTTAACATATTCAGCATAATGAGAGTCAAAATATACTGAATCACTTATTTTCAGTTCTTAATTTCTAAAAAATGTATCTGGTAATAAATTGCAGGAAGTCCAGATGTGTGTCTCATCAGGTAATACCCAGCAAGCATGTATACATATGTGTGTTGAGTTTCCAACAGGCAAGCCAACCTGGCAAGAAGTCACACCAACTGTTGATTCTTATACACTTTTATGATCTCTTAAATAAACCAATAACGTGGATTTCTTGTCATTTAACAATCTAACTTTGTGTCAATTTAACTTCTAAGATTTCCTGTACAAGTCAAATTGCATGGCAGTGAAAATATAGGTTTTTATAGGTTATATAGGCCTAGGTTCCTTTTAAAAAATAAGGCTCATGAATCAAAATATAGGTTTTTATAGGTTTTAAACGTTTCACTGGGAGGTCCGCACCTTACATTTGGCATATTTAAGTTCTATTAAGAAAACGAGTGGAATAATGATGGACCTTGGCTTGCTACCGGTAAGTCAATTAAGGTACCGGTACGGTACCGGATAACGTTATAGGTGTATCATGCTGCAAATAGCAATTAAACCAAATTCGAAGCAAGATTTTCATAGAACGACCTGACCATGCTGTATATGCTACAAAACGAGATGGGGAATTGTCGTTTTTACAGAACGAGGCCCCAGGCCGAGTTTGGTAAATAACATCAATTCCTATCGAGTTTTGTAGCATGTACATGCATGGTAGGTCGTTCTATATTTATTATGTACCCAAAATTAACAAAATCTTGCCATACATTGGCATAGAAGATATGTCAGCGTGAAAGCCCACACACTGCTGATGTTTCAACGTGTGCAGTATAACAGTGCACTGTACAGGGTTCAGTTTACAATTTATACTGCGCAGGGAGCAACAGTAGGCCTAGGTAGGCTAATTATCAAATATACGGCATGGG
Organism: Alentia gelatinosa; assembly: GCA_950022655.1. Classification (NCBI taxonomy): domain Eukaryota; kingdom Metazoa; phylum Annelida; class Polychaeta; order Phyllodocida; family Polynoidae; genus Alentia; species Alentia gelatinosa. Next base: position 141,785,758 of record OX465579.1, read on the forward strand.
TATATAATAAAACTTTATATTGTATATCAGATATATACGGCTGTACATATATATATATATATTTTGTTACTATATATATATATACATATATAGGCAAATATATATAATGTATTACAATAATAATGATATATATATATGGGTCATTCCACCAGAAAATGTACTCTTGGTAAAAAAGGGGTAAAAAAAAAAGATTTGCCCAAACCAAATTTTCTTTTACTTGTGTGCAGAATATACACTTTCAAGTTTTAGGAAAACATGATTCAACTGGGATATTAGTGGGGGTCAGTTTTTGTGAGGCTGCAAAAATTGTAAATATTATTGCCGTCACGTCCGACATATAAAAAACACTCATACAAAAGTTGATGATAGAGAAATATATTTTATTTTTTGTAAGACATCAAGTTTGTACCCAGTATGCCAAGCATAGTCTAATATTATAGACAAGTGGAAATAATGAACTACATATACAATCTTTTTCTTTGCTGCCTCAAAGATGCACATACAGAAGGTGTTCTCCAAGGGATTACAAAATGAATTTTGTTTTTTCTGTCACTATCTAAATACAAAAGTTTCACGTTTTTAAATCACAGAAATACTTTTATAGGTTATATACATGATCTATGTCAAATTAGAAGATGTTCCATGCATTATTTCTTCAGCTAATAGCTTCTGGGAAAAAGGTTTAAAAATCTATCGGACGTGATATTTTTAATAACGGACGTGATAGAACAGTAAATTCCACTTTCTTCATGAGAAATCCGAAATATGTCCCAAATTATTAAAAGTTCACGTTTCCTTTTAAAAATACATACATTATCTTTAATTCGACCACATATAACAGTACCTTAAATGCCAATGAACTGTTTTTTTTCTTGAAAAACTACAAACAATGTACAACTCTTTCTTTCTTATGACACACATAATACAGTAAAGTATGTTTTTTTCTCACAGTTTGTGCTATGAACTCTCTGCATACCTTTACTCTATCCTATGAAATGTAAAAAACATTAACTTTAACCTGAATATTCCTCGAAATATCACATTTCGTGTGCACATCATAGATCTCTTGGACATGATTTTTTTAATAACGGACGTGATAGAAGAGTGACTTCCACTTTCTTCATCACAAATCACAAATCGGTACAAACTGCTTAAAACTTGTTCTTTCTTTTTGAATATACATACATTAGCTTTGATTTAACCACATATAAAACTACCTTAAATGCCAATAACCTTTTTTCCAAGAAAAACAAGAAAAAATAGTTGTACATTTTTGGTAATGCCACTAAGAACACAGCAAAGAATATGGTTTTCTTACACATTGTGCTAGAAAGTGTCTGCAAACCTTTTCTCTATGCTTTGAAATGAAAAAAAGCAATCTTTAACCTGAATATTCCTCGAAATACCACATTTCGTGTGCACATGATAAATATCTTGGACGTGATTGTTTTAATAACGGACATGATAGAAGAGTGACTTCCACTTTCTTCATCACAAATAAGAAATATTGAGCAACTTTTTAAAAACTGTTGTTTGTTTTGGAAAATACAGACCTGAGCTTCAATTCAACCACATATTAGAGTACCTTAAATGCCAATGAGCTGCTTCTTTCTTTTTTTTCTGGAAAAACTACAAAAAATCTTCAACTCTACCTTCTGATCCCACTCAGAATACAGGGAAGAACCTTTTTTTCTTACATGTTGTGCTAAAAACCGTCTCCACACCTTTTCTCTATGCCTAGACATACAAAACTTGCTAAGTTCACCCTTAATATTCATGTAAATACCACATTCTTGGTGAACATCATAGATATCTCGGACGTGATATTTTTTAATAACGGACGTTATTCTACTAAAAAAACTTTTTACAGTATATGAAGTAATACTTTGTGACATGTTAATGCATAAGAAACTTTTAAAACAGCATGATATACTTCCCATGGAAGCTTATTCCTTAATACTTATTCAAATTCTGACACTTTAAAAATACAATTTTTAGCCTTTTAAAGGAAACATCATGAAATTATTTTTAAAACTGCTTCAAGCAGTGACAATTCCGGCAATGCCTCTCAAGAGAGTACTAAATACTGTAACTCAAGTACCTTCTGTGCCTCTATTAATACCTGCTGATCCTGCATATGTATATTTAATTATGTATGGTAGCTATGAAATGGAACAAGTTAAAAAAAGAGCTATGCAGAGAGAGTATGTTTTACTTCCCACACCACATAGACATGATGTGAGAAGGATTGGGATTTGATGAAGCAGTCAATCTACCACTGCTGTGCCAATTTGCGGCGCCAAACCTTCTCTTTGCGGCAAACCTTCTCTTTGCGCACGAGAGACTTGCGTTTCTAAGGATCGCTCTCACGGAAACCATCACCTTCCTACAGTCCTTCTAAAGACAAGTGCTTTTGAAACTAAAAACTTTGAAACTAGCTACGCGAACCTTCAAACAAGGATCACCTTCTGAAGTGTGCAAAAGAGGGAAATATTTAAATTAAAAGACATGCACTTCTCCATTTCACATAGAAAAAGAGTTCATATCTGAGTGGATAGGAAAGAGGAGATAGTAGACCCTTTTAAGTGGGCTAGGGAAGCCCAAAAAAACAGTTCTGAAGAATAGTTAAAAGAGAAGAAACAATGGAATTAATAACTTCAAAAGATGGAAACTTGAGTGGTGAAAACTTGAGTAGTTGCTGCCATTTAGTGTGCTGCACGTGCAGCATCTAATTTGCTGCGGCAAACTTTCTCCTTGTCAGTGAACTTAGAAGAGTGCTCTGGAGGTTTCCTCTCATCCAGAGGTAACGGTTTCCGCCCCATACTTACAACAGATGTATTGGAGGTATGAGATGAATGTAGGTAGAAATCTCACCCCCTACAAAAGTACTGAGGTGAGAGTTCTTTCACTTCCCACACCACATAGACATGGTGTGAGTAGGATTGGGATTTGATGAAGCAGTCAATCTACCACTGCTGTGCCAATTTGCGGCGCCAAACCTTCTCTTTGTCAGTCAAGTTAAAAAAAGATCTATGCAGAGAGAGTATGTTTTACTTCCCACACCACATAGACATGATGTGAGAAGGATTGGGATTTGATGAAGCAGTCAATCTACCACTGCTATAGCATGATGCACGTGCAGCATCTAATTTGCGGCGCACGAGAGACTTGCATTTCTAAGTATCGCTCTCACGGAAACCATCTCGTTCTTACAGCCCTTCTAAAGAAAAGTGCTTTTGAAACTAAAAACTTTGAAACTAGCTACTCGAACCTTCAAACAAGGATCACCTTCTGAAGTGTGCAAAAGAGGCAAATATTTAAATTAAAAGACATGCACTTCTCCATTTCGCATAGAAAAAGAGTTCATATCTGAGTGGATAGGAAAGAGGAGATGATAGACCCTTTTAAGTGGGCTAGGGAAGCCCCCCCAAAAAAGTTCTGAAGAATAGTTGGTCAAGTTGGTCTTATTATTCTTCCACTCAAGACGCTTGCATTTTGCCTCACGCTTGCAGAAACTGGCTTTTCTCATCTCCTTGTTCCTCCAGTCCTTAGCTTAGTCCTTAGGAGATATCCTCTCTTCGGGAGGTAAGGGTTTACGCCCTATACTTTCAACATACGGTGATATGTAGGGGGCCATCCATGAAGTATGTACGCACTGAGGGGGATTGGTTTGGGGGGAGGGGGGTTAAAATTTTGGGCAAAGGCTACTTCTGTATATTATTGTGAAAAAGAATAAGATGGGGGGGGGGGGGGGGGTTGGTAGGGTAGAAAATTTGGGAAATTGTGTGTACATACTTCATGGATGGCCCTAAACTGAAAAAAAAGAAAAGACAAAAATTAGCAAATTACATTCAAAAGGTACATTTGTTTTGAAAAATTGTCTTCTTTGTATGATTATTGTTAAGACTTATATTTAGAATAGATAATTTGCCCATGAACTTAATATTATGGCTGTCAGAACAAAAATATTACCAAAATCAGATTTTTGCCAAAAATTAAAAAAAAAGATTTCCTGAAAACCATTTTTTTTTTCTCATAATACCACAGAATATAACTGTCTTCAGTATTCCAGGTGATTTTTTTGAAGGTTTGTTAAGTCTTATACTTCAAATATGGTTTTGAAAAATCATGCATCATGTCCGACATGAAAATGAACCACTATAGATAGTAGCAGAATCTGATAATCATTTCAATTTTTCATTACATATGGAGTACAATAGGCAAATATTGAGAAAAAACAAAAGAGATTATGCTTTCACTCGTTTTCATACTTGTTATGAGACAAAACCTAATTGGGTGTCACGTCCAACATACATATAATGGACGTGACGGCGGCTACACAAATGTATGAAAAAAATATATTTACCCGTAGACTTCAATCACTTTTTCTCCCTAGACTTATGAAATGATACTTGGTGCACATAATGAACAACTTTCATAACTGTATTATTGTAATTTAAACTCATTCTAACATAGTTCCTAGTCAATTCGGTCAAAATATTTTACCCATATCACGTCTGTGATGGCTATTACCATGTGATAGGCGTACCCCCGGTGTACAGAAAATATGCAGTCTTTTAAACATACATTTTGTCATTGGGAATACATCGGAATATATGTAAATTATCAACCTCTTTGCACATTTTCTCATAGATCAATCGAAAGAAAAATTTCCATCTATGACGTGATGTGGCTAAACAAATCTTTTCGAAAAATTCTCTAACACATTGAAAATACCCCCAAAGCTTCCAGTAGCAGCCATTTTGGGAAGTCATCAATCTGCTCTTTTTTTCAAACCACAAAATTTCGGTAAATACTTGTCAACTTTTCAAGAAAATGGATTTTACAGAATCACAAACTCCAAGTTATCACTATTAACACAGAAAATCATGTCCGGGATGGAAAAATAATGCTAGCAGAGAAGAAATGTGGAGTACTCACATTAACTGGATGTCTCATCTTCCCGCTGAAGTGCCGGAGTGGGGGGCGCATGCGCATTTAAAAGGGATAACATCCTGTTCTTGTGATCGGCTTTCCCGCCTTCGATTGATCTCTCGGACGTGATAAATATCATGGACGTGATTCCTCCAAAATTACTTTCCTTGTTCTCGTATAGTGCGGGGACTTAGGAAGCAATTTATTACTCTTACACTACAGACCCTATGGCCACATTATTCAGTAAGTTTTGTACCAAGTTAGCACCAATATGGAGAAGTGGAGAGTGCTAAATGCAACTCGTCACGTCTGCGATATCAATTGTGTAAAATCGATTTCTTTTTCGTAATTCGGCTGGAAAAAACCCTGTTGCAGTTGGGCTAAAATCATATACATATGTGAAAAATTGATGTATGTCCTGAGTTTTAAGTCCTTGTTTGGTAAGTATACCATTAGAATATATTGTCATGAGGCTATGCCAAATATAACCTATTGCATTTGCTGAAAAAGCACACTTTTCATTGAAATACACCTAAAAATTTTGCAGAGCCTTAGAAATAAGGGAAAATACTACTAAACAACAGCCAATTTACATAACTTCAGGAAATAAACCAATTAGGGAATATATATTAATAGTTTCCACAAAAGAAATAGTGCTAAACTTTAGAAATATCAAAAGGACATGCACTTTTTAGCTAATTTCTCACTTTGAAAGTCCACAGATTTAAAAAAATGCAGATAGACCAATAAATACACAATATTGACTGGTTTCAGATACAAGCGGCCGTATGCTCCAAGGAGTTGATGCGTAGTAATATCCGAGAGTATGCGAGGAGCATACAAACGCTTTTATCTGAAGCCAGTCTATATTGTATTTATTATCCACCTCCTCAGGACAAGTGGCATGTCAATATCAGTTCATTTTAGTTATGCACTATTTTACCGTACGCACTATTTTTCCGTATGCGCCACCCGGAGCATACAACACATCCGTATGCGCCGGCTATGTCCATACAAACTCCCTATGTGTTTTCTATGGACACTTTGTATTAGGTGGATAATAAAAGTAATGATTTTCTGAAAGGGCAGGGTGTTTTCTTTGCACAGAAAAAAAAAAAAAAAAATAATAATAATAATGAAATTATAGCCCATTAACCCCCAAAAAGTATGATTTTCACCAAAAGTACATTTTCTGGTGGAATGACCCATATATATACCGTATATATATATATATATATATATATATATATATATATATATATATATATATATATACTGTATATATATATACCGTATATATACGGTATATATATATACGGTATATATATACGGTATATATATATATATATCAGACAATCGGTACAATGACTGATGTCGGTGAATTTGCCACCACAGCTCTATGCTGTTATTGCTGCAGCGTGGTTGCTGCTGCTGCTCTGCCACAGCAAGCGGACTCCTGCAACCATCGCACCAGACCGACGGCCCTCCGTCGGCGTTTGGAATCCTTGGTGCGAGACAACAATAAAGTCAACATATCTTCCTTTCTCCGGAGTTAGCTATTAGAAATGTTAGTCCTTTCACCCTCGATACGTTTATCGTGGCATCCTAAAGCAAATATCTTCAATTGCAAGCGTAATAAGAAACAAAACCAGCTTCAGTTCGCGACAGATAGGAGCTAGTAAAATTATGCAAATAAGGTTTTTGAGGTAGGCGACCGGCTGATTACTTATGCAGCTGCAAGCCTCATAGTAACATGCATCCCATAATAGGCGCTTGTGGCTGTTCTATTTACCGCTGCCACCCTGTGCAATAACAATCACATTTTCAAAGTATTTCAATGTTTATTTCCATATTCCAAGTAAAATAGGGCTGGAAATTAATGAGAAAATATATAATTATCTGAGGCCCTTAGTTGGAAAAATTCAAGTGGTATTATTCCGTATAGAATAGAATAATTGTCGACGTCACGAGGGGGGAGCAGCAATAATTGCCCCTTTCACCACGCCCTAACTCTTGCTATATTATCGGTCTGGAGGAAAACACTGTTTCTGATAATTACTCAAAATTAGAGGATCCTGGTGGAGTATTTCTCAATCCTCTTCTTCATTGGGACCCTGCCGTGGACAAGTACGGGGACTTCGGTGGAGGACGGGGCGAATATAGTCGCGCTTGGGCAATTTTCTGAAGTTCCCATTTCGTGGCGACCATGGCGTGCTGCCTAAGCGAGGAGGCCAAAGAGCAGAAACGAATTAATCAAGAAATAGAAAAGCAGCTACGCAAAGACAAGAGAGATGCAAGGAGGGAATTAAAGCTACTGCTATTAGGTATGTATTCACCATATTTGCTTCTTTATATATGCTGCTATGTGGTAGAAAACTGTTTTGACAAGACGATGTGTAGATTGATTCTGCCTTGTGCAAGCGGCCATCTTGGAATGAGAGGCCGAATTGACAGATTCCAATTCCGCGAGCCTAGCAAATTCAGACGTAGTCAGAACTTCATTTCGTGCCCTACGTTCTTTATTCGATCACATATTCCTCAGGCACAATGTCATTTGGTGTTTACAGCGAATATCGAGACCGTTGCCAGCAGTATGATCTAGCTAGCGGCATCTGCTGCTGGAAAATGTAATGATGGGACCGGGTTCATGGGACCAATGATGGAGGGGGAGGAGGTGCAGGCTGTGACTGGAGTAGGAAGATGGGGAATATTTCGGTTCAGATGCAGTAGAAGCTATGCGGATTTATCAACAACGCCACTGTTTCCATGTCCAATATTCTACGTGTATATATTCTTTAAATGGGGATCGCATTTCCTTATAGTGAACATGGAAAGTCGTGTGATAACTGTACCTGACACAATGTTTACGAATGGCAGATATGAGTCAGTGTTTGTTATGGTTTTGATCTGTATTGGCTGTGGTAGTCACCGGCACAATCAACTTCATCGAGGTTCCCTAAACCCATTCACTCAGGCGGTTTAATCTTACGCAGATTCCCCAGTATAGACACCTGTTTTTCGTATGTATCACGTATGTTTATAACCATAACATCTCAACGTCTGACCAGGTATCTGTTAATGGATGTCTGATTCTTGACTAGGCATCCACCTTAGGTCGACTAGCAGGGCTAGCAATACCAATACTAGTCACAGTCTTGGTACTAGATAAGCGCTGGGTCTATTTCCTCTTGTAACATCGTATTCTGACGCATTGATACATATGCTTTACGTGGGACTGCCTTTGGGTTAGCCTGCGAAACCGGATTGGAAATTAGGAAGTGTCATGTTTGCACAGGTCTTTGCACATCTATTGAAAAGACCTTTTGGCCCGATCCTCAACTGCTACTGGCCCTAGGCGGCCCTGGTACTAAATAACACCCTCCCCCTCCCTTCATATCCACGCAAAATCTACTTCATCATCTAATAGTGGTAACTCCTATTAAGGTGGAAGCATGGAAAGAGTGAATTTCCCTGCACATGTGTATGAAGTTTTGCTTGTATTATCATTATCTCACCAAAGTTGGACAAGTAGGTTTCATATGTAGGCCTACATGTGAATTAAAGTCCATGTAAACTAGGGAATGTATAAATGTCAGCGATATGCTGTCGTATATATAGCCTGGTTAATCAGCTTGTCAGCCAGTGGTATTCAATTTTTTTCACTGGTATTTTAGAATAAATGAAAAATGCTTCAATGCACATGTAACAAATCTGTGTTTTCCATATGTATTCCTGATTTATATCGTGATAAATCATTTGTTATGTGGATATATTTCCTGAATAATAATGGGCCTAGATTTCTAGATTAGTAACTTGATAGATAAGTAAAATGTGTGTGTGTGATCTTAACTTATTTCGTTACTGTTCTCGGGTTGAGAAAAATTCTTGACATAGCGATGAATCTCCACAGTACATCAGGTTCTCTCAGGAGAGGCTATTTTATGGTAGTTTCTATTTCGGATAATTTCGGGAACGGAAATGGCACATACATAAAACCCCCTAAATTGTGTAAGGATATGGCCACTCCTGGTGAAATAAGCCGAGAAAGTTGAGGTGAGTAATCGCTTCGGATGTACTTTCACATCTTTGGCACACATTTATCCTACACTTCCCCTTCATGTATCTACAGTATGGTCGACCATATATTCACATGCCAGAGCTTTATGGTCTAATACCAGAATATCTATCCATATAGCTATAGCTGCCACATACATTCAACTAGCTCAGCTGCTGAGACACTAACTGCCTTTGCGTTATGATGCCCATATGAACAGAGCTCTGCTTTAACATGGTGTATTCCCGTATACTATTTGCTAGCCTCAACCAAAATCATCGCTGCCAGAATATCAAACCAAAAAGCACACTTAAAGCTGTAATGTCCATTCATATTATATCTATACATTTATTTTACTTGTTATGAGGGAAGAGTTTCAGTAGTTTTCTAGATTATTGGCGTGTTGGGTTTCATATAATATTTGTGTCAATAGAATACAAATGTCTGATATAGGAGACTAGGTGGCCATAACCGTATGCCTGTTTGAGCCTATTCACTAATCTAACCCTCTGACTTGATTAATATCCTAAGTGTGACTGAAGCACCATCGTGTAGAATGCCGAATTATCGTGGTGGATCTTCTTAGCGAAGACACTCTCAAATCCAACTATCCCTATTCAGGCAAACGATGGAGATATATATCAAGCTTCGTTGAATGCCTATCTAAAGATGATTGTATGCAGAGTGACATGTTATAACTTCAAAAAAGTATTCAGTAAAACATTGGGTCAGGTTGCCTGGAATTACAGCACTTCGCTTTAGTTACAGAACAATGTTTCAAAAGCCATCAATGTTTTGTATGCCGATATAAAATTTAATGAGTGAAAATATGCCATATACGATGTGGTTAGCCTTAAACCTTAACCACTGGCTACATGCAACCTAGATAGATATAGAAGAATCTTAGTGTATATCATTTTGAAAACAAATAAATGTAATAACACTGGATAGCATAGGCTTAGGATAAAACGGATTTTATTGATTGCACAATAAACCAATTTCCCCTATTTCAAAATTTATCTATGTTTATGAATAATTTAGGAGACTTTTGAGCCCATACAAATCGAATGGCAGTCAAATCATGACTACATGAAGGAATGATGGGAGGGGTACATGGGAAACACCATAGAGAACAACTCAGTTGTAGAGTATAGTCAAGACTGAAGCGAAGAATCTTTTTTCCTACCAAATAACAATTCCTACACCATCGAGAAAATTCATGACATGGTAATCCTCATCTTCTTGATTTAGATACCTTCTTCTATATGTAGTTTCACAGCCTAGCTATCTCTGCGGAAAATTAGACTGACAAATAAAGTTGTGCTAATGTCACTTATTCTTCCTCAAAATACAATAATTTCTTTATAACTTTGCAAATACCTGCATAATGTGCACCTATGACATCTAGTGAAGGATAGGTATTGGAATGCTGAATGACGTGGGTATACCAAGTTACTTATTCATTAGCTGCCCACTTGTTTCAGTCAAAATACCAATGATATAAGGACATAAGATGTGTCCATATCCGGGTGTTATACAAAATTGGCACGTACACCTCAATGTCAATGTCACTGAAAGATGACCCTCGGCTCGCGAATACATACCAATGTAATCATTATTGAACTTCTTTGTAAATATGTTTATACTTTGCATTAGATATGCATGTCTTAACTGATGACAGAAAACTCAGTGTGTGAAATGTGTATGTAACTTTCAAATGATTTAATAGAATATTTCAAATTCAGTTTCTTCATCCTCATGCCTATATAAACCTTTAGTCGGTACCTGTATTCAAGGCGGTATTACTATAAAAAAAAAAGAGCGCTTTTATCATATAGCATGATAAAAAGAACACAAAATGTGGACAGCTACATGCCAGCCTGATCTCTCTCTCTCTCGCTTGCAGCTTTCACCGTGCTGCCGCGCAAATTTAGTGTTATTTCAAATTCATTTTTGCCGTTTTGTTCGGCTTAATTTCTGGTAGATTAGATAGAATTTGGATCCAGACTAACACCATTCCTCAAGGTTTCAGACATGCCACTTGACAGTAACCTCGACACCATTCAATCGATGTAGGTATCAGCTAGCATAAACCGGTATTGTTAAAAAACAGAATGTTGACTACTGCTACATTGACGTAAACGAGTAGTATTGAAATTTGAATGGCTTGTTTGATTTAGGAAATGACATACAGTACGCTAAAAAGGGGATTAACTTCACAACGGCAACACAGAGGGAACTACCAGAGCTGCACTGTACAAGGACTTTGGTTGAAAATTACATAATCAAAACTACCGTAAAGTCCGGCATATCGCGTATAAGGTGCACCCCGACTTGGAGAAAATCATACAAGACACACCCACCACCCCCCCCCCCCCCCCCAAGTGGAATATATATATATATATATATATATATCAAATATGAAGTAAGATCATATATATTTATGTATTTTTATGTAGTAATATCCTGATAAAACATTAGAATTATATATATCCTTTGATTTGAAGGCTCTAATAGTACCCCTTGAAATTATCAATTGCCCTCGGGGGGGAAACCCTCGTATAAGACACACCCAGAGTTTGGGCGAATCCCATAAGACGCACCGGGAGTTTGGTTTGCGCAAAGATGCGTCTTATACGCGTGAATTTACGGTACTCTACAGTTGACGAGATATTCACCGACATCCTCATATTATGTTTCAGTGTTTTGGTGTATGTCACAGTTGCTCTTTTAAAACACCACTGGGATGCCTAATCTAAAATTGATCTTACTTTGCTTGAAATCAATTGCGCGCTAAGAAGGCACCACTGAAAACACTGTTCGAGGATATTTTTTAAATCGGATGGCCTGGGATGATGTCCATACCACTCATAAATGAGTCTGCTGTGGAAAATAGTAGGGAGGGGAATAGCAACGAAGTATTAAGGGGTAGTACAAAATTGTAGGATGTTTGAGTCAAGCGGGGAGGTAGGGGGTCATGGTCTTCTTTACAACATCTAGACCCAACACCATGCCTCTGCACTCCCGTCGAGTATTCTTTGATTTACATGCATTACCCATGTTTTGGGTTTAAAGATGAGTAACTCAACGAAATGCCAATGGCATCCCAGGTTAGTAACTGGTCCATCATTACTGCTTGATTACACATTTTACGTTACTGAATCAGGAGAAACCCGTTCTTGATCTGCCTATCGTATGGACTATTTGTGATGCTCGTACGTGGCATTTGTGTCGAAGCACCAGTATTTGACTTTCCGTGTGTGGCTCTGTGTGGTGACTGGGCGCGGTGAGCCGCCTTGATGGGCACACTAGGAGGATGGTTCTCTGCCTATGTTGCCAACATGATTGATTCCAGGTCAGTAGGTCGGTGCAGCACGCCGGCCGGGATCCCCAGCTTAGGACGTGCTCCCAACACCTTAGCCACATATTCTGGCTGGGGATGCGGTCACACGGTATTAGTACGCCCCCACCCCTTTCTCCATGCACTCTGGTAGGGCGCCGGTTACAGTCCCGCAGACTGGGGTGCGCGATTATGTAGGCCGGTGCGATTGCATACGAGGTTAGCCTAAACAGCTTACTATTTCCCCGCTTAAATAGTTTACCGCAAATGAAACCTATGCCCGGAACTTTTTGTAAGAATCAATGGTATAGGTATTTTCTTTAGCATACAAGACATATATTATTTTTCGTTAGTATTTAATTATGACAATCATGGACATGTTAAGCATTGGTGTTACTAAATTATTGTTAATATGAAAGTGACCTATCTGAGGCGTCAAATGTGTTATGTATTTCCTGTAATCACCGTATGTGTACTCCATGTGTATGCATACTGTAAACTACATATATGCTGATCCTGATATGATCATAGCCCGGTCGACAATGCGGGACCAAATTAGCTAGATGAGGGACGTGTCTGCTGGAGCCTTATAAAGAGTTAATCCCGAGGTTGAAACGAATATTGGCAATGTGGAAATCCCGAAAGATGAGGATTTGTCGTATGCTATGTTTACAGTCTAACATATCCCGTTTAGACATATCCGACAGCAACACTCAAACAAAAAAAAGATCTTTTTTTTGTTTGTCGGACCATTTCATTGGTGTCAGTCATGGACTGCACATCCAAGTATAAACCTGAATCTTGTTTTTAGGTGTTTTTACGAAGGTGACTCATTGTATCTCAGTCCTTTTTGACCTGGGTTCACATGACTAGAAAGTTTCCTGGACGTTCTGTCGCTTATCTATAACTTCATCTATTTTGAAAATAAGGAAACGAACGAAGGATTTTCATTGTATTCTGTCAATCAGTTAATACCTATGTCAACGAGATGAAACTCGTTGCTGTGATTCAGGTTATGAGCACCTCTAACCCGAAATGCAGTTTGGGATTGAGCTGTATGTTGTGTATCTAGTTGTATTAAGAGACCAGATATCGTTAATAAGTGTGTTGTTTCCCCGTACTTTATGCATGGAACAAATACTCAGACTTATTGGTTTACCAACTAGGCCGCTGGTCACATAAGCGGATGTACCTGTCAAGCCAACTGTAGCATCTTTTTGTCCTCTAGGTTTCCCGTATGTAAAGGGTTGTAAAATCAAATTTTCTAGAATCCTTCGCATAGACCAGTTAGTTAGCTTCCTATAGATAAGAGATTCCTCATGGCATTGGCTCTGTATCTCGTGCTCTATTGTTTAGTGTTTTGTTGCTCTGCTGCTTAGTTTTATTTACAAAACACCATTGAATCTATACATTGGTACCTATGCCACCTTGTTAGCATTTTACGATGATCTATATTTATGAATAGTTTTCTAGAACCAGCATCCGATTGGCCCCAGCACCATACCTACAATATTGGTCGGTTCAATCGGACACATGGTCTGTTGGTACCTGATTAGGAATCAGGAAGTTGACTTTGACCAGACTGCTATTGAGAAACAGTTCTTACCATACTAGTGACTATAGCGGGTCATTTTATAGGGGATTGTTTTAATGGTTTAATGTGTTTTCTCTAGGGCGTAGATGAGGGTTAATTGTTGGTTAATACCCTTTCAGTTGTTTATGGAGGCTAAACCGAACTGATACCGTGTGGCCTATGGAAACTAGCTCATAAGCTAAATGTATGTTGTCTGCAGCATTTACTCTTTTGGGCATTAGTAACACTCATTCTAGTTTACACTTAGGTCTAGGTTTAACATCCCATGGGGGGGGGGGGGTGTCGGTACAAGATTCAATATACACCCTAAATGCATAAACTGCAAAATAAATACAATAGGCAGAAAGTCTTTAGGCAATGGCTTGCCCAAAGGCATTGTAAGGGGACTGAGTGGCTTCCCATGATCAGAGATATCAGTTTTCCATTTTTCCATGGAAATCCACTTTTTCATATTCAGTATATGTAATTTATTTCCTTTGTGGCATGCAAAGGTAATATTGATTCAGCCTCATTTACAGTAAGAAAACTATGGTTTGAACCTCCCCGAAGACCCCTTGCCTCTTGCAATGGCTAAAAAGGACAAAATATCCAAGGTTTCCCGATCTCTCTACGGCAGAAAACTCCACACGAAAATATTTCCACTTTTTTCCCTGACCCCAATTGACATCCCTGCATGATAGCGTACAATGTCATTATAGTTAGAAGTTTATAATATCGAGCGCATACGTTGAACATTCTAGTTTCAATTGGAAACTATTTGTTTCTTTCTTTATAAAACATAGACGACAATTTTATAAACCTGATTGTTCATTGACAGTATATGAAATTGTTTTTCCTTGTGTAAATTCAATTACGTGGACATCATTGAATCAGTAGTATAAACCTCTCCACAGACCCTCAACCCCATGCTGTAGCCGATAATCCTACTAACACTTTTTCCATGTTAATTCGGTTTCACTGAGGCAGCAAATTCCACATGAAAAATATTATAAGAGAATTTTACAAATGTGGCACTATGATGGTTATGCTCCAATATCACAATGCAGTACTTTTATTTCTGCATCTTAGACATGCTACCTGGTACACAATTGTCACATGGAATTGGGGCTAATGGTGAAGGTGTCAGAGGATTTCTAGATGTTAACAGGGGTCAAGACGCTACCTGCTAGACAACACTTTGGCCATGGTCATTAGCAGTGGGCATGTCTGGGCCGTTTCCCTGTCTGTAACGTCACAAACAATGCACACATGTGTAACCTACGAAGGAATCTACATGTATTGATTAATAAAACAAACATGTAGTGGAAGTGTCTAGTTAAAAAAAATAGGCAACTGCTGCTAAAGAAAAAAAATCATTGGTGTTTTTACCGCTTTCAACTATTCGATTAAGATGGGTAATGGGATGTGTGAAAACTGGTTAAGGTCATAGATATTTTAGAAATAGAATGTTAATACGAAGCTCCTGGCACACTGCGCCATGTAGAATAGCTGTGGGTTGTTTAGGGTTAAGTAAGGATTGGTATGAGCGGCCAAGATTACATCACTGTTCTTTTCGGGATTTCCTATTTGTGGTGTTTCAATGTAGTGCTACCACGGAGAGCAAACCGTATGCTCGCTCATCGCATATCAGCAATCATTTAAGTAAATCGTAGCACAGGTGTTTCATGTTATCTTCATATCAAGATTCATATTCGTATTGACCCATTTCACATTCCATAATGTCCGTCATACGAAAACAAGACCATCGTCCCCTACTTTATTATAAGTACATGTATATGGTAAATATATATTTTTTTTTTATATGGTAAATACTAGACGGTCTATGTTCTCTAATATTTTCTGCCTATTTCGTGATGAGCCGTTGCCATGTCTTTAGACGAACAGGTAGTCCTCATAACCCGAGTTTGATGGATTTTTTTTTATGTCAAAGTTGGCGTTGAGGACACATGATGGGTGTTGCATAAACGTGGAATGGTTTTCTGAAGCTTTGCGTCAGAAATCGAGGCATGTTTACATGTGATATTTACCACAGACACAGGGTGTCGTATAGTGAGATGCTAGGCAGACCGGGCGTGATATTTAATGAAGAACTCCAATGTTTATTTTTGAAATGTAAAGATACTGTATGCTTGTTTTAGTCACTAAACTAGGAAATTATTCCTTATCACACCTTAAACGAATATTTCCACAAGAAAATTGATATAGAACACACACCACAACTCCCATTTGGTCTTTTGTAAAACATTATTCATCAACACCCGATAATAGTAAAAATAGATAAGATACATGTATCTATGGTCTGGTCAGTGTTTCGAGACTTGCATTTCTTCGTCAGATCAGTAGCGGAGCTTCTATTTTTAGGGTGGCCTCCCAAACCAAACCAAATGAGACCAAACCAAAACTTCACTATCGGCGTGCCAACTCTGTCACATAGGGAAGCTGTAGAGGTCTAGTGTCTTAGAGGCGTGCGCAGCTGACCATGACCAATCACTAGAGACTAAGATACCTCATTGCAGGGTTGGTACAGAGCCTGGAAAACCTGGAAAGGCCTGGAATTATGCTTTTGGGTTTTCCAGGCCTGGAAAAACCTGGAAGAGCTTGGAAAATTTAGTTTTGCATAAAAACAATTTTTTCAGTCTAAGAAATTCTGGACATTATTAGCTTTCCTTAATTACGGTACCTGACTGCCTTTGAAATTTCAGTGACTTGGATTAAATAATACTGAAATCCCTTTTACTAATAATATAGCATGGTTTTGATTATTTGTCTTCTTATTTCATTTACTAGCAAGATGTTATGTGCCTGGAAAAGAAATATTAGAGCCTGGAAAAAGCCTGGTATTTTATCGGGCTGTCTATGTACAAACCCTGTCATTGGCCCACTGGTGATTGACATATTTGGATCCTAAAAAAGGCAGTAGTAGAAATGACAAGTTGATTGGATGCAAGTAGGTTACAGAAAATGACCCATAAATTGAATATAAGTCAGACCTTTTCGTAGTTATTTTAACTATTATTCCATGCTCATTCATCAATGATGAACATGCCATTTGTTCCTAATCTCATACAATTATCGGAGATCACTAAAAAACACTATTAATGAGTTTTTAGTAAAAAGGTTTTAAAAGACTTGCAATATTTCTTTTCTAGTACAGTGACTGATTTAAGGCCATAACACACTGTACGATTTCGGAACATGAATCTTCCTTCCTCGGTGACAAAAGAACAGTCGTAAGCTCAGGCGAGTCAGTCAGTGTGCCCCCCCCCCCCCCCCCTCCGGAACTTTGCCTAAGATTTGAAAATGCCCCTGTGGACATGTACTTTTTTCACCGATAAATTGCAGTCCAATGTTCCGAAATCGGAACCGATAAATTAAGGATTCTGTTCCTTCCCATTTCGGTGACAACAGAGTTTAAGAAATACCCCCCGTGGTGCTTACCGATATTGGCCCATAGATAGTCGCTGGGTAAGAAATGGCCCTGCCACACACAGACTGAACCCTGTTCACCGATTTGGCACCCAGAGACTAAGATTAAATACTTGTTCTTTAATTGGTGGCTTCAACTCTCCAAGAAAATCGTAAGTCAATCGTCTAGTGTCGACAGAATTCGCTTACGATTAACTTCCACTCATGACCATCCATAAACCCTGCTCTGAGAGTTAACGCCCTGTGCAAATTCGCCTGAGACACGTTAAGACTAGCTTACGATTAAGAGTTCATCGGAACGAAATCGCACAGTGTTTCCACTTTACAAAGAATAGGAAAGCGACTCATAACTGCCTGATATATCTTTGTATGCACTTCTGCATGGAGTCATCTGGGTTTGAAGTATTGGATGTAGTGTGTGGCTGGAGAGGAGTGTTTCAGAGACAAAATTATTGGATTGGCAGATCACCCGCTTCCAAGTTTGTCACATAGAGTGCGATGGCCCAAAGTCATGCTGCAGTAGGTCAAGGCCAGACGGTTTTTATTGTCAGAGGCTTCTTGTCTAGACATGGAGTACCCTCTTTCCCTACTTCAAAAGGATTGGTGCGTAGTGGAGCTCTAATTATATCATGAGGATAGAATTATGTAAGATATGGTAACAGCATTGTGGGACAGGTAAGTTACTCCAACATTGACTTGACAAAGAATGGGCTGTGAGGGACATCGGCTATAATCCTAATCTTATAAGTTTGATCTCTGTGTTTTCACCCAGGCTATTGATCCCAAATCCTCTTCTCTTGAGTGATCCTTTGGTCGTTGCGTGTCTTTTTTCATTCTAGTAATCGCTGTGATTTAAAACAACCATTAAAACCTTTGCTGTTCAATTGAATATCCATACCCAAATGATTGTATCGTTACAATAGAATTTTGTTATGGACTGTTGGATATAACTTGTTGTGAGTATGTTTTCACCGTTTTTCTTTTTCGCATCCTTTCAGGGACCGGGGAATCAGGAAAAAGTACATTCATCAAACAAATGCGTATCATTCACGGTAGTGGCTACACCGATGAGGACAAACGCAGCTTTATCAAGCTCGTCTACCAAAACATCTTCATGGCCATGCACTCCATGATCCGGGCTATGGAGACGTTAAGGATAAGCTATAAAGACCCTTCGAATGAGGTAAGGCGATACAAAGTGTTTTTTTTTCTCGAAAATCTTCAGTGATGATTTCCGTGATTTGGATTAATAGCGTAGAAGTTCTTCTTCACATGGGATCCTTAATATCAACATTTGTCAAGAATAGGTCTATTTCCAAATTCCATTTAATAAAGTCTTAGGAATTAGATAGTAAAACGAGGAAGAAGAAAGTCTTCTTCACATGGGATCCTTAATATCAATATTTGTCAAGAATAGGAGGCATATTTCCAAATTCCATATAATAAAGTCTTAGGAATTAGATAGCAAAACGTGTAAGAAGATAAGAGTAACAATGTTACCATGCCTGAGCGCTAAGAACTCTTTACCTGATGGGATCCCAAGGGTGCCCTAGACGAATCAAAAAGTGTACCACTATTGCATTGCAAGTAGTGCCACTGCTCCTTTAGTGGATGATTAGGTCGTATATTATTTATAAAACTACTCAACAGTTTCTTACTTAGCATTTGATTGCACTTTTAATGGACGTTCTTGATCAGGCTACCTTAAATCCTTAGAACAGTAAGGTCCAGACCATCTAATTCCAGCAGGTAGAATGGGAACTGTCACTAACTGTACATAGTGAAAATGTCGTAACGGTGCAGCACTAGATCTATACCCTGATGGAATGATATTTTGTTGGAGAACTAAACATTTTATATATGTATACCTCCATAAAATAATATACGTTTAATCCCATGCTGACATACCATGATTGGGTGGGGGATTGGTGGGGGGGGGGGAGTATTTATTATACTGAAACTAGCGACTTCGTCGATTCGTATTTGGCTGCCACCTACCCCCCTACCTTTTTCCCGTCAGAGAGCCTGGCGGGATGTACTAGTCTGATGATTCGTAATTGCCGTTTTGCCCCCTAGCGGGTGAACGGGAAATCATCGTTAACTTGTGGTTATCGTTTGGCATGACACAGGTGGTTGAGCTGATCATCGGCGATCAGAACTCTATGGATTGACACCAGCGAAAGTTGGGATCTCATTGGTTTCTCATGAGAAAAGTAGATTAGAAAACTACAATACTAAACTTTGATTTCGGCATGGCTCGAAATGAATCATAAAAGAAAAAGCATGTCTGTGTATCCATCTAGAAAAAAGAAGAAGAGCAGGTTCGAATTCAATACTTCATGAGAATCTCACTCTCGTGGCCCTTCAGTCTCCATCCCGATGTCTGGTTCACTACGTCTCTCTGTGCGGGAGAATCTCCAAGCGGATCTTACAGAAATTTACACATTTTATATGTGGTAGGTAATAACAATACGACAATACGAAAACAGCCTCAGTGTTTTCGCACGTCCAGATACTTGGTAAAATTATCGAGAAATCGTCCATACTGCTTCTATATCAAAAGACATATTTGGAATCATTTAATTACAGTCTGAAAACATTTACTTACAATTAGACATGAAATCAAGCAAATTACGATGAATTGATATTCTAGACGAGTGGCCACATCCGAGCGTATCAAATCTCTAACAATTGATAACCAGCCTCCTTGTTATAATTTCAATATTGATGGGAAGTTTACGTACTTCGTCATGCACCAAATATAGCCTAAAAGAGTGGGTGCTATTAAGGAACTACAAAAACATTGGGGAAGAATTTATGAGCACCCTGAAGTCTTCGAGGTGTAGGCTTAGCTGCCTAGGATTCCGTAGCAGCTTCAACATGAGGCGTCTTTGCCAATAAGGGTCCTCACCCACTGCTTGCGACACACACCTACACGGCTTCGACATAGCTACAATACAACATTCTTACACCGTAGACGTGTCAGAATGTTGAAAAATTATGCATTGTAGTGTGTCGGAAGGTTGACGGGACTACTTTCACATACCAGAAGTAAACTGATGTGAAGAAAAATAATGAACACACAGGATTTTAAGTTTAGTGTTAATTAAATGGTAAGATAATACCACCACTGGAATAAGTGGATACCATTCTTAGGAAAATGACACTCCATTTCTTAGAGAGTAACGTTCACCAATGTAAATAATGCTCTGATGCAGTAACATAGTATTATGTAATGGTATATTAATATATGAGACTTATTGCAATCTAGAAATCAGAGTTCTGATAGTAGAAGTTTACACTGCGGTAGGCTGTGATAACCATCTGATGAAATCACCACCTACTCTGTACGATGTAATTAATAGACGATATGGACAACATTGTTTTCCCTTAGTTATGATTTTTAATGATCAGTTATAATAGACTTGCATAAAGTACTAATGATGCCTTCAATTCTGTAATTATACTCAAAGGATAGATTTGCTCTTGAGTTGAACTAATACTCCCTAAGGGCTAACCGTCGATGTCATTGCAAATAAAAAGAACTCATAGAAGAGTTCATAGTAAAAAGAACTCGCTATGCTCATAGTGTATGTTTAGATTGCATAAGTATAGACAGGGCCCTCGGGGAATAATACCATGCCATGGTAAAACACATTTAAACCCAAATGTATTGCCCAAGTGACAGATATAGCAGTTTTACTATTTTCCAATGGATTCCTTGTTTTCATTTTCAGTTTATAAGATTTTATTTTCTTGTTTTAAACAAATAGAGAATATATTGGGCTTCAATCACACCAAGAGAAGTGATCCCCATACATCCCAGCCCCATTCTATGCCCAACAACGATCTGTTTTTCATGTTTTCTCAGTCTCTCTGAGGTAGTCAATACCACATGAAAAATTATTTATCCTTTCATTTATGATCTCAACTGACATCCCTGTAGGGAACGAACAACACATCGCACACACGTAAATACTTCCCCAAGAAAGTGACTTACCCCATCCTGATGGGAAAAGCAGGGTAGAGCACAATATTGACAGTGGCTCTGCATTCTAGGATATTGTAAGAAACTCTATTAACATAGATTTTACGAAGTGGTAAAATTAGGATACTGTGAGAACTTGTACAGGAAAACGGTAGCCGTCTGTATTTTCTATTTAAGCAGTGTGCTATCTGGATCACGTTCTACCTATCTAGTTCACTGTTCCCTTTAGCTTTAGCTGGAGCTAAACTTTGTGCATTGACTAGAGCGAGTGGAAACATACGGAACTGTTACCAAGTTCATGGAAGTATGAGCACTTATGTAACTAGCTAGTTCTTTATATACATGTAGATTATTCCTTATTGTTATAGGAATCTTGGGAAAAAATATCAGAGGAAAAGACATAAAGAAACATGGATATAAACTTCATTGACATTACCCTTTTCCTATAAACATCGCATCGCTAAATCAATCAAACCAAACCATAGTGCCTCCAACGAAACTATATGTGATCGGGTGTAGTCAGTTCATTAATGTTGGGTGTATCCAAAAGCAATAGAAGCTTCCACATGTTTTTTTTGTATCTCGACCTTGTATTGTTTCAGGGACGTTTTGCGCATAGTTAGTTTTCAGATAGACCTTTTTAAGTTTTGTGAGGACCCCACACAACAATGCTTCTGTGGATGTGGCCCGACTCATTGAAAGTCATGTATCTTCCTTTGAGACGGTATTTTTGTCTATTTGAGTGGTCTCGTCTGAACTGGTTGGGTCCCAATCGGGAATGGCTACTATCAGTTCCAAGTTTCCGGTCCGGAGTAGTCCAGTCTAATAAAGTAATTACACTTATTGGACGTTAAATAAACGAAACCAAACCAGAGTAGTCTAAAGCAATAATAGGAGTGGTGAGCTTCATGGAATGAGCAATGAGTGTTCAGCGTGGCCTATCGTGACAAAGCGGGTGACACAACCAGCGATTCGAGGAATTCGTCCGCGACTTTGTACCCCGCGATCTTATACCGGGATATAATCGCTATTATAAGTTGTGTGGTAATGCACCAATAGCCGACGATTTCCCCAGGGATAGAAATCGAACAGCAAGGGTGTAGAGGGAGGTGTAGCTTAGTCGGCGACTAAGCAGTGACACGCCTAGCGATGATGAATGGACAATAGTCGTCGGAAAATGCCCGTCCCTGAGTCATGGACGAATCTCCCTAATCCAGTAGGCCGTGGATTTGCTGTAATAACAAATTATTAACAACCGATTATATATTGAAAGTGTACGTGACTTGGTAATGGCCAAAGTAGAGTCTATATGTCTGGACCAATCAGCCATTGTCGCTACACCTCAGGTCTAAAGTCTGTTCACAACTTAAGTGTGATAAGGAACTAACAACAAGCCAGCTCCTGAAATCCACTTCCTATCCATTTGAAAACCCCCAAACCTGAGCTATTATAATAGCAGTAGTGGGCCTGGTTCTCCTCCCGACCGGGTCCTCCTCGTTGCCTATTTCTCTGGTATTCGGGAAACTGACCAAGTTGATAAAATGTTCAACCTCCAGAACAAGCTGGCGGCAGCCTCTTATATGTATTACAGATATGTTATATAAATATAGACCTGAGGCAAATACTGACACGAGTTTCCCGCGCTTCTTTGGTCTGTCTGAGGCAGAAAAATTCTAAATTCTAAATATTTGTTACAAGTAAATACATTCAGAATGTTATTCAATGATCGTCGACATTTGAGGGGACTTTTCAGATTAAATGTATTTACACACGTATATAATCAGCAATATAACAACCTATGTATGTGCGGTGAAGATACAGGAAAACACACATTAGATTTTGAGACATATTGTGTATATATTGGTTTATTTTCTAACAAATTAGTTCAATTAATTGGAAATGTGACTAAATAGAGCCCTATCCAGAACAGATGCTATCTTGAATTCTAGAAACCCACTTGGTTACATTATCCACTAAAATGTTATCAGGCATCATATATCAGTTCTGTAATGAAGTGACATACTACATGTGCATCTGGACACCTAAGAGGTATCCCTCATGTGTGGCACTCAAGGTGACTATGGAAAGCTAGTTCCTAAAGTGGTCCTACGGGTAGACTGGTCCATTGATGTATTGAATTGACCAGTGACGCTTTAAAGGAGTTCCCAGTAACTATTTTGTTGTCTTTCTTTTCAAAGGTTTTTCAGTTCAGAATATTTCTTCCTGTTTTAGTCCCCACACATATGTATAGGATTTCTCCCAAGTTGGAGGCTGTCTTATACGCATGTTTTTACCCAGAACACTTAACCCACAGGTGTGTCAGATAGGATTTTCCAAAAGTCGGGATGCCTCTTATACGCAAGATGCGTCTCATACGTGGGAATTTACGGTAGTTCTCTGGTATTAAACTCACTGGATCAGGATGGTTGGGAAGAGGTTATGAACATAGTTTTGTCAACTTTATCTGCATCCTTATAATGACAGAACATGTTGATTTAACATCTAGCTTATCAAAAAATGATACTAAATTAAGGGAAATGCTCACATACATATACATTTTTATTTAGTCAGCATCGTTTGAACAAAGAAGTGCCTTCGCCTCGTTTACTAAATCCTACATATAGAATTATAGTTTTATAACGTGTCTACACTCTTGAAAGGTGTTCACAGTGTTCAAGAAAGATATCCTTAAAAGAAAATTGTAATCACGACTTCAACAAGCGTATCAGTAAAGTATGATATGTCGAGAAAAGACTGCTGCAATATTAGTAATTTTTATTTATTGGCAATCGCCTGGCCTAGCGATAGGGTGTCGTAAATCCGTTGCCTTAAAGGTGTGGTACTTAGGACTATAAATATATCTTTCCGCATATATTCATCATAGACAGAGTGTACTTTTTACTTTTGTGAAGCTATTGGGCGTCGTTTTTTACGTCAGTATTCCTTCTTTATTCCCAAAATCTGGGCGTGTCAGCAGTGGTGACATGGTTTTTTACCTGGTCCTAGATGTCCATGGTCTCTGTATCAGCATAGATGGTGGTGAGTGCAGTAGCACGGACTGTAAAAGCAGCAGCAGCAGCGACGGCCGCGGCGGCGGTGGCGGCAGCGGCAGCGGCAGCGGCAGCGGCAGCGGCAGCAGCAGCAGCAGCTGCAGCAGCTGCAGCAGCTGCAGCAGCAGTATTAACAGTAGTAACAGCATGCCACTAGCCAGCAGCAGCTGCCGCCTTTGCGATGCTGGTTGCGATGGCGACCGGTGGTGTCGGTGGCGACATTGCCAGCAGCTGAAGCACAAGCAGCACCAGCATACCTTAGCAATACCTCCCTCACCAACTACTACACTGCCGTCACCACCACCACCGCCATCACTATTGGCACGAACGCCACCATCCCTATAACAAGAACACACACCTCCACTACCATCTCCTTCAAACGCTGTCACCAACGTAACCAAATCTACAACCACCACCGTCATTGTCACCAGTACCACTACCCTCACAGCATGACATCACCTACACCTTCATCGCCGGCAACGCCCTCGTCTCTCCCTATTTTCCCCAAAGGGCGTTGGCGGAGGCAGTACTTCTATATTATGAAGTTAATGTCGTTAATGCATTTATGGGTTTGGGCATTCAGACAATGAAGCCGGGCAAAAGCTGGCGTATGCATTTAATGGCGTATGCGTATGTAAAGTTAAGTTACGTAATGATGTCACTAGCTATAGGTTTATATGTTGTGTCATCTGTATGTACATGTACATCTGGATATACATGTACATAACTGTAGGTGTCATTTCTGTATTTCCACGAGACGGCAACATATTTAACAATAGACACTAGGTCGACGTCCTGTCACAGAGTGCTAAGCACTGGTGGCTACATAGCTAGCGCTTTCCTATTATGGTTGCATATATATCCAATATGAAAGTTGTTGTCGGTAGTATATAGCTGCACTATGTAGCTGTTATTTTATACATATCGACAACATGGTTATGTACTGGTAACCTCACATATTTATACAATGAAATTATTCCATTTAAAAATAGACCAAATCAAGTATATAGATATATACCATAAAATGGCAATCATATTATGTCGTAGATAAGTTTATACCCAATTCAATATTCACTTTACGTTTTCTATACTAAACACGATTTATTTTACGTGTCTAATTATGCACTGAAATTTATAGATGTATGCTGTTATTGGGAATACTCTTCAACTGAACAGCAGATGATTTAGTTCGAAAGGTAATGCATGGCTATTGAGAAAGGTAATGTCTCTAGTTTATTCGATAGACCAAGCTACATCCGCGAAGAAATAAATGCCGTTTGCGTTTGAGGCATGAGATAGACATACCCAGTCATACTATTGCAATATGTTGTAGTTCTATTCCGAGTTATACATTTGAATATGGTTATACATACATACCTAGGATAATGTCTTTTCAAATGGACAACTTTGCAATACTGCACGGATAAATGTGATAGATGATGAAGAGATATTCTCACTCAGTAACGAAAGGAAAATTCTTCCTTTTTTTGAAACATTTATTTCTACTCGGTTACACTCAGTCCGAGGACTGATTTCAATGTGTGCCGAGCTAATATGAAATATTACAATTCTTTTCCTTTACATCGTTGCGACGTGTATGCATCAGGAAGAAAACAAAACAGATTTACAATTAAAGAAACAGTGTGGTCATAGATAGATGGTAAGAGTTCGATAGTTTGATGTGCCTTTTGTGTTCCCAATTTATTTAGATACTTGAATTAGACCAAAAGTTGTTCCACTGGCCTTACCAGCCAGAGTGGCAGCACTGCGCTCTAGTAGGATTGGAAATCTAGACTATGTCCTGGTACTAGTTAGAAGCCAGCTTCTCACCCCTAGACACTGAACGTGTTTGTCATGTACACATATCCTGTTATGCTCAGAAACATCTGACATGTTTTTACCGCGTATACTAGAAGCACATATCACATTAGAAAAAGGGAAAGGCTCAGTCGAACTCCTAGATTCGTGTGTTTGGGGGTCATACTGTAAATTAATCGTTTGGCCGGTGCCCAATCTCTATGGTATCGCTCATCAGAATCGTGGCATTAAAAACAAACTAGCAAATGACTTTTGACAACCCGTAACTCATAAAATGTCATACCAAATGATATAGGAAATCTATTAATGCAAATAACACATTCCCATCGAGTAGTTATAGCTGTAATGTAAGAGAGAATCATGTCAAGTCCGGTAAGAGAAAGGTGAAGCTGATATGACGTAAAATCAACGAAACCGAAATATATTTCGTGTAATATACGTGAATATGACGGCCCCAATAAGTTTAATATTTAGGAGAGTAGTCTAGACACGGTCATGTTATCTGTAGAATAAGTACCAGTAGCAGTACAGGTGATTGGGCATGTTGTGCTAGAGTCGGCACGCCCGTCATCACGTAGCCCCGGAGTATGTGCAACGGGCGTGGTACCTACACACACACAGCTAACAGAGGATGGCGTCAGGATCCAGTTCCATCCGGGGACTCTCGGTCATAGCCCTGTAGATTAATATGCTGCTTTATAACTGGCCACCTAGTTCTATAATTGGTATGGGATTAGTAGCCACATCTTTGGGTTTGGCTTGGGCGTGTAGAGTGTCACGTTTTCTGCACTCCTAATCCGAACATGTTTAAATGTGTGTGAGGTTGATCGGGCTCTTTGCACGTCACACACGCAAAGGCCACGGTCCGATAAGATAAGGTCCTACATACCCGCCTCACTGAGAACACAAATGCCAGAGAACTTTTATATACCAATACACTCAGGTCGCTTAAGCCTGAATATATACACACTATGATCTATAGTGTACTGATCGTGTAATAAAATATATTAACCAGACTTAAAATAATATATGAACTATTGCATCCAATAAGGCATTGTCAGTTTGATGTATGACATTCATCTTTGATGAATGATTACAGCACTAGACAAGCATGAGGTAAGATAGCGGCGGAAGCAGGTAGGGCGGGTGGGCTCCTGGCCGCCCCTTCGCAAGGCCCACTCTGTGTACAGACAGCCAGGCAGGCCACATCTAGGGCGGTCTATCAACGTCCGAGACCGTCGGGCACACTTGACACGGCCTGCACTAGTTAATATGGCACGGTCTAACTAGGTCTGTCAGATGGCGGCCCAGATGGCCATATTTGATCCAACGCTAGACTTAATGTCACTGCATTTCCGGATGACACCGAAAGTAAATGATCATTTACATTCATTTAGTATCTGATAATTGTGCTCTCCTAGTTGTAGCCTTGTTTTTATTTTTGAAGGTTGAGAGATATTTCTTTCGATTTTTCGGATTCTGTTTTAGTATGTGCATATTGGTGTTAAAGGATGTAGCTCAGATGGACTGGAAACTATCTGACGGTAGAATGTGACGGTTGGAGTACACTGACAAGGTCAGTGGCAGTGGCAGTCACCAATAGCCGGGAGTGAACATACACTGCATCCTCAAACCTAAAGCCGGAAACAAATAGGCCCCAGATCTATTCTGTTTGAAGTAGATTTGGAGCGAACGAAACACTCCGCTGCATCTCAAAGTGGTTTTCTACGTAGTTGTGTATTAGAGCAGTAGACTGTGGTTACAAGGGTATATTCTCCGCGCCATTCGGCTTTGTGCTGATAATAGATATCAAGAACAGAAATCGTATGCCTCTGACTAGTTCCGCCTTTACTCATTAGGCTTCATCTGGGTTGCTTATTATATATGCGTAAGATCAATATACAGATAAGTGGTAGTAAATTGGAAGGTGGGTTACTAGTTTGCCGATATGATTAGACAAGTAAATGTATATGGGCCCTGTAAATGCCAATATTAATTTTCTTGTCCGCGTATGAATTTGTATTCGATACAAATGGATTTTATTTTGTATTATCAAAGCTATAGTGGTATATTTGTAGTCCAAGAAGCTTTCTATTTCTTTGTAATTTTTGTTGTTGATAAATGTAAGATATACATGAACTGAGATTATAGAGATTGAACCTGATATGCCTGATTCCATGGAAGACTTACAGTACACGCACCATTATCTATCTCGTTGCACTCATCCTGTTCTAGCTCACGGACTGAACTCGTCGTTAACTAGTTACAAAGGATTGATATCATGTAAAGTAAGGACGCCAGAATAGGTTCTTTCACCATATGGAGGTAAATGGGTCTCTCTTTGGTAAGTGTCGGTGGCGGTGGCAGACCTAGACATTAAGACTCTTAGGTTAGGTCAAAACATCATGATTAAATTATAGTGTCTACACTCCTTGGTCAGAACTAATCCCAACATTCCAGAGCAGATTCCAGCACAATATACACTCGCCTTATATATTAATAAACTAAGTGCAGCAGGAAATAACCATCTAATCCCGTGTTAGAAATACAAATATTCATGGGTCGGTGTAGTTTTATTTGTCCCATGAATTGGTGTATGGAACAAAGGCTGAGTTTTGAATGAAGGCATTCTTGGAATGTGATATTATTTTTCTTTATAATAAAACATGAGCTAGAATTAAACAAATAGAAGTCTCCAATTATTTAATACGAATATGAATAGATATACCCAGGGATTCATCGTTCAGATTACCTCAGATTTCCATTCGGTTTTAAGTTTGATTAGTAGAAGTCCTGCATAAATGCCATTTTCCAAGGAAATTCATGTTTTCATTTTCGGTAAATGGTTGCCCACTCGACATCTTGGGAACGCCGCAGTCCCATGCCGAACAGGTTTTCCTTGTTTCCCTAGTATCTTTGATGCCGTAGATCCCTGTCAGACTAGGAAGTAATAGCAAAGCAGCATTATCAATCCGGGGCTCTAATTGTTCAAAATCCAGCTGTGTGTAGAATTTGTGTACTAAATACATCATTCACTGTTACAAAGGTTAAAAAGTTGAACTAATTTTTTTTTCAGAACTTGATTATTTCATTCTGCCACCAATCAACGTGGTGATTGCTGTGTAGGCCGCCATATTTGATTAGCAGACTCAGGAATGTCAAACATAAGCATTTACTAGACTTGCTTTAGTCACAGTTTCATCCATTGAAATTGCCAGGCATCTTAATGTAGGTGTTTATCAACAAATACCAAGATATTAATACCAGCAATAGCTGTTAGGTCCCTCTTATTGTGGAATCACCAGGGTTTGTCGACTTAGTGGACGTGAGCCATAATAGGCGCCGCTTATATTGCGAGTTGGGGGGGAGTCTCAAATCTGATACTAACTACATTACATGTTTATTTTTTAGTATAGATGATATAGAAAGAAATGGTATGCAAAATATTTCTAAAAAAAGTAAAGGCTCAGAGTGCATATTTCCACTGGTAATACAGAATAGAATGAAGACATGACTAAATATGACCTGTACCTGTACCTGAAAGCAGCTACCGTGACTTGGGTGGCAGTTTGAACTGTCATGCAGGGCATTGTTTATAAGTTGTCAGGGCCATGGAATTATTGTCAGGGGATGTCAACAACTTACAGGGTGGTCCCAAATGCTTTCAAATCACTGGGGTTTTCAAGCTAAGTATGGCGGTTTCATTCTCGTGAATCTTCAGGCTGCATACTGTAAAAAAGTGAGATTGACTGCGCTTTATTAGCGCGGTAACCAGTCTAAAAGTAAACTGATGTTTTATGTCTGGAATCTAAACAACCAGAGTTGTTTGGGGAGATTCCTAGACTGCATTTGCTGGAAATAAAAAGTATTCCCAATGTTTTATTCATCTATAATGTTTATTATTAGGGTAAAAACTACAGGGATTTATGTGACATGGTAAATGTAGTAAGTTTTATTAGGAACGACTATGATTAAATAGTGGTTCTCTAGCGGGGTTATATTTCGAGTAAGGTTTAAAAAAAAAAAAAAATGGTTACACTGAATAGAGGCATATTTGGAATGAATTAACACAATCGCATATTTGGAATGAATTAACACAATCTGAGCTCTCCTTTGTGACAGTATTCAATCATTCGAAACTATTTGAAATTCAGCACACATTTTCCAGCTTGAATAGAAAATTGAAGTAAACTGAATAAAAAAAATGCCTGTATCAAGTTGTAAAAGAATAATTGTCATCTCAGGGATGTAAGGAAAATCCCTGAAATCAAGGTTTTTTTTATGAGACACTAAAATATTATCCTCAGTATTTAAAAGCCTTAATAAAACCTGTGAATGTCAACCCCATATTATTTCTAGAAACCCCTATACTTGATTTCCCTATAAATGTGTGCATTATTACTACCATGATCTTCAGAGTTTTCTCTGGCAATCTGCCCATAGATAGTGCATAGATGAGAATCCTTAGATTAATAGGACACTTACCATACAAACCACTCTGAATGCATAGCAAACACCAGGAACCAGCTTTATGCTATACTTTCCCATGCAGATATATGGTATAACGTCAATAAGGCATAAGAGATATGGTTTTAGTTGGAGAGCACAATACACTGCAGTACCAGTCCTACTCACCAGGGGCCACAGTAATCATCGGTTTTGAGTTACCCTTAAACTTGACCATGTTAGTCGGGAGGGTCGGTGGTTGTGTATTTCCAAATGAAACATATAATGATATTGTACAAATGGAAAATCAAACTATATGTGTTGTCCTTGTGAGAATTGTTATCACGAGCGCATGATCTCGTGCACAGAGCTACACATGAATGGAAGATTTACTTGATATAATGTATAAATGCATCACAAGAGCGCTGCTTAGTATTTCACAACATAGTTCCCATGTCTGGCCAGCGCTTGTATACGACTGGATATTTTTTATGGGTTGCACAAAGAAGTGATTTATGGCCAAGTGAAAAAGGCTTAGAGTAAGTTTGCCGATGTGCTCTCAACGACAATACGTTGATAAAGCTGGTTTGATGGTTGTTGATATTTGACGGGGAATATTGTTTGTAGCACCCATACCTGGCCGGGCTGAGGTCTGAGCGAGTTCTCTTTCTTCCAACCCATTACTTCATTCTCCGTGCAGAAGTTTGGTGTTAATACCCCACAGCAAATTTTAGAAGTTTGGTTTTAGTACCCAACAGCAAGTTGTAGAAGTTGGTTTTAGTACCCTACAGATTCTTTGTGTTGAAAGATATAGACAGACTGATGCCATATGCAAATTGGGGTTGTTCCCAGCGAGTGTCCCAGAAGCGGGTTTTCACTGTATATGATACTATAGAAGCTATTGGACGCACTACTTTATATCATCATATCATGTAGACAACAATATAAATTATGCCAGACAAAAAAAGAATAATTAGATATTTAGTAAAAATTGCGAGAAGTTTTACAGTATATCTGTTACATTGTAAGCTCTACAAAAGATAGTCAGCCTTTTCAGGTTAAGTTTGATCTTAATTGAAAAGGTACACGGGTCTCGCAATTTTACGCAAGTTTTGCTTCAAATAATCTTACCTTCTGTGTCCTTCTCTTGTTCTATCACCACATGTTTTCACTTCTAATGTATCGTTTTTCCCTTGTTTTTTTTCTTCAGGAGAATGCAAAAATGGTAAAAGAAGTAGACTACGAGACCGTCACAACATTTGAAAAACAGTATGTAGATGCAATTTCGTGTTTATGGGCAGATTCAGGGATTCAAGAGTGCTACGATAGGAGAAGAGAGTACCAACTTACAGACTCTGCCAAATAGTAAGTACATATTGTCATACCAAATAATAAGTACAGATTGACAGTGGTCGCTATATACCCCCAGGGTCCCCTGAGACGTTGGACCACAAACAAACTAACAAGAAGTCTTATCAAATTAGTGATAATAAGTTTTAGTTGGGTTTTGATCTAAGAAATTCATCGTAACTTTAGGCTATTGTTAAGTATCCTTAATTTCGAATATTAAAGTAAACACACTTATCTTCTGTATACAGATTTTATAGCAGCTTATAACCCTCGTTCTACAGTACAGTATCTCTGCAGATTTAAAAAAGAATTGTGAATAAAATACAACAAAAAACAATGAAGCTAAGTCATATAGGGCTAGGTCCTCCGGATTGTACGTGCTCGATGACGTCAACATGTTTCCCACGTTGCCTCTTGAGTGGTGGTAACCATAGCTACCTTTGTCCTTTGCAGCTATCTTGACAGTATCGAGCGTGTCGCTCTCGCCGACTATTTACCCACATTGCAAGATATCTTGCGAGTCCGAGTACCGACAACAGGAATCATAGAGTATCCATTTGACTTGGATAGTATAATTTTTAGGTGAGTATTATGAAATGAGTGAATGCGGATAGCGTGTATCTTTATTTCTTCAGAGAAATATTTAAATCTTACCCATGGCTATATCTCGTGT
Organism: Alentia gelatinosa; assembly: GCA_950022655.1. Taxonomy (NCBI): domain Eukaryota; kingdom Metazoa; phylum Annelida; class Polychaeta; order Phyllodocida; family Polynoidae; genus Alentia; species Alentia gelatinosa. The sequence goes on from OX465579.1 coordinate 141,818,432, forward strand.
ATCCGATTATGGAATAAATGCAACCAACACAAACTTGTTTTTAGTCAGAAGGTAATGTTACAATCGGAAGACATGTTTACGAAAACGCATTTCATGTTTAAGGAAACGCATTTCCATCTCGCCCAGTATTATTTGTTGTGGGACTGGACCGTGGGAGGGGTGGGGGATATAGTATACAACTTTACCAAATCGTAATATGTTTTGAGAATAACAACAATAATTAAAACACCAGATAACAGTCCTATAGTAGGTCTAGTCATGGAGCGATATAGTTGTAAGGGAGTTGGTAAAGCAATGATAACAATATTTAGTATGCACAAACACTGTGCTGTACAGCGTTGATACATTATACCTATTAACGCACATCTTGATAAAAGGCCATGAAGGTCGGACTAAGGCACAGTGAGAATTAAATATAGTTTTGTGCAATGTACATTGAAACTCCTCTATTGTCGAGATCTAATTTAATTTTGTCTGATTCCTTTGTGTGTCATTTTCAGAATGGTTGACGTAGGAGGCCAGCGCTCAGAACGGCGAAAATGGATTCACTGTTTTGAAAATGTCACGTCCATAATGTTTTTAGTCGCCTTAAGTGAATATGATCAAGTACTGGTTGAATCCGACAATGAGGTAAGTTTTATATACCTATATTACTGGAAAGGTGCACTTTATATAAGATTTATCCAAACCGAATTAGAACTATCTATTTTTCCTGTTTGCAATGACCTCATAAGCCCATTAGACATCGACACGCCGACTCGACCTAATCACATCTTCCCGACCTATCCGTTGGGACGGTGGGAATCGATGTAATTTTTGTTGATGTACTCACTTCTAAGGCCCAATTTTTATTGGGTCAGGCATTACAAGCATGGGGGTAAGGACCGACTCTCAGCGAACTCAGGATTGTTGATGTGTGCAACTTCACTGACTTCCCGACTCTCTAAAGGTCGTTTCATTAGTCTGGCATGGGAAATATAGGAAATTATAGACGTGTAAATCTTTACCCGATATCTTGCTTATAACAGAAGTTATTGAACTTTGCATCATTGTCTATAAATACCTATCCCCCGGCCCGTGGCCCAGCCGGGCCCGTCTCTCGGCCTTTCTCTTTGATCTAGATAGGGTCGCTGTAGGATGGTATAAAGGAAAGGGTGTGACCGGTATATCTATGTCTTATAGGAGACATCGACACTTTACTTACGACTCTCCCTAAGCTGATGATTGGGATGAATCGGAACCAATATGTCGATTTGTCATAGGCTTTATACCTTCAGCTATATTCAAAATTACGGCACAACAGTAATTATTAATTATCAACCATCCAACACTTACCAATACCATGTGTACATTATCACGAACTTGTTCACGTCATCCAACTCATGTAGTTTATTTAGCGTTGTTATAGCATATTTAATTATGTAGTTTATTGAACTTTTTAAAATTTATTTATGTATTCTATTATCTTTATGTATACCCTTAAAAATGGATTGTTGTGATGTAGCAAAAAATCTTCCAAAAGAAACATAATATTCTAGTGTATACCATATTGTCTGGTTTACTATCTGTTGGGAGACAAGTCCACCTAGTTCATGACGTCGTATTAATCCCGACTGTGTTTTTCTCTTGCAGAACCGAATGGAAGAGTCTAAAGCATTATTCAGGACAATTATCACATATCCCTGGTTCCAGAACTCGTCCGTCATTCTATTCTTGAACAAGAAGGACTTGCTAGAAGAGAAAATTATGCATTCGCATCTTGTAGATTACTTTCCCGAATTTGATGGTGAGTACATATTAGACCATCGTTTTTAACCTTGGCTCTAAATGCCTGATGCCTGTAAAGTAATAGCTCTCGTGACAGTAAAAATTGAGGCGCAGACATTACATCTCGTAAGTAAAACCATCAAAGTGCATAGGGATTATTGTTCAGTTGATTAAAGCGGTTCTTTCGGATAAAAGACAACAGAACTTTACTATGACCATTTTCGTGATAAGAAGTAAACATTATTTCAATGAAGAAGAATCCATCTAACGAGAGAAAAGTCTACTTATTGTTGCTGGTCGGTCGGAGGTCAACGGAGATGTGGTTCTCGCCGCATACCAGCAGTGGCTTCCTCGCGAGACAATTATATATAGAAAAATAATGTTGCTCATAATTTTGGAATTCAAGCAGAATATCAAAATGATGCTTCTCTTGGAAAAAAACAACGAACAGGGCTGGAGAAGAATAAGCGAATTCGTTTCCGAGTAGTTACAGCCATGACTCATATAAACCCTAGATAATACGGATAATCCTATTTTGGGGATTAATTAAGGCAAGGGCAATTTTCTGCTAAATTGACTCTTTAGAGGTAATAGGGAAATCGCCCATAACTAACGGACGAACGCGATCGTGTTAAACTTCTGTTTTATTGATTCATGAATATTGAGCCCACCATCATTTTGAAACATTAATAATGGAAATGTCCATACTTGCTCTGAAGTCATATAAGTAAATTACAGGACGTAAAGGTAATGTTTATTAATGAACCGCCTGAAAAGGACGAGTTGTAAGTGCTGGGAAACCTGGTTGTCCAGGTCAGCCTGGGCTTCTTTTGATAAGAGAGTGACTCAATTTCTACGTTCAGTGACGAATGGCCGACCTCAACACCAACTGAACCCAACCATGTGGGGTATCCCTGAGCACGGTCTCCCGTTGCCACCGCTCAGTCAGCCGTTGGCAGTAGAATTGATCGCATCAGGGATAAGCCAGCCAATCCCAACCGGGTGATATCCGCGAGTGTCCTTAGTCCTTGGCTTAGATGGGGTGGGGCAGATTAGTGATGGGTGTGGCCTGCCTCGGCCCTATTCCCGTACCACCGGCAGCACCAGCACCATGGTCAGACGACACGCCCCATTTTTACCGCATGACGCACGCCATATCCCTGATCACAGCAATCACGTGTACCTGGTGTGCGAAATGAATGACGACAAAAGGGAAAATAACTGATACGCTCAAAGGAGAAAATCACCGATGTTAGATGACGCGTTCTTTTCGATTGCTGTTGAGCACAAAGCTTATAAGTAGAAATAGGATGTCAGTTGTGGTTTCTTGAACGTAAGCGGTTGGGGATAAAAACAACTTTTCGGACAACACATATGCAGTGATGTAAATTTGCAGATGGCTGACTTTTCTAATCGGCCATGTTTAAAGCTATTTTTATTAGAATCGCATGGTTTCCCATTGCCATGGGGTTCAAGAGAAAGTAGACAGTCTCGATGGTACCCTCGATTGTGTGACATTTATATGAAAGGACATTTGAATTAAGTTGATTGATCCAGTATATTTGATATATCGTTATTTCCCAAAGAGTTGGTCCCAGGTGTTTTAAGTAACCCCGATTTAGATTCGTGTATACATATAACATGAATGCCAGTTCACAGGTTTTTTTCAGTTTTCAGTCATTTTTCTCAGCATTGAATGTATTCCGTCTTTTTTTTTGTAAATACACACTCGTTTGTATTCATAGTTTATTTTGAATAAATAATTGGCAGGTGGCCGGGTGCGTCGAAGCTGCTGTATACCGCTTCAGTTGTTCTTTATCTTTAAAAAAAGCCAGAAAATTCTACTGACTGAAGTTCTTTTATTCACCTTATTCTGTCTAAGATAAGTTGTATTTGAACTCAACCGTTCAAAATACTTTTTTGACTTCGTTGATATCTCTGATATAAACTTGATACAGAACTAATACTTTGAATTGTGGAATATCAGATGTATCAAGAGTTACACCTGTCATACTTTCATTATCACTAATTGAGACAACTCTTCAACTATCTCCAGGCCCACAGAAAGACGCGCAGGCAGCAAGGGAGTTCATCTTAAAGATGTTCGTGGACTTGAACCCTGACCCTGACAAGATCATCTACTCACATTTCACATGTGCAACAGGTAATTTTCTATCATTCTCGAGTTGGTTTCTTTTTGCTGTTTCGCACCCCTCATTGTTGCATCCTGATGGTGCAAGTCTGATATAATGCGTCCTGTAATGCAATCTGTCGAATTAGCATCCGAAGCTTGAACATGCAGATCTTCACAAAGCCCTCCCAAGTGCATCCTCTAATATATATTTAGAATGAACCGCAGTTTAAAAGCTTAGCCATGATGAATTAGTCTCAGTTGACCATATAGTCGAGTTGTAGTAATTTGAAAACTTTAGTCTATTCGTGTTGTAGATGATAACACAATATAAAGCTGTAGAATAAAGTTTGCCTCACAACACCACACGCGTTCAAGTATAGTTGAAAACGTTTATTGATGTTTTAGGATGAAGTACAATCAAGGCAATGAGATGATGATTGGATGATCCATGTAAAAACTCAACGTTTCGATATGATTTATCTATCTTCGTCAGGAGTAGTTCAATGTAAAGCTGTTCGACAATTCTTTTCATAGAAATTATTTATCGGAAAACCCATGAAGGTTTTTTTTAATTATTCTTTTTAAGTTTAAATAGCTGAGAAATATATATTTTACCCTTCCAGTATCTTTCCCTTTATCACATCTAGGGAGCAGCTGATATTCCAAGTCCGTATGAGGGGATTAACATTGAATAATCGCTATTCATTCTGGCAATTTATGAGCTTGCCCTAAGGTAGTCGCTCCTGGTATGGTTTAGCATGTTTCTCAGCCAGCGGCCTTCCATTATCATAAGCATTACACATACCAATCATAACTATATACTTATCGCCGTGACTTGTTTTAAGAGTGCTTCTTATATATACATACAGAAAGTAATAAAGAAATATTTATTATATTCTTATTCATGATAATTTAACACCCTTCAAAATGTTTATATACAGTAACTGAATGGATCTTTCAAGTTCTTCAAGCCAGAGATAGCTATCTCGAGAACCAAATTAACCTCTTATTCACTCACCAGTTACTTGAAATGTCAAGATCAGGAAGCCTAAATTAAGAAACAAATACGTGGAGATGGGCTCTCAATGCAGAAGCAGATGAGATTATTGATAACGTATACATGTAGTTATATTGACATTTTTGTCGCCTTGGGGGTGGCCTCTATCTGCTTCTGTTATTCCTGTTCAGGCTTTGAAGGGATACATAACACACTAGATGACGTCTATTCTAACCTGATATCTATCACAATTACTTTAAACTCTAAAAGGTACGCTGTACCTCACCCCACTTTCCCGGCCACACACACACCAAATAGTGCCTGAGATATTTTGTAAAATTATTTATTAGAATGATATCAAGAGATAGAATAAGTCTCCGGTCCCTTAATTATGATTATGTCTAGTCTCTCATGTTTTAATCGCTCAATAAATCAGTCAGCTCTTTTGCAACTGAGAAATTTCTGGTGGTATATGTAATCTGTATGATATTCTGACCACTAATTTGAACGTATGCCATGGATCTGTTGAGCTGTAGCGCTGATCCCCTCCCGGCCAAAGCTTGGGCTAACAACGTTTAGCAAGTTGGTTGTCAGGGTTTGTTATCTTTAAAGAAAAATGGGTTCGCTCCTAAAACAAGTTGCCAACAAAGAAGGTTTTATCCCCAAGCCAAATTAATGTCAGTATGGTATAAGAATTTAACCTCAAATAAGTAACAGGTACTATTGTTTTATCTAAGATTGTCACAAATATCAAATCTGTAAATCAAATATAGTATTGTTCAAACTAAATTGTAGAAATGGTAAATTAAACAAAGCATTTCTTAACTTAAGAAGATGTGGTGAACGGTCGTTGGTAGAAGCAGGTGATGCGATTTTGGGTTAACTGTTGTTTATATTATCCCAGCAGTGTCAAACCACAAGTTTGAACTTAAAGGATTGGACAAGGCACGGATAGCTGGGAGTTTTCTCATGTCAGGTATCTAATAGGGCTTTGTGTTACGGTTTTCCATTTCGTTTTACGTTAATGTTGACACACGTTTTCGTTTCTTCCTTATTACAGACACAGAGAACATCCGATTCGTATTCGCAGCAGTGAAAGACACAATCTTACAGTTGAATCTGAAGGAGTATAACTTGGTGTGATGTGATGGGCACGCAGACACCACTGTCTATTTGTTGGCCATCTTGTATTTGTGAAAGTGTCCTTCAACTTGATTCGTTTGAATGTGAACGAGTCGGCTTGGCCATGTAACTTGCACTAGTGCGCCCGTGTCTGCCCACGCCAAGAGTTACACACAAGAGCATGGCATCAACTGTACATCCACTCTACCAAGCAACAACTACAATACCATCGACAAGAACAACTAAACATCATTGACCAAATCCCCTAACTACTGTACTATTATTACCATTAAGAAGTGACCGTCACAGCCTGCATGTCAAACTGGCTGTGGTTTTGGAAATATCCTACGAAAACTGGGCCCATTTAGCAGCATCCTTGTTATTTACATAGACATGAGCAAGTGGTAAGGTCTTGTGTGTGACAAAAGACTGCACCCCACCCCCGTTTCATATACCGCGTATGATGTTACTGGTGACGATGACGATAATGATGATGATTATGATGATGAAGAAGAAAAAAGAGACCTACCTGTCTACAGCTATTACAACTATCATTATTACTACCTGTTAACCGCTATCATAGACCATCTCACAGTCTCCTCATGATCGGTGATAAGCCAACCTGTTTTTTAAACGAGACCTCGCCGACAACGTCTTTTTGTACCAGTTTGTTGTTTGTGTGGTGACTGGCCAAGCGTCAGTGCAAACCTTAGACCCGATAGTAAGGTGAAGACTGCTCGACATGCTATAGTGAGGACCGCCGCACGCAGGGAACCCTGGCCGCGAGCGTTCACTGCGAGCGTTTACTGCACCGAACGTAGGGCTCTCAGATGCTTGGTCACGCGTAGAGCAAGAGTTAAGGCCAGGTCACATGTTCAGATCAAGTTGGGCCCTAGATGCTAATAAGTCGAGCCAGGTGCAATGGAATATTTTCCTTTCATTCAAATCATCCAAGAAGCGAGTTGATCAATGGATATAGTAACGATGATTATATCATAAGAATGTAAGTGCTATAATGTGCATAGCATGGTTCACACAATGACCTATATAATGAAACTATGGAGCTGCAACCTGTGAGAAATTACTTATAACTGATTTGAAATGCGTACAGCTGATGCTGTTAGACTGCAGTTGTATATAGTGGAAATCTCTTGTGGGGCAAACCAGAAGTAATTTGCAGACTATTTTACAGTCTGTGTATGCTCTCGTATATTTATTGTCATATCTCTTTGTTTCAGGTTCAATTTTGATCATTTGACTTAGAGCCCGAGTTTTGTGTACGACATCCGTCTCTCATTTCCTTTGCTTAATTGAGCTTTTATACCGGAAATCAAATACCCAATGTACAATGTAGTGTCAATATTTTTATGTCAGCTGTGAAGGAATTATTTGTGAATTTGAATATTGTTTCAGTATCTATATAAGACGAAGAGTGTATCAAAGACTATAAGTAATATGTCTATTAGCTTAAGAAGTAAAAAGTTGCCTAGTGAAGAAGGGAAAAAAATGACCTTAAAACTGCCATATGGTTTTAAATGGCATGCACTGAAGCCAATGAGATGGTCCCTGGCTTTGGTCTCCTTAATGCATACATTCAGACAGCCAAGCTATTTCTATATGAAAAAGAGCTCCTGTTAGGGAGCGTCCAGACCACATCGCGCAATCTGTCATGCTTTTGAGAACAAAACCAGATGTTTTAATTCTAGCTCTTAGCATGTATGTAGACTGGTCTGACATAGAATGCCACCAGTGAAGATATGATATTTTAAGCCTTGACTATAGAGTCTTTGGTACCTGTGTATACACTATGTAGTAAAGATCTCTCGCAATCTGATGGTACTCCTTTTTGTATTTGAATAGAAAGAACCTTTTATATTTGGCACAAACTTTGGTGGCATTTTCATGTATGACTGTGGGCTGAGGCAGCATGATGTTTCAAACGAGCCGTTAGAAAGCATGGCGTTCAAAGGAGAGGCAGTACAATGTGGGCTTCGAACCCACGTCCAGGTACAGGGTGGCGGTGGTAAACGTGTTCATTACTTAACTGGCTTCTGCGCCAAGCCAAAAATCCAAGTGGTGGTGTTTTGGGACCAAACCTTTGTGTTGACGAGTTAATACGTATACAGAGCGCAACCGCTTGTATTAAACCAAACTGTTCTTTAGGAAAAAAAAAAAGCCCAGTTGAACACAGTCGCCATGGAAATGTCATAAAATTGCCCGTTTTGTAGTAAAGTCTGTATAAATTGTGGAATATGTCATTTTCTACCAAGTAGCTTGAAGAAATGGTGTGTAAGAAGCTTGGAAGGGTGCTCCTACAGAGAGCCACAACAGGCAATATTCGGGACCTGCAGTTAACGATCAGGACCTGCAGTTGGCGATATCGGAAAAAAAAGTTTTATTTGGCGGTCCACGTGTTGTGGCAGGTGCTGTGGGACTGTCTTTCTGCACGAGTCAAGAGTCACGAGTGCGACGCTTGAGATGTGTTGCGGTGTGTCGCTGGACCCAGGTACTTAGATGACACGAGATCTGCTGCTCGCGATACTGGACGCGCGGCACAGATCTTCTAGCATAACCCACTGCACTCTTCTCCTCCCCATCCTCCACGTCCTCATCCTCCATGTCCTACACTTAATCCACTTCCACCTCTCATCCTATAGGTGTTCTGGTTGCGTAATGTTGCAGCAGGGGGGGATGAGACCAGCCTTTTTTGTATATTTGTACAGGCCGGTATTACACGGGTGGCGTGGTTTTCTACCCATACCGATACACAGTGAATTTCAGCGCGGCGTCTGCCGCATCCTGACCAACCCCAAGGCCAAACATGTAAAGCGGGCGTTCTCTCAGCAGCACCACTGGCACGGCCTAGCATCTCGCTGTGATCTTGGTGAACGAGTGATTGGACCAATGCAGAACGTCTCCCAAACATCCACATCCCATTTGTTATAACACGTACAATATGCGGACCTTCCGGGCGCGACGTGGTATGGCGTGCGAATCGAATCTAACGCCGAGCGTCCTCAGTGTCACGCCGAGTCATGTCGCGCCGCATCAGGGTTGTGAGGGTTGTGACATACATGCAACTATTCATCCTTTGTGCATTTATCTCATTGCCAGCGGCCAGTCGCCTTTGACCCCCTCACCCCACCCTACCTCCAGTACCTACCCCACCCCACCTCCGATAATCTGGATGTATGTGGTACCGTTTGTTATGATACTTATTATTATGACAATGATAATAATGAGCATACCGACAATCCCTGTGAAGCCTTCTCAGCATCAGCAGCACCGCGCCACTCCGGGTACCTTGGCCATAGATCCACAATGAAGGTACCATCCTCCTGTCCGACTTCCTAAGAATGGTCACAACCGCCCCACCCAATTCCCCCACCCATACCCAACTCCCAATTTAAACATTGCAAATGCTTGAGGATTGATGCCTCCTTGTATGATCCTCACACAAGGAGACTATAGTATGTTCTTGCAATCAGACATTGCTAGTGTTTAGCTTATAAAATCGTATGTGCGAGTTGAGTAATGAAAGTGCTATGTACTGTACTATTGACGATAATCGTGCACTGGTGGCACACAACTGCCCTCTAGTGTTTAACAAAGGGACACCAATTAAGTTTCGATGGCCAAAAGTGTAAGTAAACATTGTATGAAGAATGTGTTGTTATGATGATGATAATGATACTGATGATAATGATACTGATGATAATGATGACAGCTGGGATCATTTCTTCAATTCCACAAAGGTATTCTTGCCTCCATATAATGAAAGGATATATCACAAATGTTCATGTAAAAAGCTAGTCCCGGTATAAATGAGACGACATGTTTATAGCGGGTTTCATATTAACATGTACTCGTACAAGCTAGTCATCGGATCCCAGCGCCACACTGCTGGTATTACGTGCGCCTCCCATCATAAAAAGGGGTCACAATTTTAATCATCTTTGTGGAATTATTGGAATTTTCTCGATGGTAGTAAACGGTGTCAAATACATTGATGTACCTTGTAATATTTTATGAATAGCTTTCCGAGCTTTATACTGGAGGGATTGTGTTGATAAGAGAAGGAATAAACTATTTATTGAAAGCATTACTTTTACCTAGTGATCGCATACCTTCACCATACCTTTGTTTGTTGTCATGACTCCAAACATGCTGTGAGTGATCTTGCCCTCGAGGACAAGTCTTCACAACCAACTCTCTCTGGGTCAAGTATAGCCAATCGACTGTATTGTAATATGGGTCATAGCACACTATTCAGGATGCTTAGCCAGTAGTGCATATTTGTAACAGCATTTACCCTCAATGTTGGTTTGTTATGTTATACCGCTGGCTCCCCTCCTGCGGGAGAAAGTGATAATTGACCTGATCAGTTTTATAATGTCTGTAAAGATGGATGCTTGTCCATCCCGAGTATATTTTAGGGGTTCCTAATGGACAGGACCTTAGTTCTATTGAAAGCTGATATTTAGGTGAAGTGTGACTGTATGTTGGACTTACGATACGCACAATACTCGACCCAGACAGGTTTGGTACTCATTCTTCTGTGAACCCCAATATTTTGCAAAGCCAGTTTGGTATGCAAGATAGACCCAACCTCCCCACCCATCTCTCCCTCACAAAGATGAAACTTTTGTACAAAACAGGAAATCCCAGTACAATTTATCCAGTTGGTTCTTTTCCTTTTATATATAAATATATATATATAAATATATATATATACATACATATATATATAACATAAGTATATATATATATAGCAGACCTACACAGCGTTTCTTGTAAGCCAGATGGGCAACATTTGTTGCGCGCTGGTGAACTTAGTTGGCCGAGGAAGTGTTCGGGTTTGCAGAGAGTGATGTGCCGGGCCTGCTTTCTAGCCTAGTCCGCGGGGTACAGGGCATGTCGCCGGGACGGCCACGCCCCGCGCCCGGCGCCAAGTCCTGCACATATCGGGCCTGCAATAGCCCTCCGCTTCTGGTGCGTAAATACTGCTAGCCGCTCATGTTGTGTATGCGTCTCGAAGCCGCTGGGGAATGCCGTCAAGGCAACGCTTTGCTATGGTAGACTATGACCAGCCCCAGCCCAAATGCATATTGAATGTGCTCATTTCTACATTTCTTGTAATCGTTCTCCATGTGTTCACAGTTCAACCACTGACTTGGTAAAATAAATGTAAACATCCTTTCCTACTACCGTCGTTTGTTGTATATTTAGCTTCACAAAAAGCCTGGTTCTCGAAAATAGTATACATAGATGTATATGAATTCTAGTGAATTTATTTAGTTTTGAACATAACTTGCGTAAATCTTGGTACGGGTGTAATATTCAGAGGACCATTTTATGCGATATTATTATATACCTATGCACTAAGTGACACACCATACTGTCCGCTGCTGGGGGGTTCCTTCGTAAATTACATATTGCGCGATAAGCCGTGTAGCATCGTACTTACATACAGATTGCGTGCTTTGAACCTTAGTTCGGCGTGCTTTGACCTTAGTACGGCGTGCTTTGAACAAATAACGGAATCTGATTGGCCAAGAGGCTGACAACATGAATCTGGGCGGAAGAATTGCAAATGGCGGATCCTTTCACTTCGCGTGTTCCGATGCGTATAACACGTGCAACGCAACAAGTTGTAAAGTGTATCAACCAAATATTGAGGCAACTAACGTGTAGCTTTAACCTGAGACCGTTTAAATAGCTGAAATATATGTATTCGATCGAAAACAAAGCTCGCTACGAAGTTACGGCGACTCGGCCATATGTGTGTGACATCATTATCAGGGGTTCCCTACGCTCTGGGAAATCCCGACTGCCAGTCGGCGTAACTTTACGGTGAGTGTTTTCATCATTCGATCTCGCAAGTTTCAGTTATTTAAATGGTGTCAGGTTAAAGCTACACGTTAGTTGCTTCGATATTTGGTCAATACACGTGATAACTCGTTACGTTGCGCGTGTCAGACGCATCGCAACACGCGAATTAAGGTACTACGAACCAAGGCGCCATGGTAACTAGAAAACGTTAACTCACTCGCCGAAGCAGATATTCCATTCCGTTTATTCATATAAACGAACAGTAGTGATACGATCGGTGATGTAAAAAGTGAATCCGGGTAACTTCACATTCTCCAAACGTAGTTCAGGTTCATTAACGCTATCGATTCAAACCAAAAATCTGTTCGGAGAGCAAAATTAACTCGCGCAGGCACAAGGAACTTCCGGATGAGTATGGTGATGTACTTGCCGCGCTGGTGGACAGTGATAGTGTCAACAGAGTCGATTTCGGAGGATTATAACCAAAATACGGTATATAATAATAAAAAAACATGTTGATGATGCCAGTATGGCTAAACTTATTCTCGGAGTCAACGATAAATCGTCGACACCTCGAATAAGTTCAGCTGTACTGGCGTCATAACCATGTTTTTTAATATTACTCACAGAACAAACCCACGCAGTACATGACGCATGTGTTTCATCTATCTGCGACATGTGACTTCAATGAGTACGTTTATCGCGCTGTTGGAGGATGTATGAATGAGCTTTATATATATACCAACTCAAAAATTAGTTTCTTTTTTATCAAACATGAAGATATTGCATTGTGTCAATGCACACAGCTTCTGGCGCACAGATTTTTAGCCAAGGCATGCTTTTGAGTAAATGCAGCACTATGATAATATACTCTTTTGGTTTGAATTTGTTTATTTGATTTATCAAAATTGGTTCAATGGCCGTTTAGATTCTATGTATGCATTGTTACTATCTGTTGTGAATAGTAAGCTGAATGAATGACTCCAAGGCTTTGTCCTGTTACAAGCTTTATTGCAGATGGTGTTGCAATGCGCTGCCCTGACTGGACTGACTTGAGTACGCTGGCTCCGTGTTTACCGCATAGGGGCGACCCGTATTGATCGTAACCAAGGGGGATCGCCTTACGCGGCGTGCCACGCAGCCAGCTTTGTCCATTAGGCCGAGGGATATAATCTGTATGTTTTACATACCGATATTTTGTATCATGACCCTATCCCCGGGCGAAACAGAAAACTCACTCCGATGAGTTATTAAAATATGAATTATGATAAGATAAGGTGATGTCAAAGAACAAGTATGATTACAAATTAATGAGCTCTGGTAGAGATATTGAGAAGCTTAGTTGGCGCAAAGAGATGAGATAAATTTTTGATTAAATCTTTATGCGATATTGATAATTAGAAAATAAGGTGTCGTGGAGACAGTCTACGGCACATTACGTGGTATTACTAATGTTACTTAACCATCCCCAGGACGAGTGAAGAACCACTCTGATGGTTCTGCTGATAAAGATGTTAGTGTAGTAGCAAGTAACGGGAAATGATACAAGTAAATAAGGCTTAATATAAAGATTATATATGTTATATATACAAGAAATGTAAGTTGGTGTCTGATGACACTTTTGGTGATGCTCATGCTGAGGTGAAAGTTCATGCGGCATGGCAAGTTGTTATGAGTCTCTGGTGTTGTTCACAGTTTTGGCATCTGAGGTCCACGGCGCCATCTGCAGTGGGCGTACCAGCAACACTATACCCGGGTTCTCCACCAGTGTTACTATCTGTTGTGAATAGTAAGCTGAATGAATGACTCCAAGGCTTTGTCCTGTTACAAGCTTCATTGCAGATGGTGTTGCAATGTGCTGCGCTGACCGGACTGACTCGAGTACGTCAAGATCAGGATTATATGCTGCCTCTGTGTTTACCGCGTGGGGGCCACCCATATTGATCATAACCAAGGGGGATCGCCTCACGCGGCGTGCCACGCAACCACTAGGGCAAGGCTTGGTGCACTAGGCCAAGGGATATAATCTGTATGTTTTACATACCGGTATTTTGAATCGTGACAGCATGAATATGTATACATATTGATGTATACATATTAGACTATTATTTTGTTTTGACCTGGAAGGTCAAAGACCGAAATATTTATAGGGGGACAGGGGTACAGGTTTCTCTGATGTTTATGATATAGTAATATATTCAGGAATCATGAATAACTATATCCCAGGCCATGTGTGGTGCTGTGGGGGGTGCTCTCCTGTCTCCCGGTGCGCAGTATAAATGTCAAGGTCGTCGCATAAATTAGCTGAGGCATGCTCTGATGGTCTGAGAGTACACTGGCCATCAGAGCAGACGTTTGCTATGACAAAATTAAAACTCGAAAAACGGCAGATTGGATTATCCAATCTTCTTCATATTTGGTACGATTATAGGTTATATATATATGCCTTACTCGTATTAAAATTTCATCGCTTAATTCCTACGGGAAGTGAATTTCCGCGTTCGGTACGACATGTCCATAGAAGTCTTAGGGCTACGACAGCTTGGGAGACAAATTCACTCATGTGACCTTACATTTGTCGTGACTATAGCACACCGTACACGGCTCTACGTGTCGTAGGGCAGCGATAATTGTTCGACCCCCTAAAATGTTGCGACTATAGTACACTCACAGCAAAGACATGTCGTTCATAACGATTGTTGTGACTGAAAAACGGCCCAGAGTTCTTTACACTGCTACTCATTCCTCTAAAAGGTACCCAAGCTTCTTGCCATTAACACTAGGGGTCATGCCATTCCTGTTCATAAAAACTTTACTTCTGCTATCCACCCAGTGTCAGGTATGTGCTGTGGTTTGTCCAGTTTCCCCAAATCGTATAGTCAAAGACCGAAATACTGGGGAGAGGGGGTACAGAATTCATTGATATTTTTACGTATGCTCATTATAGTCCTTGTTGCCGGGCACGGGTGTGTTAATGAAATATTCAAGAATCATGAATAATTATACAGAGGATACTGGGGCTTTCACACGATCATGAGGACAGAACCTTTACCAATATTTCAGAGTGCAGTGGTGTGGGAGGGAGGGGAGCGTCAATATAAAGTAGGTACTCTTAGATTCTTAGTTACTTATACTGGAGTATCAAAAGATTTAAAATTACATTTATCTTATTTGGACTGTTTTGAAAATTTATTTTTTCTTGATTTCTTAAAACTTTTATACATTACTTGCAAAAACTGAAATTATGGCAATGCCATAACAGCTATTTATCCTTGTGCAGAACTGCTCTCAGTACAAAACATGTTCTTCTTGCCTTTTCAAACGTTATTTGGACGTGTGCATCCACTTTAAAAGGCTGTATTCCACCAACAAGACAAAATCGTTGTACAGCGCCCGTATGGCGGTTGCTGCGGTTGCTGGCAGATCTGCTCTATTTTAAATCATCTGTCAGGTTGGTGGAAGCACACACCAGCCGTTTCAGCAGACGTCGGCTCTCCTGCCATACGTTTCAACAGACGTCGGCTCTAAGTTTTGATGTCTTTTGGAGGATATTGGGGGTCGTTAGAGTGTCGCCTGAGCGTCTGCTGGGGCGTTGGCCATTTCCCAGCTGAAATGCGCTTCCACCCACCAGAATTTTCAGGCGATACCCCAACCGATACTCCCAACAACCCTCCACAAGATGTAACTATAACGTCGGCCGAATAACTAATTGGTTAGGTTTTTATCGGCTGGAATTGAGCATCTGGCCGACGCATTTGAAGAGTACGACACCCGCCCGCGGGTTCTGCCAGGAGAATATACGAAATAATACCTTTGATAAATAACTTTTCTCAAAACTTTAAGACCTGAGTGTCTGAAGCCGTGGACAAATTTATAAATTTATAAATGACAGTGGTCTCTGGAGTTGCCAACAAAATATATGAGTAAGTGAGCTATCATTATATTCCAAGTGATTATTGCTTCTGATATGCTTAAGTATATTTATTGTTACTGGTTGGTCCAAAGCCAACAGAGATGTAGGTCTTACCGGGTACCAGCAGTGGCTTCCTCATGGTAAAACTACTCTGCAGTAAATCATTTCAGTCCTGTTTTGAGAACCAACTTCAGGAGGATTTTATGATTTGAGAAGCAAGTCTGTCATTTCCCCTAAAAACATTATAATCTGTTCGCAGCTGAGTAGCTTATGAAGTCTTGATACACTGGTTTTGCTCTGCATTTATAGAGTTTTGATTCAGCCCATGTAATCTAGGTCAAGACCAAGAGGCTAATGCGGCTATTCCACAAAAAATGCCCTCAGCAGGAGGGTTTTCACCCTCCAGTTGACGTTTACCACCAGGGCTGGCCATCTGGCCACCCCTAACCCCCTAAATTCTCCGAGCTGTTCCACTAAAGTCCCCCCGGGGGGACTAACAGGTGAACACAAGGTGCCCAGCGGGCGCCCCTATAGCCGGCCGGACCATGCGGGGCGATACACTCGCAGCGGACTTGCTGCTGCCCTCTGGTGGACATTGGCGGCATTAACACGTGCAAGCCGAGTTCTCTATTGATCCGATAGGTGGTGCGGCGAGCGGCGATACACTACGACGCTCTGAACCCGCAAACCCGACGTATCAAGCGGAGCGATGTGTTACCGTGTCGGGATGTGTACGGGAACTGTCAGAGGACATCAAATAACCTCAGAATTACATGTTAAATCAAACAATGAAGGTAAATAAAGATAAGGCTTGATGTGATGAATGTGTATATTCGACTCTGGTGCTAGAATTCTGGTGCTAGAATTCTGTCCAAATTAAGTCTAATTGAACAAATTGGAAGTTAAACTAACCAAACATACTAACAAATCTGTCCAAATTACCCCAATTGTCTGAATTTCCGGTCTCCGTCCGTGCGAGTACCCCTCCCGGGCCTGCCAGCTCAATATTGACGGTGTGTGTCGTAGTATATGTGGGCGAGCGGTCAACACAGACTGCGGAACAGCTCTCAGTGTGCTCTCGGCGTCACTCTTGGTGTAGTTCATGGCACACCGGCCGGCCGCCCGGGGGCTTGAAGGGACACTCAAGTAGGGACCATTTCTCGGTAAAACTGCAGATCCGTGGCCTCTAGCTTGTAAGCCTTTCCGGGCCCGATACGAGACGATCTTTCGCCGTTTTCAAACAAAGCGGTCGATTTTAGCGCTATAATAACGCCGAAATCGTATTCAGGACATATAAATTAGTTAAATACCAGCTTATTTACATTAAACTAACCGTTATTTTCGCTGGGATGGGTCGACAAAGTCGTAATTGGAATATTTCGAAAACGGCGCCATGTCAGTGCACCATAAATCAACTTATATCAATGCGCGCCCCAAACCTAACCCAAAACCTAAACCTAACCCTAATCCTAAAGGTAAGCATAAAATAGGATTAGCGTAAGGATTTGTCCTAACCCTAAAGTAGGGTTAGGTTTAGGGTTAGCCTTAATCCTAACCCTAACGAAGAACTATATTCTCAGGTCGTGGATGAATATCGTGGCCGCAAAGTGACATTTCCTATGCTTACACGCTAGAGACCACGGATCTGCAGTTTTACCTGTTTCTCTGCTAATCTTGTGAACTTAACTCACTCTCCTGCCTTAGGAGCTTTAGCCTACTTTCAATGGGTAAGGTGAGTAATGATATCAACTTGGAGTGGGGTGACCCAGATACTATCAGTTACTCCCCACACACGTTGGTCCCAGGAGCAGAACAGAGTGAGGGGTGTCAAACCAAAACAACACACACTACAAACTCCTGGGGGCCGTTTCACTAGTAGGGGGGTTAAAGCGAGAGGTAGGACTGCAACAGCGATACCAACAGTGTCAGGCCCAAATTCGCGTTTCATCAGCGGTCTCACTTTTGAGGTGAGACCAACTCTCACTGTTGGCACAGGTCTTGCTATGCACACCCATTTGATGTTCGAATTTATTCATCTACGGGCCGGGATGACGTGGAATTTCACCCCTTCCCAAAGGAATTAAGCAATGAAATTTATACATATAACCTATAATCGTACCAAATATGAAGAATATCGGCCAAGTTGTTCTGAAGATATCGGTGTTTGAAGTTCGTCATAGCAAATACGAGCACTTTCCGTCGGCCTCCGGGGGAAGACAGAAAGAACAGCCGAAACTCCGCCGCACTTCGGAGGGAGTGAAAAAAACAGCGACCCACGCAACCGCACAGAGGGAGTGAAAAATCCAAACTCCGAAATCTTCGGAACGGCGGGTCCGATCTTCTTGATATTTGGTACGATTATAGGTTGTATGTATACCTTACTCGTGTAAAATTCATTGCCTAACTCGTACGGGAAGTGAGTGAAAACAAAACTCTAAACCTAACAGCGACATGGTCTACCCTGTCACTGATAGTGCCTCAACAGTGATAGGTACAGTGAGACCTAATTGTGTAGTGAAACGTACTCTCTCACTGTTGGTGTCACTCCTTACCTGACTCGTGTTCAAGCTTGACTGCACGTTTTCATGAAACGCAAAGTATCACTGTGGTCTCACTATGGCAGCTTACCCTCCTAGTGAAACGGCCCCCAGCCTCACCTATCGACCAGGGGGCTGTTTCACTAGGAGCTAGAAGTCTCGCTGTTTGTAACAGTGGCACCAAAGCGTCAGTTTGTGTTTCATTAGTAGGTGCACTCAAGCGTGAATGACACTTGGGACATGAGTGGCATCAACAGTGGCAGAGCCCGCTTCATCAGTAAAGTGACTCTCACTGTTCGTGTCACTGTGGAGCAACTATAAGTGAGAGGGTTGACCCTCTCGTTGGTTACGTATATAGAAAGTTTTCACCCACTTCCTGTAGGAATTAAGCAATGAAACTTTTTCCTCACTCAGGCCCTGGGCCCAAGTTCGTATCGAAATTTGTACGTTTACAGGAACATTGTTTTATTACTGTACTGAACAGATGTACCCTCTTGCTCATTGCCTGCCTTGGCAAACTGGGCCCTGTTTTTTAGTCACGATATCGCAAGTCTAGAATCACCTGAGATCGGATCAAGATTTTACGTGTGTTTTCAAGACACAAGATGGCGGGTGTGCTATAGACAGGGTCGTAAGTTGAATCAAGGAATCTTGGCGAAATAAGTCTGAAGTTAAGACAAGTATAGAACTGTCTTATGTTCTATAAAACGTCACTGTGTATTTTCTGTGCTTCCCCTACAAATTAAGCAATGAAATTTTGACACGAGTAAAGGATACATATAACCTATAATCGTACCAAATATGAAGACGATCGAACCCACCGTCATGAAGATATCCACGTTTGATTTTGAAACATCTGGCTATAGATTGGATCTAATTCCGCCGTGACCCCTAGCGGATTACCCGGGAACCAGCGTAGGCCGTCTGGTGAATGGTGGTAGGGGTACACTGGCCATCAGAGCAGTATTTGCTATGACCAAATTTAAACGCCTATGTCTTCATAACGGTGCGGCCGATTTTGTTGGAACAAAAAGTTTCATAAAGTCCAACCTTGTGCCAAAACACAGGGAGCTTTACTTGGGGAGATCCCCTCCTTTCTAAGTTCCCTACTTGCAATCTCGGCCGCATCAAAAATGGTTGCATCAGGGACTGCGACATTATCACCTGTGGCATTTACCTGTTTGTAAATCTACAATACCTGGGCGTAACTCAACCACATCATTTTCAGAGATATTTCCTGGAGCTAAAACAACCGCATCATTTTCAGGGACATTGCCTGGAGCTAAAACAACCACATCATTTTCAGGGACATTTCCTGGAGCTAAAACAACCACATCCTCTTGAGGGACATTGCCTGGAGCTAAAACAACCACATCATTTTCAGGGACATTGCCTGGAGCTAAAACAACCGCATCCTCTTGAGGGACATTGCCTGGAGCTAAAACAACCACATCCTCTTGAGGGACATTGCCTGGAGCTAAAACAACCACATCCTCTTGAGGGATATTGCCTGGAGCTAAAACAACCACATCCTCTTGAGGGACATTTCCTGGCGCTAAAACAGCCACATCCTCTTGAGGGACATTGACTGGAGCTACTTTGTTGTCTGCATCCTCTTGAGGGACATTGCCTGGAGCTACCTCGTTGTCTGCATCTGTAGAGATGTCCTCTGCCGCATCCAAACTAGAGACATCACTATCACCATCTTGTGCCTCTACTGCCTCAGGAGTAGTGCCTGGAAAAAGGGAAAATGCAATAGCTAAGGAAAAATTCCATGTCTGTTTTTAAAATGCAGTATTTCCACGTGAGGAGATGTGCCTGGAAAAAAAAGAAAAATGCAATAGCCAACACTACATTCAATGTCAGGAATTCCACGTGAGGAGATGTGCCTGGAAAAGAGGAAAATGCAATAGCCAACACAACATTCAATGTCAGGATTTCCAAGTCAGGAGATGTGCCTGGAAAAGAGAAAAATGCAATAACCAAAACGAATATTCACTGACAATTTGTATTGCATATTTTTAACAGTGGTAAAGAAAGAAGTACTTACCCAGACCAGCAAGGAAGTCCTCATATGACACCTCAACAGGTTGTTTCTGCGACTCCAGTCGTTGAAGACGCTTACGTAGGGCCTCAACCTCCTGTTCTGCTACATGACGGGCTTCCCTCTCCAGCTGTAGTTTGTAATACAGGTGGTTCTTGCGGGGAGTACGCTGGCTACTCGACCCTTCAAAAGAGGATGACGTCCTGGAGTGTGCAAATGAGGGGGGGGAAATTTAAGAAATATTGCAGGACTGTTGTAAAATCCAGGGCTAAGTGACATTCAGTTTGGGTGAATAAAAATTGAGTAGTTACTGCCATTTAGTTTGTATTGGTAAAAATTTAGTTCAATTGTTTGGGTAGTTTTTGTCCATTTTGCAAGGAAGAATGATTGCACAAAAGAAATGCAATAAAGAGTTCACAAAAAAGATAGTAAATTTCAAAGATCCAATTCGTTCCATTAGATTTAATATAAAAAAAAGTATTCATTATAAGAGCCATTAAGGTCACTATACTAAGGCATAGCACAATTATAAATTTCCAATATAGTAGTGTGACTTTTCCTTTCATGTCAGTAGTAGTTCAGTAGTGAAACAGAAATTTACCCTTCAGCCAGTCTTTTCTCCGGAGGAACACTTCTCCATTTCACGTAGAAAAACAGTTCTGAAGAATAGTTAAAAGAGAAGAACCAATGTAATTGAATAATGTCAAACAATGGAAACAACAACAACAACAAGAATGATGACGACAACAACAACAAAAAATAATGCATATTAATTACCTTATGTCGTCAAGAAGTCGCTGACACTGGTCTGAGCTTGGAGTCGATACTACTGGCACTGAAGTCAAAGATGACTGAGACGGCTGTGAAACAAGAGATGACTGACATGGCTGTGAAGCAAGAGATAACTGACATGGCTGTGAAGTCAGAGGCCAGAGACAGAGATGACTGTGAGGCCAGAGAAACTCCACTGCCTCATGTCTCTTCAGATGTAGCCGCCTGTTGTCCTTAGGACACACGACTGCGTAGAAAAAACCACCATCCTCACTGTCATTGGATGAAGAAGGCCGCTTGGGAAGTGGTGTTACAAGCCGAAATGAAGGCACAAGAATAGAAGGTACTTGAGGCGGTACAGGAACAGCAGGTACTTAAGGCGGCACAGGATCAGCAGGTACTTGAGGTGGTGCAGGATCAGCAGGTACTTGAGGCGGCGCAGGATCAGCAGGTAGTTGAGATTTTGGTCAAAAATGTCCCCAAAAAATTCCTCAAAATTTTTTTTTTTTTTTCATCATTCCACAGAATATAATTGTCTTCGGTATTCCAGGTTATTTTTCCAAGTGTTATACTTCAAATATGGTTTTGAAGAATCATGCATCACGTCCAACATGAAAATGAACCACTATAGATAGTAGCTGAATCTCATAATCATTTCAATTTTTTTATTAGATATGGAATACAATAGGCAAATATTAAAGAAAAAACAAAACAGATGATCCTTCCACTCATTTTGATACTTGTTATGAGACAAAACCTAATTGGGCGTCATGTCCGACATACATATAACGGACGTGATGGCGGCTACACAAATGTATGAAATTTACATGTAGCCTTCCATCACTTTTTCTCCCTAGACTTATGAAAGGACCCTTGGTGCACATAATGAACAACTTGCATTACTGTATTACTGTAATTTAATCTCATTCAAACATAGTTCCTAGTCAATTCGGTGAAAATATTTCACAGATATTAGGTCTGTGATGGCTATTACCATGTGATAGGCATACCACCGGTGTCCAGAAAATATGTCTTTTAAACATACATTTTGTCATTGGGAATACATCGTAATATGTATAAATTCTACACTTCTTTGCACATTTTATCATAGATCAATCGAAACAAGAATTTCCATCTCGGACGTGATGTGGCTAAACAAATTTTTTTGTAAAATTCACTAACACATTTAAAATACCCCCAACGCTTGCAGTAGCGGCCATCTTGGGAAGGGTTCAATCTCCTCTTTTTTTCAAACCACAAAATTTCGATAAATACTTGTCAACTTTTCAGGAAAATGGATTCTACAGAATCACAGGTGACCAAACCAGTGATCATGACCAAAAAGTGTTCCTCAGACCCGGTTACTGTTCAGCTGTTATGATCACTGTTGGTCCAAGGCCCATTCAAAAACAAAAGCATGACTCGCATGTATATTACTCTACAGAAAATTGTGAAATTTGGGAATTAGATAAAACAGATATGAAAATTTTTATCGCAGTGAATATTGTTTGATTTGATACAGTGCAAGTGTATAAAATGAAATATGCCATCATTTGGGCTAAATGGTCACCAACTGGTCACAACTCTGGAACCCCAAACAGTGTCCACGACAGTTTACCCCTCTAAATGGTCGCACATGTTATGACGACTTATCTCTGTAACCCAAAGGTCTCCAAACAGTCACTAACTGGTCACTATAGGAAATGGTCACGACTAAAAACAGGCCCCTGGACTACTCACACTAGCTGGATGTCTCCTCGAGCCGCTGAACCACAGGAGTGGAGGGGCATGCGCAGTTAAAAGGGATAACATCTGGTTCTTGTGATCGGCTTTCCCGCCTTCGATTGATCTCTCGGACGTGATAAATATCAGGAACGTGATTCCTCCAAAATTACTTTCCCTGTTTTCGCATAGTGCTGGCAATTAGGAACCATTTCATTACTCTTACACTACAGACCCTATGGCCACATTTTTCAGTAAGTTTTGTACCAAGTTAGCACCAATATGGAGAAGTAGAGAGTGCTAAATGCAACTCATCACGTCTGTGATTTCAATTGTGTAAAATCAATTTTTTTCTGTAATTCTGCTGGAAAAAAAACCCTGTTGCAGTTGGCCTAAAATCATATACATATGTCAAAAATTGATGTATGTGCAGAGTTTTAAGTGCATGTTTGGGAAGTATACCATTAAAATATATTGTCATCAGGCTATGCCAAACATAATCTATTGCATTTGCTGAAAAAGCACACTTTTCATTGAAATACACCTAAAAAATTTGCGGAGCTTGAGAAATAAGCGAAAATATTACTAAACACCAGCCAATATACATAAGTTCAGGAAATAAATGAATTAGGGAATATGTCTTAATAGTTTCCACCAAAGAAATAGTGCTAAACTGTAGAAATATCAAAAAGCACTTTTTTTTTTACTAATTTCTGACTTTGAAAGTCCACAGATTTAAAAAAAATGCAGATAGACCAATAAAAATAATGATTTTCTGAAAGGGTAGGGTGTTTTCTTTGCACAGAAAAAAAAATTCATTTATAATGAAATGATAGCCCATCAACCCCCAAAAAGTATGATTTTCACCAAAAGTACATTTTCTGGTGGAATGACGCATATTGGTACCTATGCAAAGAGATTAAGTCATCAAATTGCCTGTGATTATTAGTACCAAAATGACTGCATTAGGACAGCCGCCATCTTGTAGTAGCCCTGCCTTGATGTTGACTGTATGGCAGCCATGTAGCGAATTGCATAATTACCCTCATTATCGCTCACTCTAGTTCCCAGTCTGACCACATGGGGGAGTGGCGCTCTGACATGACACTGACACATGAGTTTCAAAATTCAAATGTAAAGATCAGCGGATCGGAGTGGCCTATCTTCTTCATATTGGCAGAGATTATAGGTTATATGCTTCCCTAACTTGTGTTAACGTTTCATGGCTTAGTTCCTTGGGAAAATGAGTCAAATTACCCGGATGGGGGCAGCCAGGTTGCTCATGATGTAGCGCTGTGACCACGGATGCGAAATGGTAGACCCTCTCACAAACAGTGACACAACAGTGTGTAGGGGTCGGGTCAGTCTAGCGGTGGTGTGTTCACTCTTCAGTAGAGGGTGTAGGATGTCATGTTGATGTGTAGTGATTCGGGTAAGCCTGTGCACGCAAGTGTTACGGGGTCACCCGGATTACATAACTCAGCTTATATATAGGTCGGGTTCACAGTAGGTCAGTAGGCATTCTTGTGTGTTCTCTGTGAGATGAGTGAATCCTTGGCGCCTCATTTGCCGGGTTTTCTCTGAACCCTCTCAGTGGTTAGGTCAGTCAATGGGCTCCTACACCTAGATAAACCTCCTCAGCTTTACTGTACTTTGCGGCGATCTGAACCGGATCGTTTTGGGAGTAATTTAACAAACATCCACTGTTTATTAAACTTGAGGAGTACCTGAACCTAATAGGGTGAAGAAATATACACCATCGATGATTTGGGGGAGGAAATAAAAGATTGGTTCGTTCCTGAGAAACTACAAAAGGTGACTGTCCTTCCAACTAAACAGTACATGGTGGAAAACATTCTAAAATACAAAGGAAAGGGGGTTAAAAGAGAAGCTCTGGTAAAATGGCATGGATATGGCCGGAAATTCAACAGTTGGGAACCCATAAAGAACATGAAGACACTTTGACGTTCTACATGACATTTCCGAGCAACTCATCCATGGGTGTTTTCCCAAACAACACTCTGACAATATACAAAACCCTTCTACCAGAATCAGTGAGTTTGATGTAAGATTACGAAGTGGTGTTGTGTGATATCTCATTTCCAACCACTTGGTACAATCTACAACCCTCCAAACTGTTTGCAGTGAAAGCTGGAGCACCATCTAAATCACCCCATAAAACGATTAAGCATATTCAAGCCTCCTTACTGACAAGACATATCATAGGAGAACACATTTCAAGAGGTAGTAAACCTCAAACCTATCTCGATCACACCTTTTAGCAGAAAGGAAAATCTTTCCAAGAGTAGGGAAGACGGTGATAAAAGAATGGAGGTGGTGAAAATAGTGGAAAATGATTATTCAAATAGCAATTCTGTTAACCCATTTAGTGACCAACCTCTCCTCACAACACACACAAACTACCATCACAGACTACTAGAAAGATTCCTAGATTTATGGGGGGGCTCAAGTCAAACCATACCGAAGATGGGGATGGACTTCATGGGTGATGTGGTGTCCGGTAAAAACTTTAAAACAAGCGTTATAGAATGAAGTAAAGCAGCTAGTAAATTTTTAATGAATCTGTGTTTTTTCTTCCCTGAAAGCCTGCTTAACCCTTTAAAGGTCGAGCGGTCGAGCTACCCCATTAAGGGCGGGAGCTGGTGGCAGTTAGTCCAGCTAGGGGACAGGTACATATTGGTCAAAACCCTCAATTGGAGTGTTTAATCAAATGATATGAAATGTAATCCTAAATATTTTATTTTTCTGAATAGAAATATTAATTGCAGTGTTAAACCTACATTCTGTGAAAATGTCATTAGTATTGTTACATTATTTCCTTATTAACCTTTCAGGGCCAGTGATGCCTAGAGGCATTACCCAGTGTAGGCCGAATGATGCCTTGAGGCATTCCCCAGCATAGGGCGATTAATGCCCTGAGGCATCATTTACAATATTTTTGCTATCATTACCCCATAACCCTGGATAAAGAAGAGAGGCCAGAGTGGGCTAATAAAATTGTATTAATTCTATGATAAAAGATTGATAATCCATATCAATTAGAGTAATGAATAAGTGAATATTACTTATGAGGAATTAATGACTATAGTATTGATATATATAATTGACTGAAGGAGTAGTGAGTCAATTAAAGTAATTATAAGATATAATAAAATATAAAATACTAGCCAAGAGGCCAGTAGATGAGGGAGAGGGGACAGAGAGATATTGTGATTCCGAGATGTATGTGCGGTGGGCGTTGGATCGCCAACCCCATATCTCTGTATCGATAGTTCTGGAACGCCTGGGCAACGGCCGTGACATGCTCGCAAACATCGGCGAGCTTTTCATTGGGGATGGATAATGCCATGTTGGCGGCATCGATACGGATACCCAGCCACGTGACCACCTGGCTAGGTGGCTGGGCTTTGTCTGAGGCCTCGGGGAGCCCAATTTCCTGGAACAGGGCACGGGCCGTGGCGAAATCGACGGCCGCCCTGCCCTGATCCGGGTAGAGGATAATTAGATCATCAAGGTACATAACGGCCATGACCCTTTTGCTGGCAAGGATCTGGACGTTGGCGTGTGGTAGGACGAGGCGCAGGCACCAAACGGCATGGCCGTATCGCAAAAGTACCCCCCACATGAAGCAAAGCAACGGCCAGTCCAGGGGGTCACACCAGAAGTTCTTATATGCCCTGGAGATGTCTATAGTGGACATGTAGGCACCTGTCCCAACGGCCACGAGCCGAGAGACGAACTCATCGATTGTGGGGAGGCCGTGGCCTCGTTCCAGACTATAGACACAATTCTTAATAATATAAGAGTTCACGATAGGGTCTCCGGCCTACGCTCTCCGGACCGATGCACTTGAGGGGGAAACCATACAAGATAAAGCTTGCATGCAAGCATAACTAAAGCGAGCGGGGTAGGGAGTTGGCTCAGTCCTAAAGAGCACGGGACTTTGTTGATTCAGGTCCCACTGCAGCCACTTTTCTCCTTCACCCCCAACAGTGGTTGATTTACTGCTATATCAAAGGCCAATCCTTCTCATACCATGTATATATGTGGTGTGAGAAGTAAAAGAGCTCTCACCTCGGTAAATGTGTAGGGGTAGGATTTCTACCTAAATTCATTACATAGATTCGATCACCGCCCTTGTGGTGTAAAAGAACCTTGAGAAAGTGAGAACCTGCAATGGTCAACTGGACGTTAAATTTTTTTGGGTTTTACTGCACCAGTATGTACTAATATTCTGTTCCATGATGTTTCTTAACCAGGCGAAATCACATACAATTATTCACATAGAGGATAAAACTCCTTCTTTTAGTAGATAAAGGCTTTATTAGGCCCAGAACACACAACACTTACCAAAAGGATCTCCACATGTATGCTTCCAGAAAAAAACAGGATGTAAATACATAGGAAATGGTAAGGAAAACACACAGGCAGTCTTTAGTTCAGTTACAACACACCAGGGGTCTCACTGGGGCAAGACTCCCACCATACACAATGCCTTCAGTGGCTTAGTACTAACAAATTCAAGGCTGTGTTGCTATCTTTTATTACCCACCTAATACAGAGTCTCCATGCTAAGCCTATGGAGCCTACAGATCGCTACTGATAAGAATATGGACATCCAGAACCTCCTAGGAGAATACGGCTTTTTGGGCCACCTGACGGGCGTTATAGGAACTAATTTATATAAACAATGCACAGCGCTTGGGTGGAATTTCTAATTATTTACAAGATTTTTTTTCTAATAATTACTTGAAAGCTGAGTGATAAATACAACATTACCATGATTTCGATCTGAGTGGCCGTATTCTCCTTGTAGTTGACACTATGTAATACTCCTCACTATCGCTAGGAGTTTTACTATGTGTCAACTACACAGAGAATACAGCCACTCAGATCGAAATCATGGTAATAATGTGTATATAGGCACGGACTTATAACTATGGATAGGAAACGCGGGCCATTCCCGTGTTTGTTCAACGATCTGTTGGACTCGGCTACGCTTCAGTGCGTTTCGCGGGTATAGCGCTAATTTCCGTATGATCCGCTAGGAAAAAATTGGCGATGGTTCCATTTTAAGCCACCAGGATTGAAAGTGGCGCTGCTGATGTTTTTTTTGTGTTTTTTTTTAATTGAGGAAGCTCTTTCTTTATTTCACTTGTAATACATACATTCATTCTTTCCTGAGTGTATAATCATGACTTACGTTCCTAAAGGTGTTTATTTGTAATCCTTTATTCTATGGTCTTGGAATAGTTGGGGCAGGCGGACAAATTTCCCTGATTTTCAGGCAGTAAGTCTTGGGAAAAAATTATTTTCAATTCATTCCCATGCCCCTAGGCCTTAATTAAGTATTTGTCGGTCGATTCCGGGTATCTATCTACATGGGACAATTGGAATTAGGGTCCTAAGTGCACTAGATTTTTTTAAAGTTACAGCACATTTTGTCTTAGAATAGTTGGGGCCGGCGGACAAATTTCCCTGATTTCCAGGCAGTAAGTCTTGGGAAAAAATTATTTTCAATTCATTCCCATGCCCCTAGGCCTTAATAAAGTATTTGTCAGTCGATTCCAGATATATACCTACATGGGACAGTTGTAATTAGGGTCCTAAGTGCACTAGATTTTTTTAAAGTTACAGCACATTTTGTCTTAGAATAGTTGGGGCCGGCGGACAAATTTCCCTGATTTCCAGGCAGTAAGTCTTGGGAAAAAATTATTTTCAATTCATTCCCATGCCCCTAGGCCTTAATAAAGTATTTGTCAGTCGATTCCAGATATATACCTACATGGGACAGTTGGAATTAGGGTCCTAAGTGCACTAGATCTTTTTAAAGTTACGGCACATTTTGTCTTAGAATAGTTGGGGCCGGCGAACATATTTCCCTGGTTTCAAAAATGTTCCCTGTCAACCAGGCCTTGCTTAAGTATTTAGCTGTCTTCCCCAATGTGCAACCTACTCAGAACAGTTCAAATTATATTCCTAGCCCTTCTGGGAGTTTCCAAACAATTGGCAGAGTTTGGGTGACTTTAGATGATGGCGCCACTGAGAAATGACTGATTTTGGGGGGTTCACAAGTGAAAAGTCAAAGTTTCAAAAATGTTCCCTGTCAACCAGGCCTTGCTTAAGTATTTAGCTGTCTTCCCCAATGTGCAACCTACTCAGAACAGTTCAAATTATATTCCTAGCCCTTCTGGGAGTTTCCAAACAATTGGCAGAGTTTGGGTGACTTTAGATGATGGCACCGCTGATAAATGACTGATTTTGGAGGGTTTAACTGTGAAAAGTTAAAGTTTCAAAAATGTTCCCTGTCAACCAGGCCTTGCTTAACTATTTGGCTGTCTTCCCCAATGTGAAACCTACTCAGAACAGTTCAAATTATATTCCTAGCCCTTCTGGGAGTTTCCAAACAATTGGCAGAGTTTGGGTGACTTTACATGATGGCGCCACTGAGAAATGACTGATTTTGGGGGGTTCAACAGTGAAAAGTCAAAGTTTCAAAAATGTTCCCTGTCAACCAGGCCTTGCTTAAGTATTTAGCTGTCTTCCCCAATGTGCAACCTACTCAGAACAGTTCAAATTATATTCCTAGCCCTTCTGGGAGTTTCCAAACAATTGGCAGAGTTTGGGTGACTTTAGATGATGGCGCCACTGAGAAATGACTGATTTTGGAGGGTTTAACTGTGAAAAGTTAAAGTTTCAAAAATGTTCCCTGTCAACCAGGCCTTGCTTAAGTATTTAGCTGTTTTCCCCAATGTGAAACCTACTCAGAACAGTTCAAATTATATTCCTAGCCCTTCTGGGAGTTTCCAAACAATTGGCAGAGTTTGGGTGACTTTACATGATGGCGCCACTGAGAAATGACTGATTTTGGGGGGTTCACCGGTGAAAAGTCAAAGTTTCAAAAATGTTTCCTGTCAACCAGGCCTTGCTTAAGTATTTAGCTGTCTTCCCCAATGTGCAACCTACTCAGAACAGTTCAAATTATATTCCTAGCCCTTCTGGGAGAGTCCAAACAATTGGCAGAGTTTGGGTGACTTTAGATGATGGCGCCACTGAGAAATGACTGATTTTGGAGGGTTTAACTGTGAAAAGTTAAAGTTTCAAAAATGTTCCCTGTCAACCAGGCCTTGCTTAAGTATTTAGCTGTCTTCCCCAATGTGCAACCTACTCAGAACAGTTCAAATTATATTCCTAGCCCTTCTGGGAGTTTCCAAACAATTGGCAGAGTTTGGGTGACTTTAGATGATGGCGCCACTGAGAAATGACTGATTTTGGGGGGTTCACCGGTGAAAAGTCAAAGTTTCAAAAATGTTCCCTGTCAATCAGGCCTTGCTTAAGTATTTAGCTGTCTTCCCCAATGTGCAACCTACTCAGAACAGTTCAAATTATATTCCTAGCCCTTCTGGGAGTTTCCAAACAATTGGCAGAGTTTGGTTGACTTTAGATGATGGCGCCACTGAGAAATGACTGATTATGGAGGGTTCACCGGTGAAAAGTCAAAGTTTCAAAAATGTTCCATGTCAACCAGGCCTTGCTTAAGTATTTAGCTGTTTTCCCCAATGTGAAACCTACTCAGAACAGTTCAAATTATATTCCTAGCCCTTCTGGGAGTTTTCAAACAATTGGCAGAGTTTGGGTGACTTTAGATGATGGCGCCACTGAGAAATGACTGATTATGGAGGGTTCACCGGTGAAAAGTCAAAGTTTCAAAAATGTTCCCTGTCAACCAGGCCTTGCTTAAGTATTTAGCTGTCTTCTCCAATGTGCAACCTACTCAGAACAGTTCAAATTATATTCCTAGCCCTTCTGGGAGTTTCCAAACAATTGGCAGAGTTTGGGTGACTTTAGATGATGGCGCCACTGAGAAATGACTGATTTTGGAGGGTTTAACTGTGAAAAGTTAAAGTTTCAAAAATGTTCCCTGTCAACCAGGCCTTGCTTAAGTTTTTAGCTGTCTTCCCCAATGTGCAACCTACTCAGAACAGTTCAAATTATATTCCTAGCCCTTCTGGGAGTTTCCAAACAATTGGCAGAGTTTGGGTGACTTTACATGATGGCGCCACTGAGAAATGACTGATTTTGGGGGGTTCACCGGTGAAAAGTCAAAGTTTCAAAAATGTTTCCTGTCAACCAGGCCTTGCTTAAGTATTTAGCTGTCTTCCCCAATGTGCAACCTACTCAGAACAGTTCAAATTATATTCCTAGCCCTTCTGGGAGTTTCCAAACAATTGGCAGAGTTTGGTTGACTTTAGATGATGGCGCCACTGAGAAATGACCCATTTTCTAAAAGTCACCCTTGAAAATTTGAAAATATTCCCAATGTAACAGGCCTAATCAAACCATTTAGCTGTGTTCCCAATTAGAAAACTACTCAGAATAGTTGGAATTACAGTTCTATGCCTTCTGATGGTTAAAACTACCTGCTGCTACTGTGGTGCCGCCCTGGTGGCAAAAACGGGAACTCGAGAACAATAGCGAGTCATAGAGAGATAGGCCAGCAGGCCTGGGTTGCCAATCCAGGTCATCCAAGTCCGTGATATAGGCTTTAGACAGAGTGGGGTGTGGGTGCAGGACAGAATAGAGTTGGGTTTAGAACAGAGTGGGGTAGGATTAACGAATTGTTTCTTCTGGAAATATTGGAGTTAAAAACTTTTCAGATCTAGAAAGACAACGTCTTGATTAGTATGTGCCCAAAATTTGGTAGATATTGGTCTAGTATGAATGGAGCAAAAAATGTAAACGCCCATAGACTTTCCATTGCTTCCCATAGATTTCTGTTTAACCCTTTCGTTACTGCGCCTAGCGTAGCGTGTAGTGTATTAACGACCGCACCCCCTGTGGCAAACGTTCCCACCACTACCGCACATCGCACGCTGAACAGGGCCCTGTTTTTTAGTCGCAACATCGCAAGTCTCCGATCAGCTGAGATCGGGGCCCTGTTTTTTAGTCACGACATTCGTATCTTGCGACACGCATTTGCTGTCAGTGTGCTATAGAGATACGATGGTAGAGTGGTTGCGACAGTTTGTGAAGATACGACACGTAGGGAGGTTAAAGGTGTGCTATAGTCACGACATTCGGTGGCCAATGGAGCGGAAATAGTGGCCATAAGTGTCTTATGTCTAAGACCACTCTGGACATGTCGTAACAAACGCGGAACTTAACTTCCCGTAGGAATTAAGCAATGAAATTTTAAAAGAGTAAGGTATACATATAACCTATAATTGTACCAAATATGAAGAAAATCGGCCACGCCGTCCCAAAGTTATCGGCGTTTGAACTTTTTACTCCCTCTGTGCGATTGCGTTAGTCGCTGTTCTTTTTCACTCCATCCGTAGTGCGGCGGGGTTTCGGCTATTCTTTTTGTCTCCCCCCCGAAGTCCGGCGGGAAGTGCAGTATTTGCTATGACAAAGTTCAAACGCCGATAACTTCGGAACGGCGTGGCCGATTATCTTCATATTTGGTAAGATCATAGGTTATATGTATCCTTTACTCGTGTTAAAATTTCATTGCTTAATTCGTAGGGGAGGCACAGAAAATACACAGTGACCTATTATAGAACCTAAGACAGTTCTATACTTGTCTTAACTTCCGATACATCTCGCCAAGATAGTTCGATTCAACTTACGACCGTGACTATAGCACACCCGCCATCTTGTGTCTTGAAAACACGCGTAAAATCTTGATCCAATCTCAGCCGATCGTAGACTTTCGATGTCGTGACTAAAAAACAGGGCCCGGATCAAGATTTTACGCATGTTTTCAAGACACAAGATGGCGGGTGTGCTATAGACACGGTCGTAAGTTGAATCGAACTATCTTGGCGAGATGTATCGGAAGTTAAGACAAGTATGGAACTGTCTTAGGTTCTATAATATGTCACTGTGGATTTCCTGTGCTTCCCATGCGATTTAAGCTATGAAACTTTAACACGAGTAAGGGCTACATACAACCTATAATCGTTTCAAATATGAAGAAGAACGGCCGCACCGTTCTGAAGTTATCGGCGATTGAATTTGAAACATTGGGCTATCGATCGGATATCGTACACGCACTCTCCAAGCAGATCTTTTGCGGTATAGCACGCCGAATCTCTGTAGGGAGAGTGAAGTAAGCGCAGTCGATGTCAAGGTCGCTGCATAAATTAGATCACGTGATGGTAGGGTTACACTGGCCACCAGAGCAGTATTTGCTATGACGAAATTAAAACACCGATAATTTCGGAACGGTGCGGCCGTTTTTCTTCATATTTGGTACGATTATAGGTTATATGTATACCTTACTCGTGTTAAAATTTCATCGCTTAATTCCTATGAGAAGTTAAGTTCCGCATTTGTTACGACATGTCCAGAGTGGTCTTAGACATACGACACTTAGGGTCACATTTTCCGGTCCAGTGGCCACCGAGTGTCGTGACTATAGCACACCTTTCACCTCCCTAATTGTCGTGTCTCCACTAAGTGTCGTATCTGCTCTACGATCGTATCTCTCTAGCACACTTACGGCAGATATGTGTCATAAGTTACGAATGTCGTGACTAAAAAACAGGGCCCAGGGCCCTGTTTTTTAGCACAATATCGCAAGTCTGCGATCACCTAAGATCGGATCAAGATTCTACGGCATTTTCTACCACACAAGATGGCGGATGTGCTATAGACGGTGTCGTAGGTTGAATCAAACGATCTTAGCAGAGTTAAGACAAGTATAGAACTGTCTTAGGTTCTATAAAACGTCACTGTGGATTTCCTACACCTTCCTTATGAATTAAGCAATGAAATTTTAACACGCGTAAGGGATACATGTAACCTATAATCGTACCTAAAATGGAAAAGATCGGACTCACCGTTATGAAAATATCGGCGTTTAAATTTGAAACATCAGGCTAGCATCGGATATGGTACAAGCACTCTCCTAGCAGATCTTTGGCGGTAAAGCGCGCAGAATCTCTGCTGGGAGATTGAAGTAAGCGCAGAGTTAGGCTAGAGCTACACTGGCCACCAGAGCAGCGTTTGCTATGACGAAATTCAAACGCCGAAATCTTCATAATGGTGCAGCCAATTTTCTTCATATTTGGTACTATTATAGGTTATATGTATACCTTACTCGTGTTCAAATTTCATCGCTTAATTCCGACGGGAAGTGAAGTTCTGCGTTTGGTACGACATGTCCAGAGTGGTCTTAGAGATACGACACTTATGGCAACTATTTCCGCTCCATTGGCCACCGACTGTCGTGACTATAGCACACCTTTTAGGTCCCTAAGTGTCGTATCTTGACTAAGTGTCGTACCCGCTCTACGATCCTAGCTCTCTAGCACACTGACGGCAGATACGTGTCATAATTTACGAATGTCGTGACTAAAAAAAAGGGCCCAGATGTCTAAATACCGGCCTATTCTGCAAGGGTTAAAAA
Organism: Alentia gelatinosa; assembly: GCA_950022655.1. NCBI lineage: Eukaryota > Metazoa > Annelida > Polychaeta > Phyllodocida > Polynoidae > Alentia > Alentia gelatinosa. The sequence continues at coordinate 141,852,705 of OX465579.1, forward strand.
ATGGCGCAAAGTGCAGAGGGGTGCATCACTAATTAGCAAATTTAAATATCTTAGAGAAATAATTAGATAATTTGAATGCTACCAAAAAAAGAAGAGACTTCAGGCTTTATTTTCATACCATTAATATTACTGTGCGAATAGCACTAACTATGATATATAAACAATAGTATAATAGGTTAATTATAACACAACAGAGTATTACTTGGCGGATTACTCGTGGCTAATTAGAGTTAACACACGGATTTATTTCACATAACAATAACAATTAAAAAAAAATTTTCACAAAGCTCAACACTCCGTCTTGGTTCGGCAGTGCTGGATCTATGGAGGCGCGGTAACACCCAGCGCCACCTAGCGTTAGAATACGGGCGATGAACAGTGTTGCCCTCTGGTGTATTCGGTGAGGAAATATATAACCTTATTAATGTATATATTAAGGTAGACATATTACTGTGCGAATAGCACTAACTATGATATATAAACAATAGTATAATAGGTTAATTATAACACAACAGAGTATTACTTGGCAGATTACTCGTGGCTAATTAGAGTTAACACACGGCAAGCCCATTAACTATACTTTGATAACTCTTTAGCAATCGAATAATCCCTGATCAACTTGTGATCCATAGTGTCTTTAAGGTACAATAATACACTCCATGAGCGCCAATCGCCCATGTCTTTAATTTCGTGGAGTGGTATCCCCATGGATGAAAGAAAAGTAGCTCCACTTCTCCTTAGGCTATGAGGGGTAAACTTGTCTCTCAGTCCTATTCGGTTACATTCTAGTTTGAAACGCTTGTAGAAAACCTTGTAATCATAAGCGCAGAAATTGGGTGAAGAAAAACCATTAGGGATCAGAGGATCCGAATTTGAGGGAAAATATCGTTTTGACATGATGTCCCATATAAATACTGGACATAAACAGGAGTTCGAACGAACTACCGGGATATACAAGACCCGGTCTTTATATTGTATGGTCTTTGAAGACCTAATTGATAACTCAAAACCATAATCTGTTAATTTCAGATCAGAGAATGATAAAGTATGGACAGAGGCTGTAACGTGCGATTTCCTTAGTAGACATCTGAAGGATAAGCACACTGCAAACCAGAAAATCAAATCTTGGTCAATTTTAAGGCATAAATTGTGATAAATCAATGACAATTGAGACGGAAGAATAACCTCAGACCTCTTGGGGTTATTGCCCAATTTTCGTTTTAGACCTCTCATGGTCATTTTCATTTGATAAGACGATTTTGGGGCGTGAGGTACATCAAAAAATTCATGAAAAGACCATATCGCACTTATATAATTGGTGATAGAGGAGTACAATAAAAAATCTGACAGATAAGCGATATATAAGCATACTGTATCGGTAGTAGCCGGTAACGGCGATAGTTCATAGTCCTCGCAAAAGTTCAGAAATCGATTCCATTGTGATTTCTTTGTGATCCAGGTGGAATCTGCCCATCCTGCCATTTTTAGATCCATGGATTTTTTCTCAAGGTAGATCTGTCATTCTGAAAAAGCAACATGGTATCGTGGAATCATTTATACATTTCCTAGCGATATCAGCATGGGAATTAGAGTTTAATCGAGACAATGCATCTGCGAAAATGTTATCTGTGGTATGGATGTAATGAGATACGATACGGAAATTGTATAAAGCGGACATCCAATACAATTCTCTCAGCCATTTCATAGCTGAAACGTTAGCGCTTTTTCCAGAGCGCAACATCGATTTTACTTGGGTATTGTCTGTGTAGACGTGTATCACTTTGTTTGAAAATCGATTCAACCATCTGGAAAAAGATTTGACAATTGGCCAAAGTTCAAGAACTGTTATTATATTGTCAAAATTGTCTATGGTCGGACAACTTTCAGTGTGTATACATGTGGGAGTGCTATTATCCCATGATCCAAACATAAAATCGTTATCAACAAAGGCGCCGAATCCATACATTGAGGAGTCAGTAACCAGAAAGTCTGTTTCTTTTTGTTTTACAATCATAGTTTTACCGTTGAATATTCCGATAAATGACTTCCACCAATTTAAGTCAGCGATAACTTCATCTGTGAGCATGAAACGTCTATGATTTTTGTGTTTTTTCAAAAATTCATAACTGGCTTGCATATATGTACGTCCGCCATAGATAAATGTTGCGCAATGTGCTAGGTAGCCTACTGTTCGTTCAAAACTCTTGTAAGATATCCATTTTTTCGTTAAGCAGTCGCTAACTTCCTATTTTGCCCTATCCACTTTTTCTTTTGGAAGAGAAAATTCCATTTTGGTAGTGTCTATATCAATGCCCAGGAAAGTAACCTTTTGGGCAGGTTTTACCAGTTTCTTTTGATTGATTTCGAAGCCCAACAGGTTTAAAGTGTTATTTAGAACCGTCTGAATATCTGTGGTACTTTTGTGGTCGGGACCAGTAACGAAAAAATCGTCTAGATAATTTATACAACATGTATAACCTTGTCCAGCCATACATTCTACCACGAAGTCCGATATCAAGTTAAAAATAAAAGGGCTGCTTTTTGATCCAAAACATAAACGATTATCAGAAAAAATAATTCGTTCACCCTCTGGGAAAAGCCAAGAGAAACCCTGATATTTTCGATGCGAGGGGGAAATATGGACCGCTCGGTAAGCACCCTTTATATCCGATATACCACAGAAACCCTTAGGAGTTATCAACTCCCCTGCCATATCTATGTTTTTGAATCTAAAACGTGATACTGTTGAGTCCATATTAGCATTGATACTTAGTCCTTCCGGGCGTTTACAATCTGTTATGGGTCTGAGCGAACCGTCCTTTTTTGATACTGCTCCTAACGAATGCACACATTCTGGAACTGAATTCGCTACTGATACCTTTCCCTCTGCGAGTTCTTTTTTGATCTTGTCACACATTTCTCCGTAAAAAGGTTCAGATTCAATAGAATCATAATTTTCACGGTAGTAGCTGGTTTGGTTACTTGGATCTAAAATATCAAAACCTCTACAAATTCCTGAGAAAACAAACCAGGCATTATCGGACGGTTCATCCAACGATAATATAGCTGAGGCAAACCTGCATGGTAGTAATTGTATTTGTTCACCGTTAAAAGTATACGAACAAGTACAACTGCCTTCTGTACATGAATAGAAAACGGGGTAATGAAAACCATAACCTGCGTCAATGCAAAGACGATAACTTTCGGTTTGCGATACACTTTTACAAGTATCGGTTGTACAACCATGACAAATAGTCACATTTCCCTGCTCTTTATCGCATAATTCACACTCACAGAAATGAACGATATTTTTTGAGCCAACACCGTGATCAGATGCCGATACATCGTGACTAAAGCATACTTTTCCTATACTACTATCCTGTTTACTACTGTCGGATTCCTTACTCCGATAATCTTTATCAATTTCAACAAAACCATCCATTATCTGGTCCTGACGATAAAGATTTGGTAAACTTACGTTTGGATATTCAACCTTACAATTCGTTTCACATTGATCTGTACTTTCGTTTTCTAAACAATCGTTTTCTGATACATCGTCTTTTGATACCTGGGTAACCTCGGTTCATTTAGAACTTTTCAGTCTTTTGAAGGCATCGCATTCACATTTGGGATGTTCGGCATCACATGCCGCGCATCTATGGTCATAAAGACAGTTCTTGAAGGTACAAGTCCCCTCCTGATAACTTATACATAATAACGGTTTACCGTCCTTTCCTTTGATCTTTGTGGAGCCTTTTTTGACCGTTGACGGGACCTTTTTCCTTGCTACATCTCGAGTTGCTTCCATTCCTAGGAAACGTGTAGAAAGCTCCTGGTCACCTGCTGTAAAGGCTGAAAGGCCCTCCTTTACTGCCTTTCTCCTTACTTCGATGTCGTATTTTACCAATGCAGCTGTCGTGTACGTGCGGGTGTCTGCCTTTTCCGTCAGAAAGGCTACATGCCGCAAAAGGCCCTTGATGTCTTTACCATCCTCCATGAGTTCCATTGATAGTTGGGTAAGCAGATTGATCAGTAATTCAAATGTCATTTGCTTTGATCGATCCTCTTTGGTTAAAAAGCGCTTTATGTCGTATTTGCGCTCTTTTCTTTTCCTACGGCGTTTGGCATCTCGCGATGCCCCGTGTCCGTGTTTTGATTTGCGTCGATGTCGTTTATCGTCCTCTGAACTCGTCTCGGTAGTATACCCGGTTGAGTCCGTCTCGGATGACCACTCCCGCCTGCTCCTGGATATAGATCGCACATGGCGACTAGATCGTCTCACCTTTCTTGTCGCCTTAGTACAATCCTTCTCAGTTGAGGATTCTTCTGAAGCGACCGCTTTAGTGATACTTTTGTGCCTATTGGACACCGTAGACGTCTTTGGGTCAACCTTGTTGTCCTGTAATCCTGAGGTAGTATCGTGGTCACTCACCCGCGACCGCTGCTGATCGGTTTTCACCACGCTAGGCTGCCCGTCCTTGGATGTGCTTGCTTTTTCGTCGACCTTTGTAGACCTTTTACCTGTGCCTTTTTCTTTGGGATTCAGGGAGTCGGCGATAGCTTGTATAGATTCTTCTAGACTGCTCATTCGACTGGACATGTTGGTATAGACTCCTAACATTTCGGTCCTTAGCGATTGTCCATCATGGCGACCGCTCTGTCTTGTGTCTGGGGTAGCTGCTTCACTATCGTCATCTTTCCATAAAGTCGGACATTTGGCTCCCGTCGGTTTATAGTGTCGTGTTTTACACGTAGCACAGTATCTCTGTCGCGATGCCATTGGAAATACAATCGGATGGCACCGCTAATTGCAGATTAACACCGATAAAAAATTTTCACAAAGCTCAACACTCCGTCTTGGTTCGGCAGTGCTGGATCTATGGAGGCGTGGTAACACCCAGCGCCACCTAGCGTTAGAATACGGGCGATGAACAGTGTTGCCCTCTGGTGTATTCGGTGAGGAAATATATAACCTTATTATCGTATATATTAAGGTAGACATTATTAATTAGATCGATATTTAATAATTATATCAATATTTCTAAATGCCCATAGATTTCAATGTTAAAGGTGGGACCAGACTCTAAAAGGCAGCTGAACTGCGACTTCCATGCCAGGGACCTAGTTTCAGTATTTTCGTGACATGTCTGTGACACCATACAGACATTGGGGTTGTCTAGTTTCGTGACAACACAAGAAGATGCCCTTAGGAAAAGACAGACCCCCATAAGAATTAGACAAATCTAGACACATCATGGACCTGTTTCACTAGTTTCGTGACAAAAGTATTAGACAGACATGAAAAGCGGCACCAACGGTGCAGGCAAGAATGGAAAAAACGAAGTCTAATGTCTAGTTCTTATGAAACAGGACAAACCATCTAGACATGTCTAGACATTTAGACATGTCACAAAACTAGTGAAACAGGTCCCAGATCTATTCATAGATAGAGCCGCCACAGTGCATCGTATATTGCAAGGCAACAACATTTTTAGCCCTTTCCTTACCGATGCTGCCTTGAGGCAGCACCACAAGAATACCGATGCTGCCTTGAGGCAGTTTTTTCTTATCATTATGCATTTTCTATGATATTTCAATAAATAATGGTCAGATTTTAAAAAAACGATTACGGCCGACACTTTTAGCGGCGATTGTCCAAGGCGCACTACGACACCGTTTATAGGACGCCGGCCATCTTTTGTCACCCAAAAAGGTCGTTGATCGGCTGTGCGATACACACAAATGTTGTGACTAAAAAAAAGGGGCCTGGGTTTCACTCGTCAGCAAGCAGTGCAGTGTGCTTTGACTAGCACCTTACACAGCATGTACACCACACGTAGCACGAACGTCAGCTAGTTAGGCTCTACAATGGCGGTTCGGCAACACTAACTTTTCACACAGGATTTCACGTAACTATTCCAAATATGTACATATCTAAGGATGTAAAATGCATGTCTGATGTGCAGCCCCCCCACAGTATCGTAACCAATAGCGGGTAATGTCACCGCTTAGTTAATCCTTTGAAGGTTTTAAAATTTCAACCAGTCCCTCTGAAAGCCAGCTATTGTAGTGTGTGATTATGTGAAATATGGGAACTAAGGCAGGATGATGGTGAATTATTATGGCAGCATTTATTCCTATGTCTCCATGGTACCAAGGCTATGGACAGAGGGAGAGAAGTATGTCACAATCTCCGGTTCCTAGAAATACCACATAGAGGTCATACATGAGTAGTTGTTAGAGTTGCTCACAGATGGCAGCAGCTTACAGTAAGTGTGTCATGTTAACAGTAACACACATATAGAGACCAAACATTAGACATTAGCTGCAACAGTATACAAGGATACTACATCCCTCCTCTTCTTGGAAAGAAAATACATCAGACCTTATGTTTACAAACAATATCTGAGTCACATGCATACAAGATTATACAAAACTTAGATGGTCAATGAAAATTAATAAAAAAAACAGTTACCTATTAATGTAATCTACTTAGATACATAATCTTCTAAATACTTTGGTCTGCGCCTAGCACATTTCAGAAGTATGTGCTGAGGTGATACAGGGAGCTGTTTCACTAGAAGCTGCAGGTGTCGCTCTCTGTAATAGTGGCACCACAGCGACAGTGTGCGTTTCATTAGGAGGTGCACTCAAGCGTGAACGGCACTCGGGAAAGGAGCGACACCAGCAGTGGCAGTGACTGTTTCATCAGTAAAATTGGTGTCGCTGTAAGTGTCACTGTGGAGCCTCTGTAAGCGACAGGGTAGACCCTGTCGTTTGTTACGTGTATAGCATAGTCTCACCCACTTCCCGTGAGAATTAAGCAATGAAATTTTTACACGAGTAAGATATACATATCTCCTATAATCGTACCAAATATGAAGAAAATCGGCCAAGCGGTTCCGAAGTTATCGGCGTTTGAACTTTTTACTCCCTCCGTGCGTTAGCGTTAGTCGCTGTTCTTTTCACTCCCTCCGTAGTGCGGCGGGGTTTCGGCTGTTCTTTTTGTCTCCCCCCGGAGGCCGGCGGGAAGTGCAGTATTTGCTACGACCAAATTCAAACGTCGATATCTTCAAAACGGCCTGGTCGATATTCTTCATATTTGGTACGATTATAGGTTATATATATGTCTTACTCGTGTAAAAGTTTCATCGCTTAATTCCTATGGGAAGGGGTGAAATTCCACGTCATCGCGGCCCGTCGACAAATAAATTCGAATGTCAAACGTGTGCGCATAGCGAGAGCTGTGCCAACAGTGACAGCTAGTCCCACCTCAACAGCGACAGCACTGATGAAACGCAAATTTGGGCCTGCCACTGTTGGTGCCACTGTTGGTGCCACTGTTGCGGTCTCACCTCTCACTTTCACTCCACTTCTAGTGAAACAGCTCCCTGGTCTACTAGGACTAGATGTGTTAGGCTCAGGTACATCAGGGCCTCAGTCACGACAATAGTTATTAACGATACCCTAAGATCGTACAGCGAATGTATGACACTTTGGAAGACAAAAGATGGCAGGTGTTCTATAGACATGATTGTAGTGCGCCACGGACGATCGCCGCGACAAACGTCGGCCGTCACGACAAGTATAGAATTGTCTTAGGTTCTATCAAGGAACCATGGAACCGTTTTGGTTATAACGGCGAATCTAATGGGCTGATCTTCTTCATATTTGGTATGATTATAGGTTATGGTTATCCCTTACTCTTGTTAAAGTTTCATGGCTTAATTCCTACAGAAAAAGAGTGAAATCTCGATTCCGATCCCTGTACTACCGAGGACCTGAGAACCAGCTATGTTTGTCACGTGACAGCTGCAGAGGGTCAAGGTCGCTGCATAAATTAGCGGAGGCGTGAGAGTACACTGGCCACCAGTGCAGCATTTGCCACGACAAAATTCAAATGGCGATATCGGCGAATCTAATGGTCCGATCTTCTTCATATTTGGTACGATTATTAATCATATGTATCCCTTACTCCTGTTAAAGTTTCATGGCTTAATTCTTACGAGAAGTCAATTTCTGCATTCGGTACGACATGTCCACAGATGTCTTAGGGCTACGACAGTTTGGGAGACAAATTTACCCACGTGACCTTACATTTGTCATGAATATAGCACACCTCACACCGCCCTACGTGTTGTACACCGGCAATATGTCACCCATCGCCGGTTATGTCACGTCTATAGGACACGCAAACCTGGACGATGTCATTATCAACGATTGTCATCACTGAAAAACAGGGCCCAGGTGTTGGGCTAGTGTTACTGATTGCTGTTTCATCTAGTATGTCTTCTTCAGTAATATCAATCACCTCAGGTTTTACCGTTGTTGGCTTGAAACAAAAACTGTTTCTTGTGATTTTATGGTCTTCAGATGTTGCAGTTAGCATATTACCCTTCTTTCTTGTTACCTCATATCGTTGTGAGACATATGCAAGTGTTAACTTACTATGCTTCATTTCTGTTCTGACAAGGACTTGATCACCGACATAAATCTTTGACTCTGTATGATTTCTAGAATCTGCATATCTTTTCATTTTTGCTTTTGCTTGAGGTACATTCTCAGTTAAGTCTTGCAATTACATGGTGTAAAAAACAAAAAAATGAAATTACTCCTTTGCAAATGATACCCATATTTACAGAAACTACAACTCTTTTGTGTTCTTTCTGTAAAAAAATAGAACGTCAAGTCTTGTGATTAAAATTTTATCGTAGTTTAAATAAGGTAACCATTATTTGAAATTTTTCACATTTTCGTTCTCTGAGATCTGGAAAAGCGTTTTCTTTAGGATCTCTTTAAGAGTCTGGTAACCCAATATAACCAGATAAGTTATATACCAGATGAATATTTGGATTGTTCTCTGTTAAACTAAGGCCAGTGAAGGTTAATACTACATATACCATTTTTGTAAATTTTCATGTAAATTTTGGTTTCCATGGCAACAAAAAAAATCTTGAAAAAAAACACATAAAATCTGGTATTTTGGGGATAACTTTGTTGCTTTTGCTTATTTTCCATACATATTTGGCATGATTAAAGGACTTGTGAGGCACATTTATCATTATTCAATTATTGTAAAATGGAATGTTTCTGTGTTACCATGGCAACCAAATATGTATTTTTTTCAAATAGTCCCCCAGCCATATTTGTTTTAGTTACAGAAACTCAGAAAATACACAAAGTAAACGATGGCATTGGTGGGTGGGTGGGTCTGGCTGTGTGTTGATGGGTGTTTGTATCAGTGGGTGTTGATGTTGATGACTTTTAACCCTTTAAGGGCGAATGATGCCTTGAGGCATCATCCAGCCCAGGGCGAATGATTTTCATTTCTCAAAAATTTACAAAATCGTTTTTTAACAAAAAATAATGGAGGAACAGTAATGAAAATATGGTTGTGGCTTCTGGTGTTGATTGGTGTTAATGGTAATTTGTATAAGTGAGTCTCACATTCACTAACACCTACAACAATCATCCTCAACAACAACAACAACAACAACAACAGGGTATTCCATAGGGGCAACTTTTCTGGTGGGAGAGGGGAATTATGTCAGTATTTCCATGGATGGCCAACCTTTTTAAGGTGGGGCGGGGCACTATCTTTTGGCATTTCCATCAGGGACTCAACTTTTTTTTAGGAGGGATGGGGATTGCAGATCTTTGTGGGAGGGGGGGGGAGGAGGGGCAACTTCCTTTTATTAATTCCAAGAGAATGGGCCAATTATCTTTTTGTATTTCCTTAGAGGAGCAAACTTACTCTTCCATAAGGGCCCTCTTTTTGAGGGTCACCTTTTTAGGGTGATTTGCAACGCCCTTTGTGTGTGTGGGGGGGGGGGGGGGGGGGGCAAGGCGATACCTTCCCTCAGTATTTCCAAGCCGGGCAAACTTTGGGATCAGGGGCATTACAGGAGGGGCACCTTTTTTGGTGGGGCTTAGGCAAATTTTTTCAGTATTTCCATGAGGGGGGAACATTCCATTCTTTTCTTTGTTTGTTTAGGGAAGTAGGGGGCTTTCTTATTTCACTATTCCCCACTTGCTATTTCTATGGGATGGGGCAACTGTTTTGTTTTTGGTTTTAGAAATTTAAAAAAGTTGCTTTTCACATAGTAAGATCCATGTCATTTCCTTGAAACTTTCGATGAGTATAGTAAATGTATAGTTCTACACATTTTAGTTTTAAAACCCACCTTTCTTTTTTTTAAGAATTGAAGAAAACCATATTTGTCACTACATTTCCGATGTAAGTAAGTCAAATGTAGATTTGACCATTTTACCAATTAGGATTGGTTCAACTGGACACAACGTTATATTTATTCATTTGGCAGAAGAATGAAGAATGATAGTTCACAATATTTTAAAATCACAAGGTGAATTGTCCGATATGGTTTTAAGCAAGACCTAGCCATTATGCAATAGTACATAACTATGTGGTGTAGTGGATAAGACAACCATCTTGAGTTGTGCCTATCTATATATGATACACATTGATTAATGTGTACATCATGATACAAGTGACATTGTTTAATACATTGTGTGGGCAATGGTCTCACGCTCGCAGCAGAATGCATAACGGGAAACGGCAAATAAACCTATGTTGCCTTTGGATAATCAAAATATAAACTCCAAGACTGTTTTCCACATGTCTTTAGCTACTTCCTAGTCTTTAGAGGGAGTTTCTAAGTTCATTATTGACACAAGTTATGACACAAAACGTACATAGTATCTGAACAGGTTCTCCAGCTTTCCGCTAGCGAAGGTGGCGCCATCTAGTGTATTATAGTTGTAATTAACATCTTGGAGGTGTTAAAAGTCTCGGAGGTGTAAATCTCGGAGGTGTAATTCTGTATTTGTAGCTTTCTAGAGATTTTAAAATGGAAAGTGCAGCAAAAGTTTAAATATGATTATTATGCATTTTGATGGATCTTTCTAATGGTGTGTTTTTATTTTTGAGAATTTCACCATATTTTCTATTTAGAGGCCATCTCGGAGGTTAGTTCTTAAATAATCTCCAAAAAATTGAAACTGGAATTGCTCATCATTGAAAACACAGTATATCTGGAACCTTCAAGTAAAAAGTTTCAGATACAGATTTTTGAGTGCTTCAATTTCATATATAATAAAGGCTACTTCATTAAGTTAATAATGATCCAGCCTTATATGGCAATATCTCGGAGGTTAGTGAAAACTGTGGACATTAACATGTAGACTCAAAATTATATTTTCCATTAAACAGGGATGCCAGTTTTCCACTTTTCAGTGGAAATTCACTTTTTCATTTTGTAACAAGAAATTCTTGTTTTCAGGTTATGAAATTCTTTTATTTGAGTTTCATTTATGCAAATGAGAGAGTAGTTTACACTTAAATCCCCTGAGTTATCAAAGTCATAAAACAGTACACCATAGGCCATGGTGACAACCTTTGCACCTACCGACAGCCCCCTGGCTACATGCTGGGGCAGACACCGGTCTGATTTCCACACTAAGTCGGTCTCATTGAGGCAGAAAATTCCACAGAAACGTGTGTGGAAAACTCAGGCAGCAACAGGGGTCCTAGCCTCTGATTGGTCAAAATTCCTGGTGGGGTAGGAACCAGCGACTTTCACATTGAAAGATACTACAATTTCAGAGGGCCCAGCAAAGTTATGCTTGCTTGTACCAGTGTATCCCGCCATTTTGGATTAGCAGACAGTCAAATTCTACAACTTCTTGAATCTTGAAATTGGTTAGTAATTTCAACATTTAACATCTACTGACATGAAATGGGCGACAAATGTGAACATTGTAATCAGAGGCGTAGTATTTAAGTGTTGGTTAGTAGATTGTAACACTTTTACCAGCCTGTTCTGTGTAATGCCCCTATTATCGCCCATTTCGCATCCCAAATCTAGATGATGCATCTGAACTTAGAATAGACCTAGAAACATGAAACAGAGTCTGCCATTTCGCTAATTATTTGGGGAATGTCGATATCTGAAGTATTAAGCAATGAGAAGAAGGGATGTGGGAGTAAAACGGAAAATCGGCACAGTGCCAATCATGGCCGATTGGGAATGTCACGCTATATGTTAATCCTATATTGCCATTATAAAAAATTCCACTTTTTTTCTGACCCCCAACTGGCATCCCTGATTAAATGATAATGTAAAAAAATATGCCGATATCAAAAAGGGATGTCATTTAAGGGTAAGGATATGACTCTGGGCCCTGTTTTTTAGTCACGACATCGCAAGTCTATGATCGCCTGAGATCGGATCAAGATTTTACGCGTTTTTTCAAGACACAAGATGGCGGGTGTGCTATAGACACGGTCGTAAGTCGAATCAAGGGATCTTGGGGAAGTTCGTCTGAAGTTACGACAAGTATAGAACTGTCTTATGTTCTATAAAACGTCACGGTGGATTTCCTGTGCTTTCCATACGAATTAAGCGATGAAATTTTAGCACGAGTAAGGGATATATATATATGACCTATAATCGTACCAAATATGAAGAAGATGGGTCTCTTTGTTCCGAAGTTATCGGCGTTTGAATTTCATTATAGCAATCATCTGCTCTGGTGGCCAGTCACCCTCCCACCTCCCGATACGCAGTCAATGTCAAGGTCGCTGCATAAATTAGCGGAGATGTCGGGAAAAATACACTGGCCACCAGAGCAGATGATTGCTATGACGAAATTCAAACGCCGATAACTTTTAGTCACCTGATGGTACCGGACCACAGAAATCAGCACTTAGATTTTCCCATGGACCATCTGATAAATCAGACATGCACAATGGTTCTAAACGTACAGGGTCATTTTGTACAAGTTGACATGCAGTACAATTACTTATTCGCTCTTCTACCAGGTTATTGATACCTGGAAACCTTTGATCTAATAAAGGATTTTGTCCTTGGTGACCTTCATGAGCAATAGCTATAGCTCTTTCATATAGGCTTTTCGGTAAGACAATTTTGTTACCTTTCAGTAGTATGCCTAATGGGTGTAATGTTAGTTCTTCGCGAACTGCACTGATCTCTTTCAGTATTACAAGATCAATTTCAGGATCAATCAATTTTCTTAACAAATGCCAATTTCCAGAATTTGCGAGTTCAATGGCCTTGCCATATGTAACATTGTTTGTAACAGCATCACAAATATCAAAGTCAAAGCAGCAGAGGCACAGGATTCTGCAACAAAATTAACATATAATTCAGCAATGTGGTCTTCCTGAGAACTTTTATGACTTGGTGCAGGATGGCGAGACATCCAGTCTGCTGGATTCTGTGATCCAGGAAAATGTCTAATTGTAAAATCATATGATTGTAAGCGGAGTCCCCACCTCTCAATTCTCAGTGACAGGGCTTTTGCCTTTTTCCAAATCTTTTCTAGAGGTTTGTCATCTGACCAGAAAACAAAATGTGGAGCCCCTCATAAATACAATTAGTTTGGCTATAGCGAGATTCTGTTGGGGATAGTGCACGGCTCGCATACTTAATGACATCATTAAGATTGCCCCTGAACCAACAGGGCTTGCATCAACAATAATTTCTGACTTTTTGTTTGTGTCAAAATACTGTAGCACACTCTCATTAGACAAACTGTCTTTTAAAGACTGAAGCGATTGGTCCTGTTCACTAGACCACACAAACTCTGTATTATTTTGCAACAATTTCCGAATTGGTTCACTAACTGTTGCTAATTAGGAATGAATCGTGAGTAGTATGTTAGCATACCAATGAGGCTATGTACCTCAGAGACATTTGTTGGTGCAGAAATATTTCGAACCACACTGACCTTGGTCAGATCAGGGGATATACCTTGTGCACTAAACTTAAGACCATAGAAGATGACGTCATCTTTATAGTACTCATTATCCTACCCCTAATAAAAAACAGCCATAGACTTAACATAGGGAAATTTTATGTGGCAGGCCTTGACATAAAGTGTTTTTTATGCCACTAGAGTAATAACAATATTGACCAATCAGAGAGCAGGATGTCAGCTACTATGAAAAAAGTTCTGTTGGTCGTTGACTCAATATTTATCTTTTTAACAGTAATATAAGCATAGACGGGGTAGGATAAATATGAAACCGAACTTGAGTTAGACTTGTCAATGTCTATGCCACTCTGGTCAGGTCTGCTCCTCACTACACTCGGCTACGCCTCGTGTAGTAATACACGACCTTCCCGTCGTGGCATAAACATTGACAAGTCTAACTCTCGCTTGGTTTCTACCAATTCTTAGTGCCATTTACTGTCAGTCCTGCCTCCTGTAGAGCTGTTAAAGTGGCATTTAAGGCTTGGTCATGCATTTGTTTGGCATTTTCACCCTTACCATATACCAGAATGTCATCACTGATATTCTTAACATGTGGGATATGCTGGATCACAGAGCGATATGCTCATTGAAGATTTCAGAAGCAGAGGAAATTCCAAAGAATAATCTTTTGTACCGAAACAGACCTTTGTGTGTAGAAAAGGTTGTTATATATCTTGACTCTGGATAGTGCTCCAGCTGGTGGTAGCCAGCCCGGAGATCAATCTTTGAAAAACAGGAAGCACCATTCAGGTCACTAATCAACTCCTTAGTTGTCGGCAACAAATGTCTTTCACGGGAAATCGGTCTGCTGGGGTGGACAGCAATTAACATTCTGTTCACCCTCTTGGTCGCCTCGCCTCCTCGTGGTGCAGACCGGATATGCTTGCACTCAAGCATAACAAAAGCGACCGGGGTGGGGAGTTAGCTCAGTGGTAAAGAGCACTGGACTTGTAATATCAAGGTTGTCAGACTTTGTTGATTCGGGTCCCACTGCAGCCACTTTTCTCCTTCACCCCCAGCAGTGGTAGATTTACTGCTATATCAAAGGCCAATCCTTCTCATACCATGTCTATGTGGTGTGGGAAGTAAAAGAACTCTCACCTCGGTAAATGTGTAGGGGTGAGGTTTCCACCTAAATTCATTTCATAGATTCGATCACCACCCTTGTGGTGTAAAAGAACCTTGACGAATTCTGGTGAGAACCTTCAATGGTTAACTGGATGTTAGATCAAACCAACCAACCAAATCACGGGAAATCGCTTTGTTAGCTTCCTGCATATCAATACATATCCTAACCTCATCTTTGTTCTTCTTAGGCACAACAACAATAGGGCTTACCCAAGGAGTAGGTTCCCCATCTACTCTTTCAATAATGCCTTCAGAGAGTAATTTATCTAACTCTTTCCCTACTTTTTCCCTCAAGTGGAAGGGTGTCCTTCTAGAACACTGTGTCACAGGTTTGATTTTCTTATCTATGTGAAGTTTCACTTGAGTACCTGTCAACTTACCAGTCCCTTTGTACAGCTTGGGGAATTTGTGCTTAAGGCAGTCAGAACTATCATTGATGTTATTCAGGTTTACCTTTACCAAACTAAGTTCAGAAGTTGAACTATAACCTATCAATGTACCAAAGCTGCCAGCGACCACCTGGAACTCATGTACCAGGGGCCTGTTTTTCAGTTGAGATCATGTCCACTTGAGATCCGCTGAGATCGAAAGTGTTTTTCAGTTGAGATCATTTGAGGTGATCTCAAGTTAAGACTAAGATAAGACCGTTTGGGGTGCTTTGGGTGTTTTTCAGTTGAGATGATCTCAGGGATCTCAAGTGAAAGGATCTCAACTTCGGTCTCAACTTGAGACCAGTTGATACTTGTCTCAACTTTTTTATCTGGTGCTAAAACTTATCAAAATTAAAAGATATTTAGAGCAAAGTGTATTGATAACCTGGCAAACGTATTTTCCAAATTTCATAGTTTTATTGTGGTTATTATGACCATGAGAGACAATTGATAAGCAACATAAAAACAAGGCACTGCACCACTCAGCTAGTTTGTGCTGAACCTACTGTAATGCTCAAAGTCAGTTTCAACTTGAGATTGGTCTCAACTTCAGATCGATCTCAACTTGAGATCGGTCTCAACTTGACATTGGTTCACAAAAGGTATCGCAAGGGACTTGACATAACAGTTTGGGGCGACAATAGGCAATTTAGAGGCTCAGGTTTACTTAAACCACAGGAAGATCACTTTAGAACTTGAGATAGCTCTACACTGAGGGTTAGAGATCTCAACTTGAGATCCTTGGAGTTGAGATCCCCTAAGATCGGCTGTGTAGACTTGAGACAACGTCTGAAAAACACTTTCCGCCATTGATCTCAAAGTCGGTCTCAAGATCGCGGATCGATCTCAGCGGATCTCAAGCTGAGACGATCTCAACTGAAAAACAGGGCCCTGGAGGTTGGACCTGGTCTCCACAGTGAGTTTACATGTACCTAACACCTTAATGTGTGTACCTCCACCATAGAGACATAACTTTCTTGAGCCTGATTTTGATAACTGTGGTTTGCCTAGCTTTTCATACATAGACTGATCAAGAATGTTGACCACACTACCAGTATCAACCATAACCTTACTTGGTATATTTTCAAGTTTTACAGAAGCATGCGGCAATTTAGTGTACTTAAAGTTTAGGGAGAGACAATGGTTATTGCGTATATGATTGACAGTTTTTGTATGGTTATCTGAAACCATAGTAGTACTCTTCACTGGAGTCATCACTGGAGTCAGATTGCCCGGAGCTCTCTGCAAAAGTGTTCACTTTGTTTCTCTGCTGGCCCTGCTCCTTGCGTTTAAGTCTGAAGCAGACCGACCTGAAGTGTGCCTCAACCTTGCAGTAATTGCAAGTTTTCCCCCAGGCTGGACATGCATCCCTGGAGTGTGACTGATCACTACCACACCGATTGCAGTTTGACTTTGAAGAATGTGTAGTTTTGGAATGATATTTCCCACTTTTCCCACTGTGTTTTGAATGTCTTTGTTGCCTGATTGCATTAACTGAGGTCTCACTGCGATGTTCACTCTCCATCACACTAGCATTACCGTCAGCTAACTCTAGGGACTGCCAGAATGTCTTTTAACTTCTTGTCAGGCTCACGGAGTGCTTGCCTACAAAGCCTGTTTGATCTGCAGTGTTGTATAATTTGGCACAGGATTTCTGTATCTGCATCAGCAAAATTGCAATTTATGGATAGTGTTTTCAACTCAGTTACAAAGTCATCTGATGACTGGTCAGGTATTTGTGCACATGATCTAAAGGTGAATATTTCCATCTGAAGCTTTGTCTTTGGTTCAAAATAATTTGTCAAAAGGTCACTTGTTTCTTTGTATGTGTATGGCCCAGTGCCCTTTTCTGCATCATAGATGTTAAAAACCTTCTCACCAGCATAATGTAGAAGGAGAGCACAGCACCTCTTGTCTGTGTCATTACCTTCTAGACCCATGCCGACAAATAGCATTTCTAATCTGGCCAACCATCTTTTCCACCTGGGACCAGAATTGCTTTTGTCTGCCTCATAATCAAAGGAAGGAAAATGTGGCAAACTGAAACCATCCATGTTTGGTGATTTTTCTCAAATGTTTTTGTCAGAATTGTGCACAAAACAGAGTTAGTGACCAAAAGTCCCTTTTCTGTAGAAGCAGCATCTATAGCAAATGTCTGTAGTTGTCAGGGGACTATATATATAAAATGTAACTGGCCTACCTTGAAGATGCCCAATGTCCACATAGCCATAACATTATGTAAAATACTGTAGATATAATCCAAACCTTACTATCAGTGCCCTCTAATTGGTAATTAGGGGTATCCAAACCACTGTAGTAGGTGTTATATTAGAGCAGAATATAAAGCCACATGTGGGGTCACCCATGTGCTTACACCTGGGGGCTGTTTCACTAGTAGGGGGGTCAAAACGAGAGGTAGGACTGGAACAGTGGCTCCAACAGTGGCACCAACAGTGGCAAGCCCAAATTCGCATTTCATCAGTGCTCTCGCTGTTGAGGTGTGACTAGCTCTCACTGTTGGCACAGCTCTTGCTCTGCACATGCGTTTGACATTCGAATTTATTTGTCAATGGGCCGGTATGACGTGGAATTTCACCGCTTCTCATAGGAATTAAGCAATTAAATTTTTACATGAGTAGGGTATATGTATAACCTATAATCATACAAGATATGAAGATAATCGGCCACGCCGTTCTGAAGATATCGGCGTTTGAATTTTGTCATAGCAAATACTGCACTTCCCAACGGCCTCTGGGGGGAGACAAACAGAACAGCCGAAACCCCGCCGCACTACGGTGGGAGTGAAAAAGAACAGCGACCAACGCAAACGCACGGAGGGAGTAAAAAATTCAACGGAACGGCGTGGCTGATTTTCTTCATATTTGGTACGATTATAGCTTATATGTATACCTTACTCGTGTAAAAATGTCATTGCTTAATTCTCACGGGAAGTGGGTGAGAGTATTCCATACATGTAACAAACGAGAGGGTAGACCCTCTCGCTTACAGCAGCTCCACAGTGGCACTAACAGCGAGACCGAATTTACTAGTGAAACAGTCACTGCCACTGTTGGTGCTGCTCCTTTCCCGAGTGCCGTTCACGCTTGGTTGCACCTACTAATGAAACGCAAACTGCCGCTTTACTGCCACTGTTACAAACAGCGAGACTTGTAGCTCCTAGTGAAACAGCCCCCAGGATCTGCTCACACAAAGAAATACTACCAAATCACACCATGCTGTTCCAAACTGCCAAAGTCCAAATCCAAAATCACACAATAAGTTTGTAAAAGTTTGACAAAAGTAGCCAAAATTATATTCCAGTGGGTCCTCTTAATATCCTCGTCGCCATTGTAGTGTGTGATTATGTGAAATATGGGAACTAAGGCAGGATGATGGTGGATTATTATGGCCGCATTTATTCCTATGTCTTCATGGTACCAAGGCTATGGACAGAGAGAGAGAAGTATGTCACAATCCCCTGTTACTAGAAATAACACATAGAGGTCATACATAAGTAGTTGTTAGAGTTGCTCACAGATGGCAGCAGCTTACAGTAAGTGTGTCATGTTAATAGTAACACACATATAGAGACAAAACATTAGACATTAGATGCAATAGTATACAAGGATACTACAGCTATATAATAACTTTTTTTCTTTTTTGTTGAAGATTTCTTTCCTAGTCCTTTTTTTAATATAATGCAGAACCCTGCCTGAAGGACCCCCTGCATAAGCAGACACCCCACGTTAGCGGACACCAATCGAATACGGCTGATCGGTGTGGGGACAACACTTGGGATTATCTAGATCAATCTGTTTTCTGGTGTGTGTGTGTGGGGGGAGGGGGCACCAATTCTCTTACCTGCACTGGTGAGAAGTGTCTTGAGGTTGTCGCACAGACCTGGGTGGCCTTAGGGTGCAGAGGAAGGTTGGACTGGGCCGGGTGTGTTTGAAGTTGTGGGGTTTCTAGAGTAGGTGTAGGATTGTCCAGTAAACCTTCCACGTGTTCCCATTATGTGTCCATCCCCAGTCTGCAGGGCTACCTATCTCTGGGTTGGGTATTGTTGCCTGACCCCAGATAACTCCAGCCTGGTAGGCAGCATGCTTTGCATGTTCCTTTAATGCTGCCCTAGTTGGTGGGATTGCATCATAAGTCTTCTGTTTGCGGGCAAAGAGAGTCTGGTCTCATTCACTCAAGTGGCTGCAAAAGACCTGTCATACATACAAACAATAAAGTTTTTAATTTTCTGTAGGTCTTTGTCAGATACTCCCTTTGAACAGTGGCTGAGTTTGTTAAAGGTTTCTGAAACCTCATCACACATTCCATGTCTGCCATGCAGACTTTTTGGCCTTTCTTCAGAAGTCAGATACAGTGTCACACCCATTGAAAGCATGAAAATAAAATATCCCACTGGCTTTCTCATGGACTATTCCTGAAACTACTTCATGAATGGGAACCCATTGTGTATGTGCACCCAGGTCAAAGGCAACCCACATGTCCAAGCTGCTGAAGCATTGGCATGACAGCCCCTACTATGAAAATAACATCTATGTCATTAACTTTGATGATGAGTGACTTGTTTCCCTCAAGTGTTGCATGCCTAGCATGCACAAAGATTCGAGTATCTGCTCCCTCATGATGGCATGGAACAACAGCATATAATAATTTTCTCTTATTGCTGATGGTATCATCTCCTTTTGTCACAATAACTGTACATGTTGTCTGAGATTCTCCTATTTCCTCAGCCAGAAAATGAAACATGTCTTCTTGTTGTCATCTTGAAGAAAGCTTTGCCAGCTCATGGGTGTTCTGCTAGTTCATGTAACTCTTCTCCGGATGCCTTTTCCTCTTTTTGACCTTGTCTCTGACTACAAACTGTACTTCTTGTATACATTGAATACTATATCGAGACGATTGTATTTAGACTCAAGGAATTTTGAAAGAACATCTTCTCTGGCATAGGCATCAAATGTCTTACTCCTCCTTGGAGGTAGGGTATTGATAAGGAATGAGCCATCTATGATCATAATATCTCCCTTTGGCTCTGTATCTTGACTACAAACCTTTGCTTGAAGAACTCCCATAAGCTGAAGTTTATTTGTTGTTGTTTGCAGAAAAGTAAGGGATTAAACCTTAGAGTGCTTCACAGTACAGATCAAAGTCCCCTTCTCTGAATGAGCGAATGAGTGTGAATATGACAAGCTCCATATCCAACACCAATTTCCAGAACTGGAACTGTGGACTTTCAAGTCTCTGCTTATCACACCAGTCCTCAAAGGTCAAGATAGATCTGCTTGATTCCTCATGGCTGTAAGCTTCATAGGCATCTTTCAACAGTCTGTACAGTCTGCATGCTGTGTACACATGAGCCTGTCTTGTCTTTGTAACACTTGTTCCTGTGAGAAAAGATTCTTCTACCCCTGTTCTTGCATCTAGCCCTACACCTAGCCCGATTGTTCATTCAGTATCATGATAATCCTTTGCAATCTGTACACCATCCTGATAACTAAAACCCCTTTATCCTTGGCTCGGCTCTCCCGCACTGGCACATCCTGTCTATTTAGGTGCAGCTGCCTAACTAATTCTGGGGTTGATTAGACAGCATTTGGGACACTAAATACACTTGACATGATGAGAGTCAGTGATCTATAGTTGACACTGAACCCCATTCTGAGTCTCACAGCAGTGATTTCCCCAGTGTGCCCTACTAGTGCCTGACAATCACTATGTTAAAGCCTTCTTGGAACATGCAGGTCACTACAGTAGACTAAATGCACTATGATCAAATTGGAGCTCAGAATGTTCCATCACACACAGACTGTGCTACCCTAACCTAGTTTAACCCGCGAACCAATGTGGTGTACCGAGGTGTGGCCGTTGCTGTGCAGAAACAACTTCTTGGAGCCATAGG
This sequence comes from Alentia gelatinosa, assembly GCA_950022655.1. NCBI lineage: Eukaryota > Metazoa > Annelida > Polychaeta > Phyllodocida > Polynoidae > Alentia > Alentia gelatinosa. Next base: position 141,873,972 of record OX465579.1, read on the forward strand.
TGAGAGTTGGGCCAGCAGTGAGGACCAATGCCAGTAGTCCATTTGAATACTGTGGCTGACTGCTGGAACAAAGGTGCTACCAAACCCTACACCCCAATAATTAGAAGCTATGTATAGCAATACAAGTCCTGTGGCAAGTCCTCTGGCAATAAAATTACTTGAAGTGAATTGAATGTGAATTGCCAAATATTGGTTAATATTAGTTCTAGGCTCTTGAAACTGGAAGAAATGAATCCAGCATCCCTGAAAACATGCAAATTTACACCAAGATTACTCAAATCATCCAAGTGGTTGCTTTTCTGTGAGGATCTTCATTCTCAGCAGGTCACTTTGGCAGCCATCTTGAAAAACGGTCATCATCTTGAATTTTCAAGTGGCTCGTCAGATAGAATTGCTAAGTACACTGTAAAAAATTTCCTGTGAATTTTACAGTCTTTCCCTGGCAACTGGGGTGCCAGGGAAATACCGTCAATTTTACGGGTGACCGTGATATACTTCTGACCGTAAATTTTAACTTTCCTAAACTGTATTTTGCTAGCGGTTTAAACCTGTAATATATTTCAGACCATAGATTTTAACTGTAATCAACCGCATTTTGAAAACGGTTCAAACCTGTAAATACCAAGATGCAAAGCTGTATGAAATATACCATGTGCTTGTCCCTTCAATAGGCATATACCAGAATCTTGTTACTGAGGTACTGAGGAACTGTTATATGTACAGAGCATTCCATAAAGTATGTATGAAGAGTTTCTGAAATTTTAGACTACGCCTCCTCCCAATCTTGTATGCAATAGATCAAAGAAGGAGCATATGCACAATTTCCCAAAACCTTGACCCCCAGCCCCCCCCCCCCCACACTCAGTGAATATGGACTTTATAGATTGCCCCTAGGAGATATTCAAATTATGAATACAATAGTGAATACTTTGTGATGGCTGCCATCATACATTCCATCAGCTAACAATGTCATTCATAACTATTATCAATGACAATTCAACATCTAGGTTTTTCAACTCTAATGTTATTAGTGCAGACTATTGCACAGAAATACTCATTAAAATCCCTATGAAAGTGGTGTTTAATCCTCTGAATGATACAAATGTCATGAAGACTTGAGAATAAATTTGCCCTAAATGGCAGAAACCTCACAGGAGATGAACATCTATTACACATTTTGATGAAGTTAACTCCTGACTTTTATTCGCCACTTTAATTTGTTGCCGAGTTCTTCTAAGTGGGTGGATTACAGTCCTGGGCCCTGGTTTTTAGTCACGACATTTGTGAGTGTCGCAGGCCTACGATCGCACAGCCGATTTACGACCTTTTTGGACAACAAAAGATGGCCGGTGTTTTATAGACGGTGTCGTAGTGTGCCACGGACAATCGCCGCGAAAAATGTCGGCCATTACGACGAGTATAGAACTGTCTTAGGTTCTATAACACATCACTGTGCGTATATAGAGGATTTCTCCACTTCCCGACGGAATTAAGCTATGAAACTTTAACACGAGTAAGGGGTACATATATCCTATAATCGTACCAAATATGAAGAAGATCGGACTTACCGTCCCGAAGAAATCCGCGTTTGAATTTGAAACATCGGGCTATGATCAGATATGGTACAAGCACTCTCCTAGCAGATCTTTTGGGGTATAGCGCGCGGAATCTCTGCTGAAGAGTGAAGTAAGCGTAGTCGATGTCAAGGTCGCCGCATAAATTAGATCACGTGAGGGGAGAGATACACTGGCCACCAGAGCATCATTTGCTATGACGAAATTCAAACACCGATATCTTCGAAACGGTGAGGCCGTTTTTCTTCATATTTGGTACGATTATAGGTTATATGTATACCTCACTCGTGTTAAAATTTCATCGCTTAATTCCTACGGAAAGTGAAGTTGCGCATTCGGTACGACATGTCCAGAGTGGTCTTAGACCTACGACACTTATGGCGACACTTTCCGGTCCATTGGCCACCGAGTGTCGTGTCTTTAGCACACGTTTTACCTCCCTAAGTGTTGTATCCACAGCAAGTGTCGCAGCCAGCCTAAGATCGTAGCTCTATAGCACACTGGCAGCAAATATTTGTCGTAAGTTACAAATATCGTGACTAAAAAACAGGGCCCTGAATATGTTTACAGTTGAATACCGTTTTTTTTAATACCAAACATACAGTATGGAACTGTAGATAAGATTACGGTTATATACCGTCCACATTTACGGTGGTATCTTGTATATTTTACTGAAATTTTTTACAGTGTATACCAAGGAGAATCACAGTACAAAATATGTTGCTTTTATCACCATTTGCACGATTTCCTTGAAATCTGCTCCACTAATAAGAAATATTACATTTGAGGAATGGAGAGAAAACAAATACCTTGTTTCTGTTATGAAAACCCCATTTACTCATTACTTCAAGACCAGGGAGCTGTTTCAAAAGTCGAGTGAAGTCACGCAAGCGGCACGTTGCATTTCTAAGCGAGAGGCTGGCAACAGTGAGCGGCACTTTGAATCAAAGCGGCAGCGAAACCGATACCAATAGCCAATAGCGAGCGGCACCTCCACCTCAACAGCGGCGCTTCAAGTGCCATTGTTTGCTCTTGCTTTGGCAGTGACTACTCTCGTTTTGCTCCCCGACCCCCCCCCCCCCCCCGACTTTTGAAACAGCTCCCAGAGTTCCTTACATTACTGGGGGCCGTTTCACTAGTAGAGATAAGTCTCGTTGTTTCTAACAGTGGCACCACAGCGACACTGTGCATTTCATTAGAAGGTGCAGTCCAGGGGGCCGTTTCACTAGTGGGGTGGTAAAAGTGAGAGCTAGGACTGTAACAGTGCCAGCAACAGCGATACCAACAGTGACAATGACAAGATCCCATTTCATCAGTGCTCTCACTGTTGATGTGGCACCAACTCTCACTGTTGGCATATTTTACAGCATAGTGTACTTAGTGAGCACAGGGTCTCGCTGTGCTGTCAAACCTCACTGTGTGTATTTAGAGGATTTCCCGTGCATCCCATAGGAATTAAGCGATGAAATTTTAACATGAGTAAGGGGTATATATATAACCTATAATCGTACCAAATATGAAGAAGAACGGTCGTACCGTTCCGAAGTTATCAGCGTTTGAATTTTTCACTCTCTCAGTGCCTTTCTGTTGGTCGCTGTTCTTTTTCACTCCCTCCGTAGTGCGGCGGAGTTTCGGATGTTCTTTTTTTCTCCCCCCGGAGCCCAGCGGGAAGTGCTCGACACTGGCCACCAGAGCAGTATTTGCTATGACAAAATTCAAACGCCGATATCTTCAGAACGGTGCGGCGGACTTTCTCCATATTTGGAACGATTATAGGTTATACCTTACTCGTGTAAAATTTTCATTGCCTAAATCCTACGGGCAGTGGGTGAAAGTATGCCTTACTCTGACATAAACAAAGCTAGAAACCCAACAGTGACATGGTCTACCCTGTCACTAATAGTGCCTCAACAGTGATAGGTACAGTGAGACCTAATTTCTAGTAAAACGTTCTCTCTCACTTTTGGTCTCACTCCTTACCTGACTCACGTTCATGCTTGACTGGACCTTCTCATGAAACGCAAACTATCACTGTGGTCTCACTATGACAGCTTACCCTCCTAGTGAAACAGCCCCCTGTGTGAACAGCACTTGGGAAAGGAGCTGCACCAACAGTGGCAGTGACCGTTTCACTGGTAAATTAGGTCTCCCTGTACCTGGCACTGTGGTGCCGCTGTTGGCGAGAGGGTTGACCCTCTCGTTGGGGTGTTCTGAGCTCTCGTTGTCGTCTTCGGAAACACCTGAGACTGTTGTACAGTCTGATATAAGACTGTTGGAAGACTGTTGTAAGGCTGATACAAAACTGTTGTAAGGCTGATAAAAGACTGTTGAAAGGCTGATTAAAGACTGCTGCAAGACTGTTGTAAGACTGTTACAAGACTGTGGCAAGAGTGTTACAAGATTGTTGTAAGACTGTTGTAAGACTGTTGTAAGACTGTTGTAAGAGTGTTTTGAGATTGCTGTAAGACTGTTGTAAGACTGCTGTAAGACTGTTGCGAGACTTGTAAGACTGTTGCAAGACTGCTGTAAGACTTGTCAAGCTGATACAAGACTGTTGTAAGGCTGATTCAAGACTGTTGTAAGACTGATACAAGACTGTTGTAAGATTGTTGTAAGTTTGATACAAGACTGTTATAAGCCTGTTGTAAGACTGTTGTGAGACTGCTGAAAGATTGTTGTGAGGCTGACACAAGACTGTTGTAAAGCTGTTGTAGGACCGTTGTAAGGTTTATTTGAGAATTGTTTCATATCAGCCTTACAACAGTCTAACTAGTCTTGCAACAGGCTTACAACAATCTTGTATCAGCCTTACAACTATCTTACAACAGTCTTATATCAGTCTTACAACAGTCTTGTATTAGCCTTACAACAGTCTTACAACGGTTTTGAAACAATCTTACAACAGTCTTGCAACAGTCTTGCAACAGTCTTGCCACAGTCTTGCAACAGTTATACAATAGTCTTGCAACAGTCTTGCAATAGTTTTGTATCAGCCTTATAACAGTCGTACAACAGTCTTGCAACAGACTTGCAACAGTCTTACAACAGTCTTATAACAGTCTTGTATCAGCCATGTCTTGCAAGTCTTTTATCAGTCTTACAACAGAATTGTATCAGTCTCACAACAGTCTTCCAACAGTCTTGAATCAGACCTACAACAGTCTTCTATCAGCCTTAAGGCAATCTTCCAACAGTCTTGCAACAGTCTTACAACAGTCTTGTAACAGTCTTGTAATAGTCTTACAACAGGCCTGCAACATTCTTACAACAATCTTACAAGTCTTGTAATAGTCTTACAACAGTCTTGTATCAGTCTCAAAACAGTCTCACAACAGTCTTACAACAGTCTTGTATCAGCCTTACAAGTCTTGTTTCAGCCTTACAAGTCTTGTTTCAGTCTTACAACAGTCTTATATCAGTCCTATAACAGTCTTACAACAGTCTAACATACAACAGTCTTGTAAATAAATGATAATCATGCATGCCTATTGAGAGAGAGAGCGTGATTTGACGTCAGTGGCCACGGACAGAGGCCAGCAAAGCGAGACCCTGTGCTCACTAAGTGCACTATGCCGTTAAATATGAGTGGCAGTAGGCAACAGTGAGAGTTGGTCCCACTTCAACAGCGAGACCACTGATGAAACGCGATTTTGGCCTTGACACTGTTGGTGCCGCTGTTGCTGCCACTGTTGCGTCTCACCTCTCACTTTCACCCCACTACTAGTGAAACAGCTCCCTGGGGCCTGTTTTTCAGTTGAGATCATGTCCACTTGAGATCCGCTGAGATCGAAAGTGTTTTTCAGTTGAGATCATTTGAGGTGATCTCAAGTTAAGACTAAGATAAGACCGTTTGGGGTGCTTTGGGTGTTTTTCAGTTGAGATGATCTCAGGGATCTCAAGTGAAAGGATCTCAACTTCGGTCTCAACTTGAGACCAGTTGATACTTGTCTCAACTTTTTTATCTGGTGCTAAAACTTATCAAAATTAAAAGATATTTAGAGCAAAGTGTATTGATAACCTGGCAAACGTATTTTCCAAATTTCATAGTTTTATTGTGGTTATTATGACCATGAGAGACAATTGATAAGCAACATAAAAACAAGGCACTGCACCACTCAGCTAGTTTGTGCTGAACCTACTGTAATGCTCAAAGTCAGTTTCAACTTGAGATTGGTCTCAACTTCAGATCGATCTCAACTTGAGATCGGTCTCAACTTGACATTGGTTCACAAAAGGTATCGCAAGGGACTTGACATAACAGTTTGGGGCGACAATAGGCAATTTAGAGGCTCAGGTTTACTTAAACCACAGGAAGATCACTATAGAACTTGAGATAGCTCTACACTGAGGGTTAGAGATCTCAACCTGAGATCCTTGGAGTTGAGATCCCCTAACAACGTCTGAAAAACACTTTCCGCCATTGATCTCAAAGTTGGTCTCAAGATCGCGGATCGATCTCAGCGGATCTCAAGCTGAGACGATCTCAACTGAAAAACAGGGCCCTGGTCATTCCTGTAAAAGGTGCACATGCTTCTTGCCATTAACACTAGGTGGCAGGCCATTTCTGTTGATGAAAACTTCTCTTGATATCCACGAAGTGTCAGGACTGTGCTTTGGCTTGACCAGTTTCCCAGTGGATACAGGATCCCCTATTGTAATGCAGCTTTTAGTATCAAGCATGTTTGTCCTGGTCAATTTTGAGGAGAGTGTAAATCCAGAAAAAAAAATCACTCATGCTGGAATCATATATGGATGGGAGATGTAGATTCTGATTGCTTTATCATCCATGCTCGCTGGCCACTTCTGCATGATGCTTTGTTGTTAAATACATATCTAGACTGGGCCTTGTTTTTTAGTCATGACAATCGTTATTGGCGACATCGTCGATTCGGCAGTGTGCTAGAGAGCTACGATTGTAGAACCAACGACAAATGGCGTGGGGCTACGACACCTAGAGGGCTCAAATGGGTGCTATAGTCACGACAATCGGTGCACACCCAAGCGGAAAATGACGCCACATGTGTTGTAGGCCTAAGACAACTTTGGACATGTCGTAGCAAACACGGAACTTTACTTCCCGTGGGAATTAAGCGATGAAACTTTTACACGAGTAAGGTATACATATAACCTACAATCGTACTAAATATGAAGGAAAAAGGCCGCACCGTTCGGAAGACATCGGCATTTGAATTTCGTCATAGCAATCGTCTGCTCTGGTGGCCAGTGTATTTTCCCGACACCTCCGCTAATTTATGCAGCGACCTTGACATTGACTGCGTATTGGGAGGTGGGAGGGTGACTGGCCAACAGAGCAGACGATTGCTATGACAAAATTCAAATGCCGATAACTTCAGAACGAAGAGGCCTATCTTCTACATATATATACTAAATATGAAGAAGATCGTCCTCTTCGTTCTGAAGTTATCGACGTTTGAATTTCGTCATAGCAATCGTCTGCTCTGGTGGCCAGTGTATTTTCCCAACACCTCCGCTAATTTATGCAGCGACCTTGACATTGACTGCGTATCGGGAGGTGGGAGGGTGACTGACCGTCCATGCACCGCGCCGCCTTCGGGTTACTTTGGGAGCATGAGCGCCCTGGCACCTAGCGACAAGTGGACGTACTACAGTCTATGGCCACCAGAGCAGACGATTGCTATGACAAAATTCAAACGCCGATAACTTCAGAACGAAGAGGCCAATCTTCTTCATATTTGGTACGATTCTAGGTCATACTCTTACTCTTACTCATGTTAAAATTTCATTGCTTAATTCGTATGGGCAGCACAGGAAATCCACAATAACGTTTTATAGAACCTGAGACAGTTCTATACTTGTCGTCAGGGCCGACAATTTGAGCTCAGATCGTAGGCTGCAGGCTACGACACCGTCTATAGTACGGCGGCCATTTTGTATCACCAAATAATGTCTTGGTCTCAAGCGACGATCTTAGGCCATCGTGGATCGACGATATCGTGACTAAAAAACAAGGCCCAGGCTTCTAGGCTAATACATATTTAGGGCACCGGGTAACGTCTGTGTGCTTCGTCCATCGATATACTTAGATATATTTACAAAGACAGCCACTAGACTGACCACCAAAGCAACTTTTCTAGTGGAAAAACGGGAATTTATGTGGGGGAGGCAAGTTTTTTTCCAGTATTTCTAAGGGGGGTTCCAACTTTTCGTGGGGGGGGGGGGGGGTAGCTCCATGGAGGGAATATTTTTTCACATCTTTTTTTCTATGATGAAAATTGTTTTTGTATTCCCATAAGTGTGCATCTTTTATATATTTTGTATTTATGTGGGGGGCCAAACTTTTGGGGAGAAGGGGAGGGGTTTTGCAGGGGCATTTCTTTAACCCAATCCTTACGAACAAATTTTGTGATGCATCGTGTAGGCGGCGATGCCAGCTCATGTGTATGGTTGGTAAGGGCGAGCACCAAATTTTAAAAATGGTGTCACGTGACGTGATTTTTGTCACTATGGCAACCATTTCATATTTCTTTCAATAATTATGTTGGTCATATCAAAATACATATTTTGTGTAAAAATGGTGTTATAATATTAATTATTTCATGAATTATGTGCCTAAATTATAAAATGTCAAATGATGCTATTTGGCATCATTCGCCCGTGCCTGGGGAATGCCATATGGCATCATTCGCCGGTGGCTGGGGAATGCCATAGTGGCATCATTAGTAAGGAAAGGGTTTAAGGGTGAACACTTCTTTGGTATTTGAGGGAGGGGGGAGAATTTCAGGATGGGGACTTTCTTGAAGGAGGGAAAATTGTTTTCGATTTCCATAGGGGAAACTACATCTAGTTTTTTTTAGTTTTTTTTTATTCAAGAATCAGACAGTACAGTTCACCTTGAATAGGCGTTTTTAAATGTATGTCTTGACATATTTGGTTCAGCTTACAATTTTCAATCTCTCGGAGGAGGTTTTTCTTATATAACAAACGAACAAAAACAGACAGAGAACAACATGACAGGTCAAAACAGTGACCCGCCCACAGACATTCAGACAGACATATAGACAAACAAATAAATAAATAAATAGTGGTGGTTGGAGAATTAGCGTTCACGACCATAAAGCAGGATTTTCATCTAGAAATGCCTTTATCTGTATTTTGTAGAAAGTAGTATCTTTTGCTTCCTGGATGTTGATTTGTAGCCTGTCCCATGGTTTCACACCTTGGTAGAAGGGTGAATTTTGATATCTTTGGGTCTTGGGTCGTTCTAGTTTTAGATTTATTTTGTGGTCCTTACGGGTTAGTTGTTGATCTTTTATGACGATGTGTTCGGGGTCATCTGACCACCAGAGCATCAACATTAAAAGCTGAATCTGTCTTCTATACTTTAGTGGTTTCATTTTACATCTTGCATACAGTTCAGTTATGGGATGTTCCCTGGCATTACGTATACTTAGAGAAGTTCTCATACAATTATTAAACGTTACTCGTAACCTGTCTATGTTTTTATCTGCTATACCGTTATAGATGTATCCCACATACTCTATTTTAGGCAGGATCATTTGCTTTAGGATTTTGAAGCAAGTTTCTTTCGGGAGACTATATCTGATAAGTTTTAGTTTGTTTTGTTTTTGTCAGTTTGTTGTTTGAAAGTTAACTTGCAGTCTAGGATTAATCCCAGGTAAGTGACACTCTTTACTCGTTTCAGTGTTGCTTGTTTTATGCGACAGAGTGGTACATCATCAGTACCTGTGGTCTTCCCAAACCACATTTGGTAAGATTTCTTGCTGTTTATCAGCATTTTATGTGTGTCACACCATGACGAGATATTTTCTAAATTTTCTTGCATTTGCACTTTTGCCGACAATGCTGAGCTCGAGGTAGTATCTATCGCTAAATCATCTGCATACATAATAGCTGTGCCATGTGATATTGTTTGGAAAATACTGTTGATAAAGATAATGAACAATACAGGGCCTAACACGGAACCCTGGGGGACTCCACATTCGACTGTTTGTTTGTCAGAAATTGTCCTTTGCAGTTTTATCCTTTGATTTCTATTTGTTAAATATGTTCTCATGAGTTCAATAGTGTTGTTGTCAAAGCCAGATTTTTTGAGTGTCCAAAGCAATATATGGTGGGAGACGCTGTCGAAGGCCTTGCGAAGGTCTATGAACGAGCATAGATTATATTGGCCTAGATTTATGTTGTATAGTAATTGAAATATTGCCTGACTTGTACTTCGGTTTGGCATGAAGCCATATTGATTTTTATTTATTACATTGTTCCCCATTAGGTAGGACATTATTTGCGAGTGTAGGATCTTTTCAACTATTTTTTAAATCGTTTGGTATCACTGTTATAGGCCGCCAGTTAGAATAATCCGAAAGGTCTCCGGTTTTGGGTATGGGGGTTATCACTCCTTCCTTCAGGGTGCCCGGGTATTTGTTTTGTTGTATAATGTAGTTTATTAGGTCTCGCACTATTGATGGGTTGATTGATAGTATTTCCCTCAAAAGGCCCGATTTAATATGCTCTATCCCGGTCGATTTATTGGTTTCAAGATTTTTTAGTACTGTCATCACGTCCATATTGTTTACTGTTTCTAAGATTTTGTTTTCACCATTATCGTTAATACGATCATCGGGTTGGTATCTGTCCAGTTCATGTTCATCTATAGGACCTAAGGTGGCAAGGATATTACGACCAATGCTTGAAAAGTAGTTATTCATATTATTACTTATAGTTTGGTCATCCTCTTCATTTCTTCCACATTTCCTGTACTCTTCGTTGTTATTGTCTCGGGGGTCCCATACTTCATTTACAATTCGCCAGAATCTACGGGGATTTCCTCTATTCTCTGTTAGTAGCTTTTCCATTTGTTCTGATTTACATTTCCTAATTTGATTATTGATTGTTTTTCTCAATTTTCGCAATTCTACCAATGTGTCTCTGTTATGTTTTACGGAAATTTCTTTTAATTTCTGCGCCCTGAGATTTATGTTATCTATTACATATTTGGGCAATTCTAGCCCATCTTTTGTCCTAATTTTGTATTTCGTAATGGGTGCATGCTCATTTAAAAATGTGTTTATATGATTTACTAAAGATAAATTTGGATCCTCATCTTTCGGGAGTGTAAAGTTATTCATATGTTGTCGAAGTTGATCTTTATTAATTTTGGAGGGATTTCTACCCAGTATATCTGTTGTTTTGATCTTACTTCTGGTGTGTTTTCTCTGGGCATATATGGGAACATGATCAGAAAAATAGTAGTTCAGATTACCCAAACTTTTAATGTGTCTATTGTTTGTATAAAAGTGATCGATAGTACTTTTTCCTTTTTGATGGATATATGTTTCACTTGTTGATAGTATCGATAAATTATGTTTCATAAGAAACTGTTTCATGATTTGATATTTTGGACTGGAGGGAGTAGCCGCATTAACATTTAGGTCACCGGATATCCATATTTCATGATTCGCATAGGTTCTATCCTTCACAATCTGACTAAGGTAATTGTAGCATTTTCTTACGTTCTTGTGCGGGGGCCTGTATATGGATATAATCAATAGTTTTTTACGCTGAGGTTCTTCTACAGTACATGTTAATACCTCATGAGTGGGTGTTGATATGCTGTATTTTTCAACAGTATTGAAATATGGTTTTAGCCTTATGTTTGCGTAGAAAGCTACCCCTCCTCCTATTTTATCATACTCGTAAGCTCGGTCTATTCGACTGATAAAGAAGCCGTCTATGTTTAGTAGATTTGGCGTGTGCTTTTCTTTAAGCCATGATTCTGTTATCGCGATGTAGTCACAGTATTGGGCTACTTGTTTCAGTTGGTCAAGCTTTGTGTACAGGCTATGCATATTAATATTTAAAAAGATGTCACCTTTTAGATTCTGGAATTCATCAACATTCAGATAGGCCATTTCGGTAAGTAAAAGAGATGTTTCTTTTTATTTCCCTTTGTGAACATACTCCAACCACCACCAACAACAGGCAAAAACAGAGACATAGAAGTGCGGTACAAGATCAGGTTACAAATTATGTTCCTGAAATAGCCCCATCGGGTTTCATTCCTGGGGCATAGTTGCAAGTGCAATACATCAAAGGTACATTCAAATTCAATAAATATATCATGCAGAAAAATCAGGTACATAAATGATTGATAATATTGGTAATAAATCGAGCTGGAGACATGTAATCAGATTTCAATGAATGTTAAGTGTTCTGTGGTAATAATAGTAAACAAGCATGGAGAATTTTACTTGGGTTTTCATTAACATAGTATAAGAAGTGGTTCTGTCATAGTAGTTAATATTTAGAAGTTAATCCAGTCAATATGGTATGCTATTTTTTTTTTTTTTTTTTTACTAGTAAGATTATAGTAGTGTATAGTCCGTTATGTTTTGTCCTTGCAGGTCATCTGACCGTTTCAGTCTGATTCCTAGGTACTTGTATACGTGTTCCTTATTATGCTTGTGGTCATTTGACCCGGTGTCTTGCTTGAGTAAAGTTGCGTTATATTTTCTGGTCATCTGACCTGTTGTCAACTACTTCATCTGGTCATTTGACCTAGCGTAAAGGATCCTGATTTGTGTGGTTCGGTCATATGACCCGAAAATAAGGTAAGCTAGGTCATCTGACCAGCTTACAACACAGTCAAAGGGTGATGTCTCACAAATGCTACCCGGTCATCTGACCTGGCATTTGTAGTGGTAACAGGGTGGGTCATCACGTTTAAATCTGTACTATCGGTACAGAGGCCGATTCCACAGGGTCATTTGACCATGTGGTTTGTTAGCGATTGTACTGGAGTGCCATTGCGAGCGTCCGTGTTATCAACTTATGGTCATATGACCATTTTACCATTTTACAGGTGACATCCCGAGAAAACGTTCTTCGCGATACAAAACGATAGAAGTCTTGCAAGTGCCCGCTTGGTCCTTGAGTTCGGGTGGATTCCGTCTCGTAGCCGGTAATATCTGTGTATTGTTTGGCGTCCTGGCCTGTTCCGGTGTATTTCCCTGGCCAGATAGGTCGTGTGCACCGCTTCTCGATCATTTAGGCTACAAATCCCTTCGTTGATTATTTTTATCTGTGTTTAAATCCCTCTGTTCTGGCGTTATGCGTGCGGTGTGGTTCGCGACACTAAGGGACAGTCCATAGATAGTGCATATAACGATTTTTGTACCTGGAGAGATAGCCTTAATCGCAAGGGTGGTGTCTTCCAACAGATCCAATACATCGGAAGCGGCAGTTGTGTTGTTGGGCTCTCGTAGGGTGATCTGCTTAGTACGTCTATTCCGCTGCGTCATGTTGTTAATCCCACATGAGAAGTATACAGCTTCATACCTCTCATGTATTTCGCGTTTGCGCCGCAGTGCCTGCACGGTAAACCTGGTAACTCGTTGTATGGTCCATGTTTCTCAGGCGTGAATCTCCCATGATGAGGTAGCGTATCTGCGACATACTTCAGGTTTTCTGTTTTTTTGTTTTCCGGTGTCCAGACTAAGACGCTCTCCCAATATGCACTCGGCCACATAGGTTAAGTGTGTTAGGCTAATTTATTCTTGAGCAATGGGTGTTTCATGTTGCTTCAAGGTGGTGGTCTGGTCCTCTCTGCGTAATTCCACACGGAGTGCCATTAACAGTTTGCCCAGGTTGTTCTGGCTGTAGTACTTACCCATTGTGTAAATTTCATCTTCGAGGTCGGCTCCCCCGCCCCAGTAATTTTCTCTGGTTCCTTCCACTAGTATGTGCGGGTGGGTACTTAGAAGTGCCTCACGCATCTCGGGGTTTTGTCGGAATTTAGTGTTTAGGATAGCTTTCATTGTTTCTTCCTTTTTTGTCATCCAGACAGTTGTGAGCTTGCAGGTATCTCCTGCTTTTTTGATCAGATATGTGGATTTGGTTTTCATTATTTCAGGTATTAACTCTTTTCTGTTACACATCCTTGCCCTTTCGCATTGATATGCTTGTTCACTAGATGAGTAGAGCTGCCCACTATATTTCATCGATACCGGGAAGAAATTTCTGAGAGGGGAAAGAGTGCCCTTAAAAATCAGGCCCGCGCTTGTCAACCTTGTGCTGATTTGATTTTTCGCCGATACGCTACCGGGGGATTTGATCTCTTTAGGTTCTGTCTGTATATCATGTTTTAGTAACACAGGGAACTCTTGGTTCCAATCCATTACCTCAGTGTTATTGGGTGGGTCATTTGACCCTCGCGCGTCAGTTGGTGCTTCAGGGGTTGGAGCAGTCCGCTCACCAGCTGTGGTACCTGCCGGTTGTAGTGGGGCATGTTGTGCCCCACTTGCTTGCGTTGTTACGAGTGGTACGGTAATTGGTTGAGTATTGTGTTGTATGTTTGTTGTTGTTTTGGTGTGAGGTCTAGCAATCCTAGATGTTGTTGGCACCGAGTAGGGTACTTCAGGTTTACGCCTAGTATAGTTTGCGATGTTTGATGTTTGTGGTGTGTTCCAGGCAGTGGGAATATACTTTGTTGGTATTTCTTCCATCTTTTTTGTTGTGTACCAAGTTCCGTCTATGCTGAATTCATCTCCCCTTAGTAGTGTAGTAGACCCCTATTTTCTGCAGTATGATGTTATTAACCTAGCTCTTGTTCTTAATTTCCGCGTCTCGGGGTCCTCATCCGGGTTAATGAAGATTCGTTCATACCCATGGGTGTTGCGTAGCATTCTTTTTTGTTTCAGGATCATGTCCCTTATCCGAACACTGGTTAAACATACAAGAATTGACCTGTTACCCTGATCTTTACCTTTATTTCTAACTCTCTGTGCGTAGTTTATGTCCCTTATGTCAATGTCAGGTGTTATTCTACCACGTAGATTTCTTCATTATCGGATTCTCTGTATCCCTCTATGTACAGATTCATTCTGCGTGGCGATTGGTAGCGGTTCGGGTTGCCTCTTTTGGGGAATTCATGTGATATAGGGTTGTCTATCTGTTTGATTTTTGTTTCGAGGTCATCTAGGCGCGAGGTTAGCTTGGTATCTTGTTCTTTCAAACTGGTTTTTAGTTTTTCATGTGATTCCTGAAGTTTGTCTATTTTTGTTTCATGCTCCGTTTTTAAGTCGTCTAGTTTAGTGTCCAGTGTTTTAAGTTTCTGGTTTATGCCCTCGACTTTTTGGTTTATTGCTTGTTTGGCCTCGCTTCTTTCCTCACTTGATTGCTTAAAGCCTTCGTTCATTTCTTGCCTCAGATTATCAAATTTTGCCGCCATCATGTTAAATAGTTGGTCAAGAATAGAAGTATCAACGTGTGGTGGTGGCCGAGGTTGCGTGGCATATTCCATATTATCAGTTTGGTCTAGGTTTGTTTGTGGTTCGGTTTTGTTTTTAGTTGTTTGTTTCTTTTTAGTGGGTTGATGTGAGGGGGACTTCCTATCCGGATTTACTTGTGTGTCTACTTGTTCGTCACTGAGTGGTCGGTTCCTTTTGCCCCCCCTCTTTTGTTTGTTTTTACCTCTACTGCGGGTTACCTTGGGCTCAACAATAGTGTCCTTTTCTATCACTTTATTTACTAGATCGAATACTTCGTCATCAATGTTCTCTGTAAACTGTGTGCTGTTTGAGTCACAGTCATTTGTGATTGTTTGTTGTGAATCGTTTTCAATAATCAATAAGCTTTCAGTACTTACAGTTTGTTGTGCCATGATTGTCACTGATCAGTCTATTTACCTGTGTGTACGCTCCCCGTACATGCGAGTAACGTGCGCACCTGTATGCGTTGGCGTGTTGACCTACTTATCCACCATGCACCGTGTGCTCTGAATCCTTTGACTGTGGGGATTTTCTTCGATAATTCACTATCCGTGATATTTCAGGTTAATCAGAATGTCTATGTGTGTTCACAGTACCTTCAAAGTGTCATCCGTGTAAACTCACTCTATGATTCATCAGTTTTCTCCATTAATTCATTGATTACATGCTCCGCTCGATCGTGCCGTGTGTTCACTTCATGCTGGTCAGTTGTGAAGTGTTGGTCTTTATGTGTGTGGGGCGGGGAAAAAGGTTGTTTTTTTTGTATTCGCAAATGGAGGAGGGGGGCAACCTTATTTTTATTGGTTCAACCCAAATTCTTTTTTAAGATGTGAGGGATTTTGCATTACTGGACTGATGGCACTTCTTCTGACCAAGACAATATTTTCCCCAGACCAATGGCACTACTCTAGAGACTGATGGCACCACTCTGCGGAGATGAGGGGGGAGGGGGTGATTTGTTTATTTGTTTGTATTTTCATGGTGGGGGGGGGGGGGCGGGGGGCTTATTTTTGGTAATTTGGGGGAAGGGGGCTAGTTCTATTCTAATTCTCCTATTGGTGTACTAATTTTTTTTTAATTTTCATGGGTGTGGGGAATTTATATTGGTAGCTCATGGGGGGGGGGGGGGGTATTTTAACATTAAAGAAAATCATGGGGTGGGATTAATTCTTTTTGTATATTTCCTAGAGGACTTTTGACAACAAAATTGGGGATGTTTTCAGGTGCCCCTGTGGAGGAGGTGGGGGTTATATTTTCAAGGGGAACGGGGGCTTACTGTAGTGAATCTGTGTGTGTGTGGAGAGGGGCATATTTCATCTTTCTTTGGTGGTGCAAATTTTTTTTTATTGGGGGGGGGGGGGTTGATTTTTAAGAAAACTAATCCAAAGAGGGGGGATTTGGGCAATTTTTTCAGGTGTTTCTGTGGCGAGGGGTGTCTTTTAGTATTCTCAAGGTGGCAGGGAACTTACTTTGGTAACTTTGGGAGGGGCTAATATCATTTCAAGCGGGGATTTAGAACAGAAATTCATGGGGTGGTGCTAAAGAAATAAGGAGGGGGTGTTGGGCAATTTCTCTTTTCTTTGTATGTTTTTTTCAGGTGGGGTGGGGGAGGACTTGTTTTAGTAACTATCGGGGGTGGGTGGGGGGGGGGGGGTTATACATAACTTTTTTTCATGGGATGTGGTAAACTAGGTCATTATGGGAAAGTGTGTCAACAGAGAGAAAAGTCTTCAGCTCATGCTATAGATACAGAGAATGACAGTGAGTCTGTACCTGAAGAAGTAGAATTCCATTCTATGCCAAATGACACTGGGAGTGGAGAGTTCTATGAATACATCACTGTGAATGAAGACAAGAAAGTTTACTTTCAGCTAGACACAGGATCTCATCTTAATGTCCTGCCATATGAACAGCTATGAGAGTTCGGGACCACCTGAATCCAACTTCAAAGATTCTGAAAGGCTACCTAAAGGAGAAGAAGAGGCCCCTAGGTGTTACCACACTACCAGTGAAGTACAAAGACTGTAAGAGAAAAGTGAACTTCTATGTTGTAGACCTAGAACAGATTCCACTTCTCTCAGATAAAACATGTGTTGAGCTGGGTTTCGTGAGGAAAATCCACAAGACAACAGCGAGTGAAGGGTCAGGACAGGAGGCAACCATTACAGAATTCTGTCCAGAAGCAAAGAACACAACTGGAGTGATGCCCATCACCATGAAGTTGGATATGGACCAAGATGTAGAGCCAGTTGTTCATGGACCTCGATCACAGGCAAAAGCACTACTACCTTGTATAAAACAGAAACTAAAAGAAATGGAGAAGGAAGGATTCATAAGGAAAGTGACAGAGCCAACAGACTGGGTTAGTTCAATGGCTGTGTCACAATGCAATGGGAAGATCTGTATATGTTTGGACCCCAGTAATGTGAATAAAGCGATCAAGAGATCTATCTATCCAATGGAGATTGTAGAGCAGGTAAGGAGCGAACTCAATGGAGCCAAGTACTTTAGTGCCCTTGATGCTAAAGCTGGCTATTGCCAAATACCACTGGATGAAGAGTCTTCTTATCTAACAACGTTCAACTCCCCTTTGGGTAGATATAGATGGATGAGACTTCTATTTGGTATCAAAAGTGCACCTGAAATTTACTAAAGAACAATGGACACAATGTTAGAGGGTATAGATTGAGCAATGGCGATAATGGATGACATTATAGTTGCAGGAAAAACAGTTGAAGAACATGATGAAATTCTGAAAAAAGTTCTCGACAGAGCTACAGAATGGAATGTCAAACTCAACATTGAAAAATGTAAGCTATGTCAAACAAGTATAAAATATGTTGGACATATCTTGACAGACAAGGGTACAACACCAGACCCAGACAAAGTCAGAGAAATCCTGGAAAATCCAGAGCCGACTACAAAACAGGGGGCTGTTTCACTAGAAGCGGGGTCAAAGCGAGAGGTAGGACCACAACAGTGGCAGGAATAGCGGCACCAACAGTGTCAATCCCAAATTTGCGTTTCAACAGTGGTCTCGCTGTTGAGGTGAGACCAACTCTCACTGTTGGCACAGGTCTCGCTATGCACACGCGTTTGACATTCGAATTTATTTGTCGACGGATGACGTGGAATTTCACCCACATTTCCATAGGAATTAAGCAATGAAATTTTTACACGAGTAAGGTATATATATATAGCCTATAATCGTACCAAATATGAAGCTAGTGGAGCCTTACTGTCGGTCATAGGCTGTCTATTCGACCAGGGACACTTTTCAATAGTTTGGTGGGTAAAAGGGAATGGCAGCCACAACATAAATATAAACATAGAAAATAAAGTCTTGTTTCATAAATGACATCGCTGTTGAGGTATCCCTGTCATTCGCTATGCCAGCACAGTGAACGGAATATTTAAGAAATCAATATCTAATGAATAATTTGATAATTTCCAATTATTCTACGTTCTTTTCCACACATTTCAGTTTTTATTTAATGTTTCTACATTCATTTTGACTGAGCTATGATGACTGACAGTCTAGCTCTTATTTGTTACAGCTGGAAGTAGTAGCTTGAGGTCGAGCGCTGCAGTAGGTTCCATGTGAGAATGGGCTGAGTGGTGTAGTGCCTCCAATTTTGGTTTGAATTCTCCGATCTGGCCAGGATGTAGGTGGCGCTACGAACCCCATGGGCGGCCATTTTGGAGAATCCCCTACGCAATGCTAAGCCTATCGAACCGTTCGGATGTCCGTTTATCATACAATTTAATGTGTGAGGATGTTTTAAGTACTTCTGAAGAATTCTCTTGGTCAAAATTGGCCCTGCAATTTCAGATCCAATGAGTATGTGGTAACCCTAGTTTCGACTATAAACGTGATGTCAACTAATCGTCGAAACAACTGTTTTTCTTTGAGCAGGCACGTTTAACCCTTTGGCACTGCGTGATGCCTTAAGGTATCGCTGTGCGAGGCCGGATGATGCCCTAAGTCATCGCCATGTGTGGCCGGATGATGCCTTAAGGCATCATTTTCTAAAAGGTACAAAATCGTAGTTTATGTGTAATAACATTGTGAATCATTGATCAATAATGATAAATTTTTCACAGAATGTTGGTATAACATTACACTTACGATTTTGAAATACTTTGAATATAAAGATCACATGTTTTATCACATGCTTAAACATTGAAATTATTACAATTGGCCTGAAAAGACCTGTCCCCTGGTGGTATATGGGTCATTCCACCAGAAAATGTACTTTTGGTGAAAATCCTACTTTTTGGGAGTTAATGGGCTATAATTTCATTGTAAATGATTTTTTTTTATTGATTTTTTTCTTCTGTGCAAAGAAAACACCCTGTCCTTTCAGAAAATCATTACTTTTATTGGTCTATCTGCATTTTTTTTAAATCTGTGGACTTTCAAAGTGAGAAATTAGCAAAAAAGTGCATATCCTTTTGATATTTCTGAAGTTTAGCACTATTTCTTTTGTGGAAACTATTAATATATATTCCCTAATTGATTTATTTCCTGAAGTTATGTAAATTGGCTGTTGTTTAGTAGTATTTTCCCTTATTTCTAAGGCTCAGCAAAATTTTTAGGTGTATTTCAATGAAAAGTGTGCTTTTTCAGCAAATGCAATAGGTTATATTTGGCATAGCCTGATGACAATATATTTTAATGGTATACTTCCCAAACATGCACTTAAAACTCTGCACATACATCAATTTTTCACATATGTATATGATTTTAGGCCAACTGCAACCGGTTTTTTTTCCCAGCCGAATTATGAAAAAAAAATCAATTTTACACAATTGATATCACAGACGTGATGAGTTGCATTTAGCACTCTCCACTTCTCCATATTGGTGCTAACTTGGTACAAAACTTACTGAATAATGTGGCCATAGGGTCTGTAGTGTAAGAGTAATAAAATGCTTCCAAAGTGCCTTCACTATGCGAGAACAGGGAAAGTAATTTTGGAGGAATCACGTCCGTGATATTTATCACGTCCGAGAGATCAATTGAAGGCGGAAAGCTGATCACAAGAACCGGATGTTATCCCTTTTAACTGCGCATGCGCCTCCACTCCGGTGGTTCAGCGGCTTAAGGAGACATCCAGCTTGTGTGAGTAGTCCAGATTTCGTCGATGCTAGCATTATTTTTCCATCCCGGACATGATTTTTTGTGTTAATAGTGATAACTTGGAGTTTGTGATTCTGTAGAATGCATTTTCTTGAAAAGTTGACAAGTATTTACCAAAAGTTTGTGGTTTGAATAAAAGAGCAGATTGATGAGTTCCCAACCTGGCCACTAGTGGAAGGGTTGGGGGTATTTTCAATGTCTTAGTGAATTTTTCAAAAAAATTTGTTTAGCCATATCACATCTGACAAATTCTTCTTTCAATTGATCTATAAGAAAATGTGCAAAGAGGTGCAGAATATATATATATTACAATCTATTCCCAATGACAAAATGTATGTTTAAAAGATTGCGTAGTATCTGGACTCAGGTTGTACACCTACAATGTGGTAATAGCCATCATGGACGTGATATGGGTGAAGTATTTTGACCGAATTGACTAGGAACTATGTTTGAATGAGATTAAATTACATTGAATGGGGTGTACAAAGGAGGGTGTACGAAGGAGCAAATTTCACAAGGGAGGCATATCCATCTTCAACCTCTTTTATCTATTTATTTCTAATTTTTTGTACATTTATATTTATTTATATTCATTTATATTGTATAATTTATATTTATTTGCTTATTAATTAATTAATGAACGTTCTAACCTAATAACCATCGTTTCCTTCATTTATGTAGGTATTCTCTATTGTATAACCACTGGCATACTGAAAACCCCGCTTAAGGGGTCACCCCGCTTAAGGGGACACCCCGCTTAAGGGGACACTCGGCCAGGAACGGAGGGTGTCCCCTTAAGAGGGGTTTTACTGTATGTGCACCAAGTGTCATTTCATAAGTCTAGGGAGAAAAAGTGAAAAAAGTCCACATGTAAATATATTTTTGTCATACATTTTTGTAGCCGCCGTCACGTCCGATATATGTATGTCGGACGTGACGCCCAGTTTGGTTTCGTCTCATAACAAGTATGAAAATGAGGGTAAGGATCATCTATTTAGTTTTTTCTTAATGTTTGTATATTGTACTACATATCTAATCGAAAATTGAAATGATTATGAGATTGAGCTACTACCTATAGTGGTTTATTTTCATGTCGGACGTGATGCATAATTTTTCAAAACCATACCTGAACCATAAGACTTGGACAAACCTTGGATAAAATCACCTGGAATACTGAAGATGGTTATATTCTATGGTGTGATGAACAAAAATCAATTTGAGAAAATCTTTTTTTGACATTTTTGGCAAAAATCTGATTTTGGTAATATTTTTGTTCTAATGGCCATCATATTAAGTTTGTGGGCAAACTATCTATTCTAAATATAAGTCTGAACAATAGTCATACAAAGAACACAACTTTTGAAAACAAATGTACCTTTTGAATGTTATCTAATAGGTAGTTTGCTAATTTTTTTGTTTTCTCGTTTTTCAGTTTTAGGGCTATCTATAAAGTATGTACCCATAATATCTCAAATTTTCGACCCTACCACCCCCCCCCCCCCACCTTATTTTTTTTCACAATAAAACACAGAAGTAGCCTATGCACAAAATTTTTACCCCCCCCCCTCAGTGCATACATACTTTATGGATGGCCCCCTACATATGAGCCATACATTGGAAGCATGGGGTGTAAACCGTTACCTCCGGATGAGAGGAAACCTCCAAAGGACTCATCTAAGGACTGGAGGAACAAGGAGATGAGAAAAAGATAAAATTAAAAAGATAGAGAAAAGGTTTGCAGACGGTTCTTAGCACAAAATGTAAATGAAAAATGTACTCTTGTGTATTCTGAGTGGTATCAGAAGCAAGAGTTTGATATTCTTTGCAGTTTTACCAAAAAAACAGGTCATTGGCATTTAAGGTACTCTTACATGTGGTTGAATTGAAGCTGATGTATATATTTGCAAAACCAAAGAAGATTTTCTCAGCAATTTGTACATATTTCATTTTTGTGATCAAGAAAGTGGAAGTTACTGGTCTGTCACATCCGTTATTAAAAATATCACGTCCAAGAGATTTATTATGTACACACAAAATGTGGCATTTGGATGAATATTAAGGTTAAAGTTAGTGTTTTTGGCATTTAAAAGCATAGAGAAAAGGTTTGCAGACGTTTTTTAGCACAGAATGTAAGTGAAAAATGTACTTTACTTTATTCTGAGTGTGATCAGAAAGAAAGAGTTTGACATTCTTTGTAGTTTTTCCAGGAAAAAACCCAGGTCATTGGCATTTAAGATACTCTTATATGTGGTTGAATTGAAGATAATGTATGTATTTTCAAAAGGATACATGAACTTTTAATAATTTGGGCCATATTTCGGATTTCTCATAAAAAAGTGGAATTTACTGTTCTATCACGTCCGTTATTAAAAATATCACCTCCGAGAGATTTCTAAACCTTTTTCCCATAAGCTATTAGCTCAAGAAATAATGCATGGAACATCTTCTAATTTGACATAAATCATGTATATAACCTATAAAAGTATTTCTGTGATTTAAAAACGTGAAACTTTTGTATTTAGATAGTGACTGAAAAAACAAAATTCATTTTGTAATCCCTTGGAGAACACCTTCTTTATTTGCATCTTTGAGGCAGCACAGAAAAAGATTACATATGAAGTTCATTTTTTTCACTTGTCTATAATATCAGACTATGCTTGGCATACTTGGTACAAACTTTATGTCTTACAAAAAATAAAATATATTTCTCTATCATCAACTTTTGTATGAGTGTTTTTTTATATGTCGGACGTGACGGCAATAATAATACAATTTTTGCAGCCTCACAAAAACTGACCCCCCCACTAATATCCCAGTTGAATCATGTTTTCCTAAAACTTTTTTTTTGATTTATCTTACCCCTTTCTATCGTTTAGATAACAGGTACCAGGGGTGAGATAATTCTAAGAACCACACTCAAATCGTAAAATACACAATACTCCACTCGTTTGGATGTACCGTAATCGTCACTCGGCTTCGCCTCGATGACGACTGCGGCACATCCAAACTCGTGGAGTATTGTGTATTTATACGATTCACGATGTAGTTCTATATAATTTTACCAGTACCAAGATATATCACGACAAATCCATTGTGTTGGTAGAATCAGCACTTTAGCCGTTTAGGGCATATGCCCCCCTATAGACCTATCTACCGGTACCGTTATATTCTCGTCTATTATTTTTACAAGTTATAAACCATAGCCTACATTTGACTATTTCAAAACTTACATTATCTGAACTACCCCTAGTGCAACGAACATTATTAGAGGTAATATTCCATGATAATGATGACTTTGATTTTGAATTCATCACCAAACCATGACAATATCGAAATTTACCGACTAGATCGTGTCTAGAAAAATAACCAGCAATTTAACAGGATATAGGCCTACGTTAATGGCCGAAATATATGTGGTTTAGGACCTCATGTAAGCCCAATATGATACAGGGTAGTACAGGTATCAAAAATACAGATATTGGAGAGGGTGCGGGGGTGGGCCATGGGTCCTCATTAGATCTATGTAGACCTACGCTGTAGGCCTGTGCCTGTGGGAGCTTTAATTTTGCAACTGAATACAGTCCGACCATGTCAGTGTAGGTTGGGCCAAAAGGTATTTCCACTGCCAGTAACCTTTAATATGGGACATCAGTCGGACAATAGGAATTGCGCTGTGGTTCCGAATGTAAGGGTAATACTAGACGCACAAGTGGTATGTACTCTGTTGGGACATGATCTTGCCCATTCGTCATTTTCCAAAACCGCCTGGAGAGGGCATGACAATCGCGATATGTGCGACCTCTATTTTCTGTCTTCAAAGTTGCGAACCCCAGATTTTATAGGTAGATATAGTCGAAGACTAATTGTTTACAGAGTGACAGTATGATGTTCTCATAGTATACCGAATTTAAAAACTCAATTCAGAGGGTATCGACAATATGTTTTAAATATATTTATGTATACATAAGTTGCCAATTAGCAACAAAGTCAGAGTATGTGGCTACATTATTATAAAAGTCTTCGACCACAATTCCTTGCACCATAGCGTCAGTGACCTTCACCTTGGAGTGCGCAGCTTCCCCTCGCTCGGCATTCATGGTTTCCCTTCTCGTTTTGCATTATTTTCTCTGAAAATCAAGGCGTTTTAGGATGTCGGAAGATCGAGTAATAGGGCAGTTCGATGTTACGCTTTCCGAAGATCTTGTTAAGGATGTGCAGACAACCGGACGGCCGGTGAAAACAGAGATATGGGAGCAGGGCGAAGGTAAACGTGGACTAGTCGGCTGCATCTTTGTCGACAAAAACGAGCAGGATGTTGTGCGGCTCCGAGTTACAGGTAATTTCAAACTAAATGACACTCATAATTAGTTTTTTCATGATATCCTGTTTAAATAGCTATCTATAACTTGGTTGTTTGTGTGTATTTTAGTATTTGCGTAGTTGTCGAGGTACCTCAAGTGGAATCGCCAGTGCCAGTCCAGCAGGTTGTTTTGGCGGCCATGATCCGCACTTCGTACTGAAGACTTCCTTCCGAGTGTCACCGGGAGTTGCACCAGTACTTGCAAAATATTTTAACTAGTCAAGGAATGTCGAACATATAAACTCTAATTAACTATGCTATTGAATTATCATAAAAGAATACGGAACATGATGGGGATCACGAAGGTAAAGTGATATTCAGACTGGATCCCGTGTGTGATTCGTGGTCGATGCTAGTATTGCTAGTCGCTCTCCCAGTCCTAACAAACCCTCCGAACTCCGGCCGGTGTTGCCAAAAGATTTGGCGTTTGGAGGGGTGCTCCCGTGGTGCACATACGAATGTACGATGATTCGCACTGATAACCCATTCGCACTGCTACTCGGCCGATTCGCACCCGATGTTTTGCACTAAGTCAAGTCAAGTGTTGGTAATGATAAAATAGTACAACACTTTGCTAGTCCTTCACCAGCAGACTAATTGTACCCACAGTTACTTGAAATTACCTAAATTATTGTCAGTTCTTGCACATTCGCGATAAGAATGGGAGCGATGCCTTCTGCAAAATGTAAACAATCAAACTTTGGTTTGACACTCTGTACTTCTAACCTCATGAGTCGAAAAATACTTAGCATAGAAACTCCAGAAAATGATGCGAAATTAACTAAATACATGTTGGAAACAGTTGGACAGTTTATATTGTAATTCACAAAATGGAAAATGTGATAATTTGTGGTTTTCCGTTGCACACTCTGCTGCGATTGCAAATATAAGAAACACAGAAATCGCCTGTCATGGCGAACACCATTCAGTCAAAGCCTCTCGGAATAAACTGGCCTGTGGCCAATATAGGGTAGCAGGTAGAAACTTCCTGACAATTAACTGATGCAGTATTAGTCCCACTCACCAGGGGACACAGCTATCATCGTATTTGGGTTTCCAGTAACCTTTTTTCTTTCTTTTAAAACAAAACTTATTTCAACATCAACATCTGGTTACAGCAGTTCTTCCTACCTGGTTCATTGTAGCAGGGGGGTGGGGGGGGGGGGGGTCAAATCACTTCAAGGATTTCTTCTAGGGATGCTTGCATCCCTGACTTGTATGAATAGACTTGATTGGTTATAAATGGCGCAATTGTCATTTATAGATAACACAACACGCCTAGATAGTATCTTTACTGTCTCAAATTTATCGAATTTTGAATTTTGTAAAGATGATACCTTATCCTGAACAGTAAAATATGCCCACATTGTTTCGCTTTAAGACGAGGCTATTGGCTATTATGGACCCTCTTAACACTTATACCTTGATTATTAAGGTTTTCTATCATGTGAGACACACTATCCTATTTAAAAGTTATATCAATTGAAAACACTAGAAACACCACGAATGGTGATAGGTCAGCAATGTGCAATTAGTTTTGTAAAACGTTATATTTTCAAGCCACGTAGGGTTCGTAGTCTCCCAATAACCACTTAGAAAGTCGCTATCTGGTGAGGATGGACCACCGGAGGGCCCCTGATAAACCTGGGGAAGACCATTATGCCCTAAGGGGATTGCGGGTCAGTGCAGGTTTGGACAGTAATGTCCAGGTAATACGTCCTTTTGCTCTCAGATACTGTTCCAGAAAACTCCCAAATTTTGGATTATCCGAAAGCTAGTTAGTTGCTCTAGCTGACCAACATAGCGAGCAGCTTTGTGCGTTAGTTTTGCTACAGGATGCAGAGAGTGACCTGTCATCATCCTTTGGTTTTCCGTTCAAACCACAACTTATGTCCCTATATACACCGAAATCAGAGGGAGGTGATTTGGCGAATGGTTAATTCTGGGATGCTAATGGATGCTAATGAATTCAAGGATGTCAGAGTTCAGGGAAATCCCTGAAATCAGGGTTTTTCTAAAACACAGAAATATTGTCCTCAATACTCAAAACCATCAATAGAACCTGTGTATGTTAAACCCATATTGTTTCAGGAACCCCATACACCCGATTTACCTTTAAATATGTGCATTATTACTTCCATGATGTTCATGGTTTTCCCTGAGAAGCTTTCCATAGATAATGCATGGATAAAAATCCCTGAAATCCCTGAAACCCTTGTACTATTACAATACAAAACACATGGAATGCATAGCTAACACCAGGAACCAGCTTAATACTACAATCTCCCATGCACATATTTGGTTTAAAATCAATATGACATAGATGGTAGGGCTCTGCTTGGAGATCACAGACTGTAGTACCAGTTCTAATCACCAGGGGATACAGTTTTCATCGTCTTAGAGTTCCCAGTAAGCATTGTAGTCTGGTGGGGGGGGGGGGGGGGGGTTGTCCCAGCAAATAATTTCAGGGATTTTCCTCAAAGGCTGCTGACATCCCTGATGAATTGCAAGTATCATGATAGAAAAGCCCACTAGTATTTATCATAACAGTAAGTAAGCAAGACGTCAGGTTGCCTCTGCTCAGGAGGCAATAGGCCTTTTTCCGTAGGCCGGTGTCGCACCTTATCTGCTTAGTTACACAAGGACTGAAGCCAAACATTCACCTGGCAACGTATACTTTATCATTGATTCACACAGTGTATTAGCGAAATACGTTCATAATACCAGTGCACATTATTTCCAGAGAAATAACAGTGATTGCATCGTATTCTGCGGTATTCCAGCTCCAATTTGGTTTGTCATACATGCATATCAACTCAATGATACTTTAGATATACCTTAGATAACACAGGGACACCGAAACTGGATACACAATAATACATTGGCAGGCCTAGCTATAGCATGCTTATCGTTTTCCAAGTTAAAATCAAGATAATTACCAACTATAAAGTTTAGACGGCTCAGACTTGTTGATACAATACCCAAGTTTGTTAAAAGAATCTAATCTGTCAAAAAAACAACACTCCTGCAATCACACCCACCGTTCACACTGAGGTGTGACTGCTGTGTTACCTATACACAAGTGGCCGGACTCGGCCGTGTTTGTCCGAGTGGCTGCGTAACTAATCAGTGGGGCATTAGGTGGCGCTGAACGGAAAAACCTGTATTCAAAGAACTAAGTAAACAAGTGATGATGGGGGACTGGGCTTCACATTTCAGGAGTTTAGATGGAGTTTAGATTGTTTATCTCTCCCCAGCCCCCACCCCACCACCACCTCCATAGCGATGTTGACAGTATGACATCATGTCACCATGCGATGATTCGATGGTGACAATGCACCCGACTTAGTATGAAATCCGACACGGTAGCGTTGATGTAGAACAGTCAGACTACAGCCTAATGAACACAGCACAATTCCTCTCTAGAAAGCCTAGGATGATATTAGTATAGTCATTAAGGAATACTGCAGAACTGATGTGATAAAGGAAGTTACGGTTGGTTGGCTGATGTCTCTTTACGTGTTACGTATACCAAATGTAGAATGTACATTTATGTACACAGGGCTTTTGACAGCGAATTCCCTTAATTGAACTGTTGGTGAATTCTCGTTTCGGTCAAATCATATATTACTGAGGCTATCAACATTCATGAAAAATCAAAAATAATAATTCATAAACGTGGTTTCTCAGAGACAGATAAGTATCGGCAACCACAGGAGAAAAGTTTGGGAGACAAAGGCACAACCTACCATTTCAGTGCCGCCACCTAGTGATTTTGAAATATTGACAAATATCATTTAAAACTGGTTTCTTGTCATTTATTCATTTGTCAAATGAATAACTTTTACATTTGGTTTGGTTGATTTAATAGCAATCAAAATTTACCAGCCCTTCTGGTTGTAGCATTTCTAACTTACCCTTTAAGAAGAAAGGGTATTACCTGGAGATACCTGGGATTGATTTTTATTCATATCTTCTTGGAAATCTTGGGATTCCCGTAGGAACTCAAGAATGTAATTCTTACCAGTATGGTGTAAAACACTGCTCACTATTTTTGTGTTTATCAGGAACTGTTATGTGTATTTCTTTTACGTCTGACAATATAGTATGCGATGTTAAACACTCAAAGGCGTGTTGCATGGCTGGCACACAGTGCTAATTCACCTCTCAGGAAGTGTCCATATGTCAGCTTGGGGTGACCAGTCTGCCGACAGGTCACTTTCATCTGTTCAGATCTTGTCAGATTGTCCTGTCGAAAGGTTTGTTTATGGATGGTATGATAGTTTGTTGTTGCTAGCACCGCTCCATGCACTTTGACAGCAGTGTTCTTTGGTCATTGGTTGTAGACCGGTATGTACTGAAAAATATGATTTTCTTCTGTTGTTTCATAGAAATAAATTTAGTTACCAATACTTTTTAGAAATCAAATGTGTAGCACTGCCGAAGTATTATAATCCATGAAAGTTTAAAATAAAATTTATTATGTGAAATCTTTAGGAATATTCTACAACGCTTTGAGATCATCATATCCACTTTCCATGAAAATCACATAAGTTTTACTTACCTACCTTTCACCAAGCGCTTTTAGTCACATTCTATATAGCTCTACTTATAGGTCATGAGGCAAGAACTAAGTCAAAATCAGTTGATTAGTTTAGTCTTGGTAACCTAGGGAGGGGTAGAATATTTTAAGGAGGACACATTTGTGTTTCTAATATTTTTTTTAGAAAGGGAACAAATAGAAGAATAGGGAACAAATATATAATTCGCTTCACTTAAATTTTCTTAACCTTATGCAATTCTTACCTTAAGGGACCGAAATTATTTGTTGACACGGTTTACAACAAGGATTCCAAACCCTAACCAGATATAGGGGACAGAGCCATTGTTAGTTCATGAAGCAGTCACTAGGTGGCCAGCAGTATAGTGCGCTCCTTGGGGGACAGAACCTGAATTCTGGCTCTTTGTTCTTACGAAATTCAACTGCTTTGCAATATTTTACCGTGGTTCCCTTGACTGTCTACACCCATCCCAGAGCAGGATGACATAATGATAAAACCAAGGACATGATGTTTTTCACATGGAACACCTTATAAACATTTGTCAGCAAGGCTAGAGTTGTGACACTTCCCAATTATCACTCACTTCTTTTACACCTCCTTTAGTGAAGAACACCTACTTTTCCACCTCCATTAGTGAAGAACACCTACGCAGGGGCGTCATGGCAGCCCCCATGGCTCATAGGCTATATGCCATATAAACAATGCGCTGTCAGCCTGATCTGTGCAGCGCGATGATTGGTTGATAGGGGTCACATGGTATTTGACCATAAAAAGGCATGACAGTTAAAACTGCAATCCATTCCGCAGTTGCTGCGCCCCAAGAACGGATACCAGATCTAGCCACGTCGTAAATTGAATGAATATATAATTGATCAGATTTCGTACTTATGCATGGACGTCAATACATATATACCCTAGAGGGCGTTAAAATAACCTTATTGGATATTCATAGAGATATCGGATAGTTAAGAAAGAATAAATTATGAAAATAATAATTATCTGACCCATCTTTAAAGAGATTTAACTGTGTTTTGATCTACTAAAAAAAGTAAATGAGATTGGGAAATAATGGCCGATCAGAATAATCTATCTGTGACTCCTAGCTGCTATATATGCATTCCGTACCTCTTTTTCTTTTATTGAATATGAGTGATGCTTGTCGGGTTTAAGGTTTCGTCTTTCTTATGCCAAGCAAAGCCGGAACTAAATATTCTGTTCGGCACTTGAGTTTTGGAGTTATGCTTTGAGGTTTTTAAGCTTAATTGGGTTGCCTCATGATTTATGAGGACTGACAAAATTATGAATGAAATAAAGTAAATATCTAACGTTCCATGCGAAAGTAGTCCGGGTTGCATCATAGTCCGTTACCTTTTTTATATATCAGAAATACACTGTAATGATCAAGGATGTTCGTTTACTGACAAATGGCAGAATTTCCCACACACCGATAGCAACACCACAATGTTAGAGTGGCATCTGTTTAGTTCGACATTTATTTCTCCGCAAGTACTAAAAGTAACTACGATCAAGAGAAATCAGAATATATCTATCTATTTTATAGCCATCATGTTTCAAAAATAATGTTATCTACACTTTTTTTAAGGGAAACTTACACATAAATAATGTGACAAAGGCTTTTAAATTTCCGATTTTTTTTTCATCTGCCCCTACGTTTACCCCTAAATTGTAAAATGAAAACCAAAACAATATCACCTGCGGTGTATAGCTTTTCTTTGAATTTTGCAGATCAAAGTTGTGCTTGGGATGTAGGGACATGATACTGATACATTTACTCGATTTTCGTCTTTCCTTTCAGTGTTCAATCAGCCAGGAGAAGGCAGCACAGAAGAAGGCGCAGGTGGATCGGGGTCAGGAGTGACAACTCCAGCCGTACCAGCAGCATCAGTTTCATCCACGGCTGAACATGCTGCTTCACAATCACAGACGGACCACACTGGGTCTATACCTATGGTGGGAGAGATGGCAGATCAGTCAACCCAGGCTGCACAGAAGATGGATGAGAAGCGTCAGCAGACAGAGAACCAGGTAAAGACTTCATATTGTAGTAATATTATTGGGGAAAATCCTGACAGCCTTCTTCGTTTTGTAATCGAGGATATGTATAGATATGGTTATGTAATGTTGGTGAGTGACATCCAGTAAGGCTAAAGAAAGAGTATATATATTCAATTTTCCAGATCAGAATGTGGTGTTTTTTTAAAATAATTAATGTTGTATATACTTGAGTCATATCTTCAATATCTTCTTCTAGAGGAATCCACTATTGTTGAATTAACTTAAACTTATTGTTCACCAAGTTGCATTTTGTTATCTTTTTTTCTCTGAACAGGTCATGGATGAACAGTGTAGCCAGACAGAAAAGGTTAACCAAGACCAGAAAGAAATACAGACAGAGGCGGCGTCTTCAGTGGGGAAAACAACTCAGACCAAGGTACACTCATATGGGGACTCTGCCGTTCAAACGATTCAGAAGGAAATGGCTGAACGTTTTATGCAGACAGAGATCAAGACACTGTGTGAAGGTATCGTCCAGACTGACATCAAGAAAATCGCGACCATTGGACTTCAGACCGATCCTAAACCTGCTCGAGAGTTTTCTCTTCAAACAGACCAGTGGATTGGAACACATCAGTGTCTGCAAGTATGCCCAGACCTAGTTGAATCCGCATTCCAGACAGACCCAAAGCCCGTCAGAGTCTCTGTTGTCCAAACAGAAATTGATACTGACGAGAAGTTTATGCAGACAGAGAATCCCATAGCTGAAAAAGCAATTCAGACCAGAGTTTTAACCAGTGTGAAGATGCAGCAGACAGATCCTCCTCCAGTACAGAGCACTCAGATGCAAACAGACAACGCACCGTTAGTCAGCACGGAAATACAGACCACCAGAGACTACCTTGTTGACTTGCCCAGCCAAACTGAAGATGTTATTGTGATAGACCCAGAAGAGATGTGTGAAAATGACTCACAGACGGATTTTGTCCGTGTCATCGATCCTCGGAATGAGACGTCTGTTGAATGTCAGACCGATCCATGCAAGGTCATATATCCAGATCAATATGCTGATTCCGATTTGCAGACAGATGACGTTAAAATCATCAACCCAGAAGAGATGGTTGAGTTTGAGGGCCAGACTGAGGATGTCCATATCAGGGATCCAGAGAATCAGGCAGAAATAGAGGTGCAAACTGAAGACGTTGAATTTAAAGAAAAGATAGAAACAACAGAAACAGAAGCTCAGACCAACTTAGTTTGGATTTTCGGTCTTACACAGGCCCCGGAACCTGATATGCCTGAGACAGTGGAAGAAAACAAAGACGACCCAAAAGAAACCCCTGTGGAGGCGACCCAAATCCCAGAAGGCGGGGATATACCAGAGGGTGGAGATGTTCCACAAGATCAGCAAACTATCGATACTAACAAACCAAACATGGAGTCTAACATCATCCAGGGAGGACCTGTCAGTGCAGCAGACTTAGTTCCACCTGAGGGGACAGACATCTCCCAAGATCAAGATACACAAAAGGGTATTCAGACCGACCCAGTTACCATCATTATTGGTGACTCCTCGTTCCTGGTAAATAAGCTCAAAGTGTATGCTCAGCGAGAGATGCGCTTCATGGAAGGGAATCGTCGACGAGGTGGTCCACGCACAAGAGGACGTGGACGTGGTCGGGGAACGCATGCAGGCCCACCATCTCTATCACAGGCTCCAAATACACCATCTGCAGATGGATATGATAAGGACATGCCGGTTCTCAATGCTGAAAGTACACCACGAGGGGCATCTGCCAGTAGGAAGACACCCATGTCAGCTCCTCCTGCAACAAGACGCCCATTCACAGGGCTTAGACACCGTACATCACCACAGGATATCAGAGAAATCTGTAAAACTCCAGAGAAGAAAGGCCGCTTCAATTGCCCGTTTTGTACCACAGTATTTAATGACTCTGCTGCATTGTACAAACATCTGCGTGAAGAGCATGGCTCACCTCGCGCCAGTAACAGAAGAAGACGGAGGAAGGGAACTATCTTGATTGCTGAAGATGGCTCACTTATCACAGACGACGGCACTATTGAAATTCCACCCTTGAAGAAAGATGTTCCCCTTGGCCCTATTAGGGCCAACAACATACAGAAATCGCAGTCAACGATTCTTCATGAGCAGCATATGGCAAAAATGAGAGCTATGGCAAATACACAGACACTGAAAACATCCATTGACTCTGCTAGTGCAGGAATTGATTCCGATGGTAATATAGACAAAGTTGTGTCTAATGGTACAGGAACAAGCTCCGAGTCCATACAGATATCAGAAACGCCGTTAATGGGTCAGCGAGCATTCAGTTGTCCTTTCTGCCCAAAGTTGTTCACCAAGTCTTCTGCATTGTACATCCATCTTCAAAATGCGCATAAGGCTGTGAAACAGGCTAAGCCAGGGAAACCGAAAGCAAGGTCTCCAGGCCAGAAGCAAGAAATAGATACAGGGGAAGAGTTAG
This sequence comes from Alentia gelatinosa, assembly GCA_950022655.1. Lineage (NCBI taxonomy): Eukaryota > Metazoa > Annelida > Polychaeta > Phyllodocida > Polynoidae > Alentia > Alentia gelatinosa. Next base: position 141,907,399 of record OX465579.1, read on the forward strand.
TAGAGGAGTATGAAGATGATACAGAATTGGTACATGAGGAAGAAGTTGAATTAGTCGTCCCAGCTGAAGCAGCGCAGCTTAAAGCAGAAGATGAATTAGGGACAGAGGAAGGTGAGATACCAATAGAGGAAGGAGAACATAAGGAAGAAGAGGGGGAAGTACAATTAGATGAAACAGAAGAGGGGGAGGTGCAGCTGGAAGAGGAACAGTATGAGGAAGGAGAGGTTGAACTAGGAGAACCAGAAGAGGTGATTACAGAAGAAGTTGTCCAGGAAGAAATCATAGAGGAAACCACAGAAGAAGGAGAGATACCCCTTGAGGAGATCCCAGTTGAAGAGGAAGTACAAGAGCAACAAGAGACGGAGGCCGAAGAAGGTGATGTAATCGAAGAGGAAGAGGTAGTTACAAAAACAGAACCAGATGTAGAGGAAGATGTCGTCCAAGAGGAAGAAAAGGCCGAACAGGAAGAACCACAACAATCATCCCGTCCACGAGGTAAAGTACGCACACGGGGTGGTTTTTCACGGCGGGGTGGAGGTGTACAGCGGGGCACGAAACGTCAACGCCCCTCTCCGGAAGATGACGATGAAGAAATGCCCAAGTTAACCAGAGTTACTCGCCGCTCTGTACAGCTTGAGTCGCCCACCCGGTCAACGCGACGTGGTCCAAAAATTCTCTCACCAGCTAAGAGAGGAAGGCGTTAGTGAACTTGAATGAATGTCATTGCGTCTTGTCACCTATTCATCATACAGTCATCAGCTTCAGCAAGTACAAATAATTCATCAGAACTAAAGCAGCTAGGTCCTCTTCATGTGCTTTGTTGCGGTAAACGGTGCAAACCTGTGTTGAGGACTGCACGTGGCTGTGACATGTCTGGGGGACCTCCCATTACATGGGTACTCAGATAGCCTGTGGGTGGGTAACTATAGTTGTTGACTTGTTTAGTTATGTCTTAACAAAAATGCTGTATAATAGAGTTGCTTATTGTATAGAAACTGACGGTTGCACAGAATATCAACTTGTATTCTTTAAAGTTTTGTATTGAGCGTATGTTCTTAAGACAATGCAGAATGAGGAACATTTTCTTCTCTTTTTTTTTTATTGTTATCGTTCATTGGAAAACACATCATGCCTCAGAAATGACTTATTTTTATACTACAGAATTAATTAAGACACAGGTCAACTCTGTTGAATTGTAATGTTTGATTTATCTGTGGATGTAAATATACCATAACTGTCCACGACCACCCCGGTTTTTCAAATAGATTTTACATGGTGTAATGAAATATGATTTCGAGGAGCTATGTTTAATACACTATCAGCTGAACTGGTTCATTTTTAAAAGATCTGCTATGGTTGTACAGAATGAATTACCTTCGCTCATAGGCTTCACTGCGCATATAGAATCTGTGTTATCCAATTGGTCCACTATTTAGGCTGTTGATGCCATAATATTTTGATTACGAAAATTTTAAAAGGCAAATTATTTCTTTTTTTTATATATTATACAAAATATCACTGCCACAAATGGCCCGTAATATGTCTCATGGAAACGATTACCCGATGGTGTTTTACTTGTTCTCTATTTTCATAGCCATGTATCTTTCTCAAAAACAAAAGCTGTCATCTCGTTTCAAATTGATTCAATGAAATAGAGATCAAATGACTTTCAAGTTGCCATATACTTTACTGTGAAAGGCAGTTGTGTTCTGATTTTATATTGGGTCATGAAGTAGTGACAGGGTACTCTGTGAGGGTACATGGCTGTCGAGGTGTGCTCTGGATACTTTATTCATATCTTTCTTTTCCCGTCAGTTGTTACTAAGGATAACCTGAGTTATTCCTGATGACCAAGTCACTGTACATCTTGTTATACGTTCGTGCATGTATTAAAAAACTTCTAAAGGAGGACACGTGCGGGTTAGATGTACAGGTACGCAACGCTTGTTGCTTTCTCGTCTGTTCACCCATGTCCGGTTGCGTGTGGAAGAGACAAGTGTTGGGGCAGTAGGTTCCCGTTAGTGCCTGCCTTTGTTGCTATAGTTACACACCCATAAGTTTGTACAGGACGTGTCATTGGGCCTGCTGGCTCCCTGAAGAGTAAACCGATCATGTGGACTCTGGCTGCATTGAAGTAGCCTAGCACGAACATATTACATGGATAAACGAACATTATACTTCATTCTATTTTAATCAAACATGACCTTTTGTAACCTTTCTATAGAGAATTGTACATATTATCAACTATTGTTTTCGTCTCCACCACTGCATTGAAGATCGTGTGTTAGTCAGCTAGAGTAGCAACTGGGCCCCATTCCGTGGTAAAACCGGACACACTGAACCGGAAGAAGCACCCTGTGGAAACAGGTAGCAAACACACGTCGCTATTACGAGGCTTGATGTAAAGCTTTTGCATAGCATAGTAGTAATTTTATTAAAAGATATATTCAGCAATAATATCTACTTGTTGCCGTGCTCATTTGTTAAAGCTATTCCCCTTTGTAATCCAGTGTGATACTGAGAATCTTGGTAATGAATAGTATATCAGACATTCCTACACCATTGATAGTCATCTGGTAGGAAGTACATTAGACCGAAGACACCTTATCTTCGTCATCATACAAGTAGATATTGTTTCATTTCTAAGATATTACTATAAGTGTGGACACTTTAGAAATTTAGCCAAAAAAAACCTGGATTTAATTCCTTCACATGAACTAGGTGATCTTAGACGTATGTCGGAAGATTCATCTTGACAATTAAATCCATGTCATTTTCCTCGAGATAGTGATGATCTCCGGTTGTTGTAGAACACGTTTAATTAGAAAGATGGTGCTTACCATGCTAAAGTGATCCAGAAATGATTATGAATTATAAAAAATTTGAAAAGTTGCATTTTTCGTAGTACGACACCTGTCAGTTTCTTCAGTCACAGAATAATAAGGACTGGCAGATAGGTCACCATCCTTTTTCTTTTTATTATTAATAATGGTCATTATTTGGAAATCACTAGGTTGAACCACTCAATTGTAGAACAAAAAATGCAGTTATGTAATTTTTGTGTGTAAGGTGTTCTTTGGAAGGGAGATTGTATTAATTGCATATCGGGCCCTTATAGGAAACTTTGTAGCGCATGAGGTAGATCGCGTAATGTAAATGCAAAAGTCATTGAGTATTCTCAGTTTGTAGGTAAATATTTCCTTCACAGAGTTAAAAAAAAATTGGAATTTCTTTGTACAGGATTATATTTAACTTGATCGATTTTTTTCTGATGAAAGGCGTCATACTAATTATAGAAAACCCAAAAGCCTCGTAATTAACGTGCTTTCTTGTATAATGTCGTTATCATAGGGCACTATGAAACGCTGACGATCATATTAAAATATTCGATTTAGATTAGTTCTTTCCGAGGGAGACGTTAGGTGGAGCCACGGAGACATGCCTGTGGGAGGGGAGTGCATTAGAACTTTGGATCTCGCACACCTTGTGGTGATGAAAAATCCCTGCAGCTGTCTATACTACAAGCAGCTGAATACTGGAAATTCGAAAATATGGCATCATACCATTTATTTTGAGATATATTTAAGTGTTTCAAATAGAATGTTAGATTTAATTCCAGATATCAGGAGTTTCATGTTATATGCAGAATATTAGAGATGAATGTACGATTGCAAGCACTCTGGTTCAATCTTTATTAGTACTTCTTAAATCAAGTGTAAACATGTTTAAATGAATTCCAGATAACCTATTTAAACTTCTAATCAATACAGGTGTTGCCGTTCAGCGCCGCCTAACGGCCCACTGTCTAGTAACAAGGCCGCTCGGACAAACACCGCGATTCCAGCGGTGCTCATATAGAGACGCACAGTAATCACACTTAAAGTGTGAACGATGGGTGTGATTGCAGCAGTGTTGTTTTTTGACAGATTAAATTGTTGGAGCAAGCAAGGGTATTGTATCAACAAGTCTGGGATGTCTAAACTTTATAGTTGATAATTATCTTGGGTTCAGCTTGGAAAAAGATAAGCATATTATAGCTAGGCCTGCCAATGTATTACTGTATATTCAGTTTTGGTGTCCCTGTGTTATCTAACCTATATCTATAGTATCATTGAGGTGATATACATGTATGATACATCAAATTGGAGCTGGAATACCATAGAATATGATGAGATCACTGTTATTTCTCTGCAAATGATATACAAGGGTATTATGGACATATTACGCTCATATACTGAGTGATCCAATGCTAAAGAATACGTTGCCAGGGGTATGTTTGGCTGCAGGCATTGCGTAACCAACCAGATAAGGTGCGACACCGGCCTATGGAAAAAGGCCTATTGCCAGGATAGACCGCATATTCGTTGACTTGGACATCCTCATAAACAGATTTTATAACAATATCATTCCGGACCTTCACTGACTGGATAAGAAACGAAGGTTATCGCCGTGTTTGTTTTCAGATACGTGTCTTGGCTATGCTAGACTGATTTCACGGGTAGAACATTAATTCCTCAACCATTCGCTAGAGGTCTTGGCATGAGACTATCGTACTTGCTCTATCCACCAGGAGTTCTTTGATAGAGTGTAGGGTTACACTGGCAACCAGAGCTACACAAAGTTAGCTCTGGGGCCCGTTTCAATAGGCTGTAGGACGTCCGTTATTGGGTCCTGCGACACAATAGCGGCACTTCGAGTTTCAGTAGTTTAGGGACAACCGATTCTGCGACACAGGGTAATAGACAGGTGCAAATAGTGGCTTGTACCATTTCAAAAGTGGGTGTCCAGTCACCAAAAGGGTCACTGTAGTGTCTTAAATAGCGAGAGGGTATACCCTCTCGCTTTTGATGTCACAAACACATAATTTTACTTACCATAGAAATAAAGCTATGAAACTTTAACCCCAGTTAGGGACACATACAACCTATAAACATGCCAAATATGAAGGATATTGGCCCATGCAATCCAACGATATTTGCATTTGAATTTTGTCATAGAAAATGCTGCTCTGGTGTCCAGTGTAGAATTACTCAAGCGCAGTCGCTAATTTATGCTGTGACCTTCACCTTGACACCACTTGTTCCCGATAGCACTAACACCATCCATTGTAAGGCCCAGGCAGCAATGTCACTATGTCACCAACAGTGAACTGACACACCACCCCAATAGTGACATGCCTTATGAAACAAGACTTCAATTTTTTCGCTATTCCAGTCACTATTGGAGTCACTAATCATGTCACTAAGTGGATTAATGACACATTCTATTGAAACGGCTCCCTGGTCGGGTTAAATAAGCGGCCGCCATGACCCAGTAGCGGGGATTGTTTGTTACTCTCCAAGCAGATTTTCCGTACTGCTTAGAGAGTGGTTTTAGTCATAAACTCGAAGCCAGTTTACCATTTTCCAATTTCCTTTTGTGTATATTTTTAGAATAGAACCACCAGAAAGCTAGACTTAATTATCAATTTATTAAGCTATGAATTTTACCTATTAGCTATTTCTGCTTGTAGAGCCTACCTAGAACAATTAAGGTTTGGAACAGTATTTGGTTTGAAGCACACCCCGAGTGATCCCCTGTGTGATTTAACCCGACCAACCCCTCTATCGTAGAAGGGGTTGGTTGCCAAACTAGTGTAAGGTAGTCTAATAGCTAAACTCGCATAGTTTGTGCCAATTATTTGTGAATAACCATTAACCATTCTGGTAGGTATATATCTGAGGTAGATTGATAAATAGTTTATTATGGCTTTACACAGTCAATATTAAAAAAAAGTGATTTCTGAGGAATGCTGTCATCTTAAGCCGCCCCCAATCTGCTAATTGTCTAGAAACTCCACGCACAGTTAGATCCATAATTTTAACTGGTGGCTGGGGAATACCTAAAAATTCTTGACTTTGTAGTGTTGACTTACTGAAAATCAAGGACAATTTTGACTCCCTCCCACCACACCCAAAGTGGCAAAATCTACCCATTGTTTTGAAATCCCGCAACACACCCATAATTTCTACTGTTTTTTTTAGGAACACACATGGAATCGAAGGCATATCGGGCAATTTTCCTTGAAAATTGAAACCCAAATCATTTTCCTGAAAATTGGGGGTCACCATGCTAAATTGATATGATTATGATATATGAATGCAAGTTATCCGACAAGTGACTGAAATCCAACATTTTCATATACACCAGCAACACTAGAATAGGGCCTATACAGTAGAACCCCGCGTAAGTGGACACTTAACCCTATCACGCCGGATACCCACGGCAGCATCACAGGTATGGATCCGGGTACTAGTGCCAGTGATTACCGCTAGAGGCCGGGTAAAGAGGCGTGATTGTGATAATTTATCTTTGCATCACATGACATGACACGTGATGCTTAAACCTATTCTTCATTTTACTTTAAAATATCAAATAGGATGTTATACTTACATACCGCGAGAGTTACATGTTTATTGAGCAAATATTTCTAATTTAATTCATAAAAACGAACATTTTGTAAATGATGCCTCAAGGCATCACCCGGCCATCCCCGGATGATGCCTTGAGGCATCAGCCAGGGCTGGCAGGGTGATTCTTAAAGGCATCATCCGGCATGAATGGGTTAAGCTCAGAAAGCAAAATTTCCCCTCTATTAGATGTTTAATTTAAAACCCCATGTAAGCGGTCAACTGGCGTAAAGGAACAGTTATTTCGGTATGAAAAGACCTAAAACGATATAAGACCTTCTATGTCTTTTCTTTAAGAGAATTTGAGAAAAGCTTGTTCTTCAGTACATTTCCTATATAAATAAATCATGTGTAAATTGGCTGAATTTATCTGTTCAGGGATGTCAGAGTTCAGGGAAATCCATGATATCAGGGATTTTTATAAAACACCTAAACATTGTCCTCACTATTTAAAAGCCTCAATAAAACCTGTGTATGTAAAACCCATATTGTTTCGGAAACCCCGTATACCCGATTTCCCTATAAAAGTATACATTATCATTATATACCGGTGCACGGATGTCCCACTTTTATGTACTAGGAGAAAAAGTAAAGTTCAGCCGCACTGTGGCGTAAAAAAATATTACTATTACATACCTATGGTCGAACGTCTGAAATACTACCTGCTGCTAGGGGTGTAGTATAAACAATGTTCGGGCGCACTGCGCCCGTAGTGAATATTTGGGCGCACTGTCACCATTGGGTCAATGGGTACAATAATAAGTATGTAAAATGGAAAGTCTTTTTTGTATATAAGTATGTAATGATAAGATAACGTAGTGACTGAGCCCGTAGAGATGGCTATTGATGCCATAAATACGTCCCCCGCCTGCGGCGTCAGGACATATTTATGGCACCAAAAGACCTAGAACAGCTACCCCTTCGGGCTCAGTGCCCACGTTTTCTCTTATTACTACCCATACCACGTGACCTTTTGACATTAGGAGCAAAAACAATAAACAGAGAAAATGAACGTTTCCCCTATTCGGAAGATAATTTCTATAGTAAGATTGTCCAGCGCTACACACACACCCGAAATCAGTGCAAAATAAACAAACAAATAGCAAGGATAGTAAATACATACCCAATAAGGACCTTGTTACCTTAGAATATATGAAAAAACGCCCCAACTGTACACTTGAATTCGGAGCAAAAGTTACTGTGTGACGTCATTACTACAGCTCACTCTCCCAGCAGGTCTTCCGTGGTGCTCATGCTTACTTTAATCTCTGCTACAACCCCCCGCTATCACTCTCCATAACAACGTTCTGACAGCAAAAAGAGACTACAACGCGGCATGCAAAAACACAAACCATGAGGCAATAGAAAAAAGAAAAAGCATATACATGTACATACAAAAAACAAAGCTCCTAAGAGAAGAATATGACAAGGAAACCAGACAAAAATCAAAAAGAAACTGGAAACACTTATAAAACAAGGAGGAACCAAATCTAACCTCTTCTGGAAAACAAGGAAGAGACCGTTAGGCCAGACGCCCAGCAACAGCGACACAATAGACGAACAAGGACAGACTATCCCCGACCCACAAGAAGCAAAAAAAAACACATTGCAGACTACTTTGAAAACCTCTAACAAGCCCGAAAAGGCGAACAAAAATACAAAGCCTGGACCAGACATATCAAACAGACCAACCAACCCACCACACATGAAACAAAAAACAACCCACAAATAGAACCATTCACAATAACAGAACTCAACAAAGCAATAAGCTCACTCAAAAGAGGAAAGAGTAACAGCCCAGACCAAATCCCAAACAAATTACTTATAGAACTAAACAATTACAACAAATAGGAGGTCCTAAACCAACCCAACCAAGTGAGTAGAACTGAGAAAATACCTAAATAATGGCAAAAAGGAACCATCACCACTATCTACAAAGGAAAAGGAAAAAAGGGGCAATGCAAAAACCAAAGAGGAATAACGCTATCTAGCAACATCGGCAAACTATATGAATGACTAATAAAGAATAGAATAAAAAAGACTATAAAAATAACAAACTCCCAACTAGGCGGAAGAGAAGGAGCTGCGACCACCGACCACCTGATAACAATCAAGGACATAATACACACAAACAAATCACAAAACAAACCAACATACATCACGTTCCTAGACGTAACAAAAGCCTACGACAAGGCTTGGATCGAAGCAATAATGTATATCCTCAACAAAAAAGTTATAGAAGGACAAACCTGGAACCTAATAAATAAACTAAACCAAAACCTAACAGCAAATATAAACACAGAACGCGGACCCACAAGGGAAATAAAAATACAAGACAGCATAAGACAAGGCAGAGTACTTGCAGTCACTCAATACACAGCCCTAATGGATGAAATATACGAAACAATAGAGAATCTACACCCAGAACACAAAACAGAAACAAACGCACCAAAATGCCTGACAACGTAGCCATAATAACAAACAACCCTAACCAACACCAAAAACTCCTCGACATAACAAAAGAAATTGCAAACAGATAAAGAATCCAATTCGGAGAAGAGAAATCCAAAACAATACAAACAGAAAAAGGTACCAAAACATACTTCAAAATAGGAAATATGACAATATTTACATCATTAGGGGGTTAAATATTAGTGGTTTTTTTGTTTTTATAGTATCAAATGGCATTTGATATTATTTTAAGTGGTGGCGGAGTGTCTTCCGTCATCCTCGTTGTTCATTTTGGAACTGCGTCTTTGTTTTTGTAGGGTAGAATAGCTGCTCTCTATCCTTATTTTTGTTGTTGTTTTGTTGAAGCTCCGTGTCTTGTTTTTATTGTTTATGTCGTAGTTTTCAGTGTGGTTAGTTTGCCAGTGGCCATCACGGGTTGGGTTCTGTTGTGTTTTTATGTTGGCGTTAGTATACCAGACATTTTCTTTGTGTATTTTTATCTTGTTGTGTGTCTCCCATGGTGAAAGGCGTTCACCATGGTTCGAGATTTCCAGGAGTTTGCTCTCCAGTTTATTATGTTTCGTTGGTTTGATGTGGGTTCATCGTTCGTTGGATTTTTCAGACGTAACTTCTTTGCGTTGATTTGGGAATCTGTACTCTGTGGTTTCGACCTCGGTGGATCTCATCAGGCTGCGTGTGATAGTGAGATTTCTTGTGGTGGTTGATGGCTAGTGGTCTTTCCTTTTCATCCTGGCCTGTGAGGAGGGGGATTGAGTCCCGTGCTTCTCTCTCTACATCCAGCCATAATAACTACCTCTTCCACTGGCGTGGATCGATGTGATAACTTTTTCGTTCGTGTAACCTTTACGGTTTGCGTTGGAAAACAATTTTTGCGTAAGAAATTTTTTTTTCCCAACGCAAACCATAAAGATTACGCGAACGAAAAAGTTATCACAAGCATACTATGAAGAGACAATGGACCGTTATAACAGAGAAAGCCCTAAACGAAAGATGGACAGAAAGAATAAACGCCAAAATAAAACAAAAAAAAGAAAACAGCATACCTCACAAACGGAACGAACTGGAAAGACGAAAACAGACCAAACTACATATCCAACCTAACAAGACACGAAGCAAGCCAAATATTCAAGATAAGAAACAGAATGCACCCGTGCAAGGAAAACTATTAAACAATGCACAAGACCCAAGAGTGTAGGGGGTGTGGCCAAGAACAAGAAACAATCCACCATATACTCAACCAATGCATAGAACTACATAAAGCAAACCAAACGAAAATATATATCAATAAACTATTCAATAACAATAACAAAAATAACACAAGACTGAAAGATATAGCAAAAACATCAATAAAACTAGAGAAGAAACTACTAACAGAACAAACCGAAAAAACAAAAACAACACTGGGGAACAAACCCCAAGAGACCCAGACTGTTAAATCAAACAGGACAAAAAGAATAAAACAAACAAATCTTAACATTCCAGCACAGCTCGCGTGCCAGACCGGACACCGCTTGAGCGACCTGGCGACCCAGGAGTGTACACAGAGATAAGAAGATAAGAAGAAGAATCATCGCAGTGGCGCCACTAAGCGGGTCGCCCGTATACGGCATATATAGCCTATGATCCATGGTGGCTGCCTTGATGACGCCCCCTGAATAGGTGTTCTTTACTAAAGGAGGTGAAAAAGTAGGTGTTCTTCACTAAAGGAGGTGTGAAAGAAGTGAGTGATAATTGGGAAGTGTGACAACTCTAGCCTTGCTGATATGTGTATAAAGTGTTCCATGTGAAAAAACTCATGTTCTGGGTTTAATCATTATCTCATCCTGCTCTAGGGTGGGTGTCAAGAGTCAAGGGAACCATGGTAAAATACTGAAAGCCAGTTGAATTTATTAAGAACAAAGAGCCAGAATACAGGTTCTGTCCCCCCAAAGGGGCCTGCCATACTGCTAGCCACTTAGTGACAGCTTCATGAACTAACAATGGCTCTGTCCCCTTATAGGATGACATTTGCTGAGTGTAATATCATTTCGGAGGTTGAAATAGGTTGATAACATATTAAAGTACAAAGTTGGCATTGTAATCGAATTTCGGTAGGCTATATAATAATAAAGAGACATAGTGAGTGTGACCACGGACTTGAGACACCTGGATTAGGCTGTCACGGCTGGTAGGCTCAGCATAATCATGACATTCAGATGAACTGTTTATATTTGTCTACAAATGTTCACTACACTTAACACCATAACTCTGACTGTTCTGTATAGGTATATAGGCCTACTTAGACTTCAAAATCTTGGGTTTTATGTGCCAAATTTTCTGAAAATGAGGCAAATTTGCCTGCCGACCCAAGTCAAAGTCACATATCAAAAATCAATATTTTAAAATTATTCCCATGCTCCTAGGCCTTAATAAAGTATTTGTTGGTCGATTCCAGATATATATACCTACATGGGACAGTTGGAATTAGGGTCCTAAGTGCAATAGATTTTTTTTAAGTTACGGCACATTTTGTCTTAGAATAGTTGGGGCCAGCGGACAAATTTCCCTGATTTCCAGGCAGTCAGTCATGGGAAAAAATTATTTTCAATTCATTCCCATGCCCCTAGGCCTTAATAAAGTATTTGTCAGTCGATTCCAGGTATGTACCTACATGGGACATGGCTCTAAGTTCACTAGATTTGTTTAAAGTTACGGCACATTTTGGGTCGGCAGTCAAAATTCCCTGATTTTCAAGGGGAATTAGGGTCCTAAGTGCAATCGATTTTTTTTAAGTTACGGCATCATTGTATCAAATTGCTCTGATTTTCCAGGAAAAAATCCAGGTTCTTAAATTATTCCCAAGCCCCTAGGCCTTAATAAAGTATTTGTCGGTTGCTTCTAGATATATACCTACATGGGACAGTTGGAATTAGGGTCCTCTATGCACTACGCTGGTTCCCCGGTCATCCGCTAGGGGGCTCGGCGGAATTAGCAGCATAGGGAGCCAAAGTGAACCCGCTCCAACCACAGATAGCCGGTCGCAAAATAGTATTTCCGGATATAGGCGCACAGTGCTTAGACTATGTAGGTTCGAGATTATATGTCTCATTCTCCAATCATTTAGATCCAAATTTTTAATAAACTTAACAACTGTCATCGTAGTTTCAAAACAGAGTTATTCAGAGACGATAGTAGTAAACCTCACTTCGAAAGTAACAAAAAAGACCAAAAACGAAAGTCTAGCCTCAAACCCCCATAGCTTTAGCACTAAGCCTCGTTCTTACTGGCCACCGGAAACGTTATTTTGTAGGTGGGTATCTGTGGTTTCAGCGGGTTCACTTTGGCTCCCTATGGGGAACCAGCCAATCTGTGCACTAGAAATTTTTTAGCAGCGCCACTTTTGAACCCTGGTGGCTTATAATGGAACCAGTATCGGTGTCCCTTAGCGGATCACACGGAAATTAGCGCGCTACCCGCGAAACGCAGTCAATGCTAAGTGTGACATAATTTATGGACGGCCCCTCGCAACAAATAGGCACGCGATGATTCAATCCTAGCCCGATTTAGCAAGACAACCAAATCGGGTCGAATCTTGCTATATCGTGTGTGTTGGTGCGTCCTGCTCCTTTCTCAATATCATGATTCATAGTGAATAGCATGCATATAAGAAAGGCATAGTTTCCATGTGTGTAGTACGCTAGAAGTGTATGTGACTACTCTAACCTCTAGGCTATGTATATGGGTGCGAGTGGGCCTACGCTCTAAAAAGTCTTGCCTCGGAGCCCTCCAGTGGACAGTCGTAGAACCTGCGTTCCACGCGAGTCCTCTAACGGGTGATCAGGGAAGCGTGTGTCGAGCGTTGCAGTGTGTACTTGCGCATGTGTAGAGAACGCTGGGAACCAGTCCACAGACCGACGGGTGCTCGAGTTGTGTAGCCTTGGCCATTTGACATCCAAAATGGCAGCTCTCCTGTGTCGTTCCTTTGCTGGCGTAGCCCGTCGGACAGCGCTCGTAACATCAATTAGAGCCAGCTCCCATGGCCCATCGGTTGATCCCCAGAAGGGGAAAGTAGGTGAGTATCCAAAGCAGCAGTTATAACCAATAGTTTAGTCTGATTTGTAATTGATTCTACCATGTGATATAGTGTCAGTCACGGCCATTATGATTACGCCGGGCATTGAAGGACGGTCACGTAGAGGGTAGTCTGTCACAAAACAGAGGTCTTCGTTTATCCAAACAACATTTACTGTAAAAGAATATACTGAATATTGCTTCTGTCATCTAAATAGCACAGATCCACTTCATATCTATAACACTCGTTGAACAGTTCTACAAAATTGCACTTGGTTACTTAGACACTGAAGGTCATGGCCACTGTCAGGTTTCTACTGTCATTTATGTTTGCATTCATAGCGGCTGGACCCTTCTACGTTCAGTTGTACAAGCTCCTTATTTAATCAGTCAAGTTAATGCCCTGAAACTCACATGTGGAAGCACCGTTGTATAATCACAACAATATTTAAAACAACGTTCGGTAATGGTGCCCATACGTCAGTTCTCACCGAGCCTGTCTTTTGCCTTGGGATCTATAACTTAAGTATAAGAAATTCAAACGTATTTAAAATTAAACTGGTGATTCCACCAACACACAAGATCTAGCGAGATTAGCCACGATTTGGGTGTCTTGCTAAGTCGGGCTAGGTTTGAATAATTGTGTACCTATTTGTCGCGATGTGTCTTGATGTCTTGTGGTGGTGGAGCACCAAAACATACAACTGACACCGCACAGCTACGTTTTGTGACAACGGAGATACAAATACACAAGATGTTTCAGATACAGGGAGCCAAAGTGAACCCGTTGCAACCACAGATAGCCGGTCACAAAATACTATTTCCGGGTATAGGCGCTCAGTACTTTGACTATGTAGGTTCAAGATTATATGTCTCATTCGCCAAACTTTTAGATCCAAATTTTTAATAAACTTAACAACTGTCATCATAGTTTTGAAACAAAGTTATTCAGAGACGATAGTTATAAACTCCACCTCAAGAGGAACACACGAGACCAAAAACATAAGTCTAGCCTCAAACCATAGCTTTAGCACTAAGCCTCGTTCTTACTGGCCACCGGAAATGGTGTTTTGTAGGTGGGTATCTGTGGTTTCAGCGGGTTCACTTTGGCTCCCTATGCTGCGAGGAGTTGACGCGTAGTAATATCCGACCGTATGCGAGGATATTGCACTGAGTCAACTCTGAGGAGCGTACAACCGCTTTTATCTGAAACCAGTCTATATTGTATTTATCATCCACTTTTTCTATGAGTTTTCTATGGACACATTGTATTAGGTGGATGATAAAATATATCCCGACACTGTAAGATGTAACAAGGTACACCAAGACATACCACGGCAAATCCATCATGTTGGTGGAACCAGCGCCTTACAGGGACCACATTATACGAGTAGATGGTTCCAGTCTAAAAAAGATGTCTTTCGATATAACTATTTTCGTAATGTGCAACAAATCATTTCTCCCGTTTACAACTAAATATATTTTGATATTTCGTCAATCTCTTGTTGCATAGGAATCAATGGCAATGAAAATATGGTTAGGGTAGTAACAAAGAAACTGATGAGTTTTTGGTCTGTTTCCTCGTACATCATCGAGTTTGGAGTGTGCAGTAATATGAACAAGGCGATAACCGAGTGAATGTTCTGAAGCACTCCAAATGCGAATGTGGACTCATACCAAGCACGAAAATGTTTCTGATTTTATTTTAGAATGGAAATATCTATCTGTTTATCACCCCTTGAGAATGAGTTACCGTACTCGCAAGCCTGTTCAGAACGAGTTCCAAATGTTAAGCCTATGGACGTTTATTACAGGCCAAGATAACAAAGAAAACTCACGTTGTGCCCCATTAGAATGAAAATTCTACACAATGATATGCTCAGTCCAATTAGAGAACTCACAATGAACAAATGATAATCTGACTGGAAGAAGCAAATAAAAAAAACTCCACAGGAGAACTCGGACCTGAGGAGAACCCCACCCCTGTTTCATTCCATGGCAGTAATCACCATCGATTCTCAAGTTTTCACAATTATTTGGATAATAAACAGCTGATTGTAATTGGGTCCTTTTAGGCTGAGCATATGTGGACAAATCACAATTCAACATGGGCCAGTGAACCACTTCAGGCCCTGCACTCACCTCTCTGGTGTGAAGTCGTAAACACATCATACCCCTCGTCGATGCCCTAACTGCTGACATACTAGAACAGCATCGAACCCTTAAAGCGGTGCTCCATTGCACCAATTCTTTTTCTACACCGTTTCTTAACCTGAGTTGATCTTACCCTAATTTGTTGGTGCTGCTCCATTGGCAGTCCACTCCTGCAAAATGTTTTTCTGTCACTCTCTCCCAAATTAGTATGCTTTTGGAACACCTGCTCCACTGGGCTCAATTGACGCGATGGCAGAGATCCCCTCAATCGTGAGCCCACTGTGACACCATCTGGTGGACATTGGCTGCACCATGCATAGGCCTCTCAGTGAAACCTTTAAAACCTACTAGCGACTTCGTCGATTCCAGAGTTGATTCGTAGTTTTGACGTCATTATCGGGATTTCCCTGCTGTCACTCCCAGAACGGGAACTCCCAAAGCTCTGCATTTTTTCATTTCCGGACTATAGACCTAAAATTTGTTTTCATTATGGGATGGACTATATCTTAAGAGAAGAAGCACATCTCAGTGTAGACCTACAAAAAAGAAAGGCAACTTCAAGTAATTCTCCGAGAAAATTCTCACCCTCGTGGTCCTTCACTCTCCATTCCTAGATCTGGTTTACTCTGTTTCTATGTGTGTAAGAAACTCCAAGCAGATCTGAGCAAATCATAAGTAGGCAACCTGCGAAAATTGGGTATCTCATTTGTTTCTCACAAGAAAAGTAAAGAAGAAAACTACAATAGTAAACTTTGATTTCGACATGGCTCAAAATGAATCATAAGAGAAAACTTATGTCTGTGTATAGAAATACAAAAAAGAGTAGGAGCTTACAGTTTTTCACTGCACGAGAATCTCACTCTCATGGCTCTTCAATCTCCATGCCTAGGTCTGGTTCACTATGTCTCTATGTGCAGGAGCAACTTCAAGCGGATTCGACAAAATTCTAGCATTTTATATGTGGTAGGTAATAAAAACCTTTATTATATACGTATTCCGTCCGAGCAGTGCCATACAGGCCATTCCATATTATTTTTTGTATGGCACTCCCGGAACTATTTCTGCCCGACGTGACAAGAGAGATTGGCGGCCATTTTGTTTTCCTTCGATACCCTAAATTCAAGGTGCTGAATCACAGTAGAATTAAGGGGAAAAACACTGAAAATAATTAAATATCTATTTTTTCCAAATTGAAAAAGGTTGAATAGAAATTTGATTATATTTCAGTTTTATATAATCATTCATTAGTCACCATGGTTAACGCATTTGGTGCCGTAGTGGTTAGAGTATCGGTTTGTTGACTGAAGTGTCGCGGGTACGATCCCCGGAGGCGGCGAAGCATTTTTTGGTGTTTTGTTTTTGTTTTTAAATAGAAAGGCAAATAATACAGAATGTATAAACAAATGAAACAACTATGCCCAATTATATTAGTTTTATGTTAAACAATGTTACCTTTGCAATTTGTTTACATTTTGATGCTTTGTTTACATTTTGCAGAATGCCCAGCTGCTGTTGTCATGCTAATTGTTACCCCAGCAACAGCAGTGAAGCCTTTTTAACAGTGCAATCCGATTAGCTAAAAACATGATTCCTATATCATATAATGATATGATATCATTGTAAAGTTACAAAGATATTTATTGTGCATATAATAAACGCGTTATGGCCCTCAGAACCGATACCGATTTTGATATGGGATGGGACGAGTTCGTGGCGGGAGTGGTGTAGTGATACAAACGGGCTAAGGTCAGAAAATCGGCGTAGCCGATTCGCTGACCTTAGCCCGTAAATGTTTTTCACTGCCATTCAGATTGATGTGTACAGAAAATTTTAGAAGTTTACTTGACACAAAGTTAGGTTGTCAAATTACAAGAAATCCACATTATCCGTGTATTTAAGAGATCTTAAAAGTCTTTAAGAAGCAACAGTTTGTGTGACTTCTTGCTAGTCTGGCTTGCCTGTTGGAAACTCAACATGCACATGTACTTGTTGGGTATAACCTGATGAGCCAGACATCCTGATATCCTGCAATCTAGTACTGGGTACATTTTTTTTTAGAAATCAAGAACTGAAAACAAGCGATTTGTGATATTTTGACTCCATCATGCTGAATATGTTAACCCTAAAAATCTATAAAAGCCTATATTTTTGGCCTTGAAAAACCTGTAAAAACCTATATTTTGATTTTCAAAACGTATTAAAAAAACCTATATAGAGGAAGCGGGGTACTGGGAGGCCTGCATGTGCAATAGACCAGTTCCACCTTTATTAGCTAGAGGGTGGGTTGGCTGCCCCCGACTATTTCTGTCTCTTTTTTTTTACAGCCAGATTTCACCAATGTTGGCGTTTATTTGCTTAGTTTGTCCCAATTAGATTGTTATTTATCTTCTTTTCTTAAATAACTTTGTCTGTTTTGAGCGTGTCTGTTTTTGAACACTACCGCTACCGAAGCAGCACGGTGTCCGCTATCTTGGATTCGTATGGCAGGGTGATCTACAGCTTGTGAATTCCACTGAATATTGCAGTTATTCCAATGACGCACATAAATAAAGATAAGTGATGATGTTATGAACGTTCATAGCACATCCTGCCCAAACTATGGAAATGTCCCAACTTTCAGTCTCTGCCCGCCGATTTGCAGTTCCTGGGTATCGCCCACGATCCCTGACAGCCTCCCTTGCTATATAGCCAGGGAAGTAGTCAACACGTTGTAGGAAAGATCATTTGAGCGGGCGCCACATCTGAAATTTCTAATGACATCTCAGGCAATTCTTACTTACATCCTGTGTGCAAAAAACAGGGAAGATGGTCGTGATATCTTACCTTCAATATAACAGTCTTTTCCCCAGGATTATTGTATTCCCGCAATGTCGATTGTTATTATTCCAAACAAAAAAAGTATTGCTACAGATTTGGTCATTATATGAGTTTTTAAGGAAAATGGAGAAAGGTGTGAACGGTCGACAGCGTAATTAAATAGCTTTTTCCATGCGACACCCAAGGGCCTGCAGAGTGCCGTGAATCGCACTTTTGCCACGATGCAGGTTATGGTTTGCAACCAGGTAGCTATCAGTGCAGTGAACCAGAGCTAGACCATTGACCGCCCAAATTAGATGAATTAAGTATACATGGGTTAACAATCTTGTAATATGAATTTATTTTATTTTTCAGCTTCCGACAAAGCTTCTATGCCAGACACACTAGGACATTCAGTTGGAGCGGAGCGTTTCGAGCTCTTGGCCAAGGTTGCAGGCAATGAGGTAAGTAGCAACGATCATCTATGTTTCTTAAAATTTACCTGCATCTTATGTTAAAAATAGGAGTGACGTGCATACCAACAATAGATTTTTGTGACCTCATACACTGCCACTTACATTACAGTGGTTTCGGCACTTTGATGAAGATGACTTACTGCACCAAAGTGTAGCAGAAATTGCGTAGAGAATAGAGAAATATGTAAAAGAAGCCTATATCCATGACTCAACATTTATCTCTTTCAATTTATGTCTATAGACCCTTTCAATGTTTGTACACAAAGGCTGGCCTCATTAGGAACGTGCTTATACTGCGCCCAGAAAGAACTAGGTCAGAAGCATAAGTCTAGGCGAGCTGCTCACAACAACTCATAAAGTTGTCAGAAAGCAGGCTTCACCAGGGGTATGCACACAGGGGCACAGCCTCTGTGCGATGTACCCCATCCCCTCCCCTGCCTTTAGATTGGACTCCATCACTGCGTCCCATTCTTACCCTTTCCCATCCCTACTCATCAAATTTTTAATATTTGGACACTTACCTAGTTTAACACAGCATCTTCCTCTTTAAGTCAGTGGAGGGTGTGACCAGTGTAAGGGGCAGTCATCGGTGGTCACACAACACCCTGGGCTCACTGAGTGGGGTGTATCAACAAGACGCAGTGGCAAGGTGTACTCGGGGGTGTCACCAGTACCAACTGTGTGTGCATGATAGTGGAGATGGTTTTACTTTGATACTGAATACGAGGAAAACAAAGGTCATGCTGTTTAACACTCGTATAGGGAGGGACTTAAACGATGCGAGTGACTACTATATTGATAATACTAAGTTGCAAGTGGTAAACACCTATAGTTATCTGGGAGTAACTCTGGACTCAAACTTGAATTATAGGCCACATATCAATAGGTTATATAAAAATGTTAGTCATAAATTGTACCAACTAACCAAAATGAAACCGTTTTTGTCAACTACCGCTGCATTAAAAATTTATAAGTCCTGTATCATGCCGTATCTAGATTACGGGGATATTTTGTTTATGCTAACTGACCAAAAAAGCCTTGGGAAACTCCAGCTTTTTCAAAATAAATGTTTACGGTTATGTCTTAAGTGCCACAAAAGGACTCCAATTCCAGTCCTACATGCTCGAGCAGGTCTCCCATTACTATGTCATAGAAGAGTGGCCCATCTAAAGAACTTTATGTTCAAACGTGCACAAGTCTCGACAAATCTAGTCCAAAACCCATTACCAACAAGAGCACATGATGCTCCCTTAATACATGTTAACAGACCAAATTGTCTAGCCTACATGAAGTCGATAGAGTTCCATGGTGGCTGTACCTGGAATGAACTTCCGTCACTAGCTCGCAACATTCCAACCTATAAATACTTTAAAAGTATCACTAAAAAATTGTTATTGGAAACCATACCTCAACTTGTCTAGTGCCATTTTATTTACTTGATCTGATTCTGTGTGTCAACGTCTTCTTCCTATTACTATGTTGTACTACAGGTGAGAAATGATGTATATTCCTTAGACCTTGGAAATCTTAACACTATTTAACATAGTTCCATCCATTGCTATTTTTACGGTAGGCCTGGTAATGAAAACCAGTTGCCATGATAGCAGCTGATACCGTGGCCGCTTTATTGACTCCATGTTCAAGTATTGTCAAATTCTCTTGAAGTTGTAAACTACCTCAGTCAATAAAGAAATCTCATAAAAAAAAAATTTAAAAAAAGCTTTATTTTATCAATGACCAAGTTCGTGATATCTTACCTTCAATATAACAGTCTTTTCCCCAGGATTATTGTATTCTCCTACATTCAAAACCGAAAACATTGCATAAACTGTACTCGCACCATGCTAGTGACAGTATCTTCTGTGTGACGTCACGTGAAAGGGGTCTATATAGGAGTTCACGTTTCCACGCATTATAACAGTAAAATATGAGTTATAAGCTGAACATGAAACTAGCCAGCCCATGATATTAACCGTAGGAGACCAGACTCCCCACGGTGATGTTCTTTATCTAGACTTTTATTTTTTTTAAAGAGGTAAGTGCAGAACAATAAATGAGTTTGAAAAGCAGCTGATGTAGTGGTAAATCTAAGAATGAAAACAAGCACTTGAGATTTAAAACAAATTTGTCATTTCAGGATCCGTTCGAGATGAACGTCAAGAGGAGAGCGAAGGGCACCGTTGACGAACCAACTCTGATCCCATCCATGTTCGACAAGCGTCTTGTGGGCTGTATATGTAAGTTGTCTTGATTTATATTGATTGATATTCTCACCATTCAACTTCCCAATATATCATCCATCAAAGCATATTGTTAAGGAGTGTTTTTATACCAGTTTGGTCAACTTGGTTCATATTTGGCACTTTGTTTCAAATTTCACATTTTCTGTCTGAACTACCAAAAATACACTAGATTTCATAGGAGACGTGGCATGTAGTTTCAAAAATACACTAGATATTTAATTTCTAAATACTAAAAGATTAAAAATGAAATTGATGAGTGTCTGGTCTGTGTCCCTCTTCGCCATCTAGTTAGGAGCGTGCAATAATATGAATAAGGCGATAGCGGAGTAGATATTTCGAAGGGCTCCAAACGAGATGGTGAACAGGGACTGAGAGCAAACACAAATATGTTTCTGATTGTATCTTAGCTTGCAAATATTTATCTGTTTATTGCCCATTGATTATGAATTACCGTACTTGCAAGCCTATTGAGTACGAGTTCCTAATGCTAAGCCTATGAACGTTTATAACAGGCTAAGGTAATAGACCAGCAGTAACTTGATGTTTCATACCCTGTCGTGGTAAAATAACTCCCCAGCGAAATTTGGTAGTTGACTTGTATCGATAGGTGCATTCTCACTTAAATAACGTAGGTGTTTGTTCAGGGATGCAAGTTCGCCGACAATTGACGGAAATCAGAAATTCTGCATCTTGAAATATGATCATTAACAAAATATAAACCTCCATAGGCCGTTAGCATTGACGCACACGCCGGGAAACCGGCACAGTCAGTACTTTGGCGGCAGTTAAACGCGCCAAGGGCCGTTGACACTGCTGTCAGAGTTCCGTCAAGTGCCGAAATTTTGTTTGACGGCACGGGGGGGGGGGGGGGGGGGCGTCCCCCCCCCCCCTGAATACGCCCCAGTTTTTTTGTGTTTTTGTTTCCGGCTTTTTGATCAGTCCCGACTTTCATCCCTGTTTGTTTAGAATCAATAAAAGTGTACCTGGAAGTAATTAGTGTCGACCAGTAGCAGCAGAGTGTGTTATAGAAAAGACCATCAACAACCTACCATTATATCAAGAACCCTGAAAATAGCTATAGTCCTTTTGCAGCCGTTCCCCCTATGAGTAAGTTGTTTTAGGCGGTGTGAGTGCACCAGCTTCTTTACATCCCGTCACCAAGTTCAGATTCCCGCCGGTCCTAACCATCATGTGCACCTCATTCCCCTATCCACTCTTCCCTGACCGTATACGTATACTTATATTCAAAATGTTAAATACTATTCGCTTGTTATATTTTCCGTTGCCAATTTGTCCATATTTGCTCAATCAGTTTGTTTTCAACGGAACGTTCATGGGAAATCTATCTTTCTTTGTACTAATCTCTTCTTTTTTTTTTCATCCCCTAAACTTTTACTCCAAATATCACTATTACAGTTGTTCTGATGGTCCTGTATGCCTACCAGTCATATCAGACTGATTCATTTAAAGATGTATTCCAGACAACTGAAAATAATTAACACCGAAACGTCTCAAAAGTTACTTGATCACTGTACAACACAGCGTGGAAAAGGGAAGGTCATTTACAAAAGATGAACTTCATAAACTTTGAAGCGTAATCACTGATGTTGTTGGGTTTTATCAATAATTTGTTAAGATTTACCTTTTTGACGAAGTACGTATTTTGTCCTTTTTAGGTGAAGAAGATGCTGTCAGCATTAACTGGATGTATTTAAACAAGGGAGAGCCCAAACGATGTGCATGCGGAAACTGGTTCAACCTTGTGGAATTGAAACATGTAGATTACGGACAGTAAAAGAAAACAACTCCGAACAACAGAAATTAGCTGAATATGTTGCCATGATTACTTTCACGTCATGATGCTATTAAAGAACATTCAAGGTAGTTACTACTTTGGAGCACTAGATCAGAAAGTACATGGATTTCTGACTTTGTTATTGACGTCACTGCACCGAGGCAATTAGAAAAAGAACTATTGAGACAAAGAACACAGGTTTGTCATGGATTGAATGTCGATAATAAAATTATATACAATATTCTTGTCTGTCATATCATGGTGGTTACAACTGCTCCACAAGAACTATATCATGAACAACATGTAAGGATAGGGAGTTAGCCCAGTGGTTAAGCATTGGATTAACTCAAAGGTTGTAGGATCGAGTCCCTCTGCAGCCATCTTTCTCCTTTATTCCCAGCATCGGTAGACTTACTACTATATCAAAGGCCAGTCTAAGTGGTATGTGAAGTAATAGAACTCTTGGTTGACTATTTGATCAGCACAACTGTGGTGAGGTACCACAATAGATACTTCAAATGTGATCGGCGATGGGATCTACCGAATTGCCCCTATAATCTTTTTTTCAAGAAAAATAAATTGACAAGTGATTTTCCCCAAAAGATGACAAGGTTCACAGGTTGTTAACTTTTGGCTTCTTAAATTTGGAAATGTCTGTATGGACAGAATCATTTTTTTCATCGAAGAGAAAAATTGGAAGAATGTGACAACAGTATGTCTAAAGGAGGTCAGCTAATTCCCATGTTATGTTTATTTGAGATATATCTTCCCACTTATATTGGTTTACTATAGCATGATAATATTAAGATTTGAATGCTATTCACAGGAACAACAACTTCATTACAAGATTTTATAGGCTTTATTTATGTACATAATGTACACGCACATTACAAAATACAACATTAATTAAATGGTCCAATAAAAATCGGATTTAGTGCATCCAGGCCCTTGTGGGCATCTATTGATAAAAACCAGGGATGCCAGTTTTCCATGTTTCCTTGGAAAATCATGTTTTCATTTTCAGAACAAAAATATCTTTTCTTTGTGTAAAATTAACTTAACAAGTCGGTCAGATACCAGTTTAACCTCCCCACAGTCTCTTACAAAAATAAAAAGCCTGCCCTTGATCCCCTCTCGCCCCACTGACTGAACACTGAACCTACCCACAGTCCCTTAGCCTCAGGCCGCTGCCATCAGGGCCACGTTTTCCAGGTTTCCCCATGCCACATGGAGCAGCAAACATGGGTGAGCCATGCGAAGGGACCAGTAATTGGTCAAAATTGCCCAGCACCCTACCAGCAGATGTTTCGTGATGCTAGCACATACTACAAGCGACAGGATCTTTGCAGTGGGCCACAACCACCCTCTAGAGAGACTGACCGTGGCCATGTGTGTCGATCATTTCGCGACAGGGGGAACAGATGCTGTAAATTACGCTTTCTTCCTGGGGTCAGACACTCAAAAAATAATTTTAGAATACTACTTCTTTTTACATTTCATATTTAGTAGAAACTGAACGAGAGTTAGACTTGTCAGTGTTTATGCCACAACGGGAAGGTCGTGTATTACAACGCGAAGCGTTAGCTGAGCATAGTGAGGAACAGACCTGACCAGAGTGGCATAGACACTGACAAGTCTAACTCGAGTTCGGTTTCGTATTTATCCTACCCCGTTTCTACGCTTTTGGATTACTAAAATATAAATATCGATTGAATGACCAACCAAAATCCAACTGGAACTTTTGAGTCCAACCAGAACTTTTTTCACAATCTGGTTGCTGATTGGTTGATTTTTTTTTATGCCACTAGAGGCATAAATCGCACTTTATGTCATGGCATGCCGCATAAAATTTGCCTATGTTATGTCTATGGACCGTTTTTATTAGGGGTAGGATAATAGTCTCCTACAGCATACCTTCCAGAAAAACATTATTCCAACAAAATCAGACAAATGGTTCAGATTTGAGAGCCTTTTGAAGTTGTGTATAATACTGCATGTTGTCCACCCCCCTAAAATATTTGAAACTTCAAGAAACATTATAAAAGCTTTTATTTTGAGAAAAACTAATATTATGTGGTGACATATGTTATATTGACTCAAAACACCTCAATCATATATCAGATTTAAAACAAAAGCTCTGAGCCATATTTGGGTTTGGGCCAGGCAGGGGTGTCGGACAACACGTTTTTAAAACTGCTCAGAACAATGAATAAAATAATATCAGTAACTATAATCCTTTTTATTCTTAATGAAATGATAGAAAGCTACCCGGTATGTTTTTCAAAGTAAATCACTCAATTACTGATAAGAAACAACCCCAAAATCAGGATTTATATCAAAGCGTGTTGTCCGACACCCCAGGGTGTCGGAAAACACGTTTTCAGTTTTTGAATCACAAGAAGTACATTTTTTTATTCAGGAAGAAAGTAAACTGGGTATTTAAAAGTTGTAGGAATACTTAACATATACAGGGGTATTTGTTATTCTATTATGATTATTATTTCTTCTAGACATCTTTTAACAGGGGTGTTGTTCAACACCCCATTTTTTGGAAAAAATATCATCATGGAACCCCGATGTTTTAATATCAGAATAGATAATCTGATTGTGTTGAAACTTTCAGGTCTCACAGTCAGGATATTGGTCAACATTTTACAATAAAGAAAAATTAATTTCTCATTGTATATCTCATTAGTACAATCCTCTCAAAATTGGGGTGTCTGACAACATGCTCCATGGGGCTCTCAGTTGGAAAATTTAAAGGTCCTGGATAGTTTTGACCATTATGATATTTTTTCAAACTTTAACCAATTTTCAAAACTATATAGTCTACACTTCTCATGACATATGCTTTAAACAAGTTAATAGAAACAATTGGCTCAACATTGGGCCTCCAAGGTTTTGAAAAAAAAAAATGAAAACACTAGAAAATCAGTTTTTGTTGATTTTCGGAAGGAAAAATTCCTCAGAGCTATACAAAACCATATGTTGGAATGAAAGACCATCTAAAGATGAACAAAAAAATGCCATTTTTACATCGATGAGATACGAAATACAACATTAGCTTTAAATAACCCTGTTTTCGGTAATTTAGCAGGTTTTAAAAATCCCACCCTGTAATCGTAGGTGGACCATCGCAGAGTTTATTTTTACGGGGGACTCTATTGTGAAAGGGTGGTGGTGGACCGTTTTCAAGAAAATTATCTATCTTTGTGATTTTATTGGAAAAATGTTCCATGTCTCTTTTTGGACCCCAACTGGCATCCCCCTAAGACTAAAACTGGACAGGATCGACTACATCTCGTATCTTATATTACTATACACCTATGGCCGAACATGTATGAAATACTGCCCGCTTCCTAAGAAAGCGTACATTGACCTGTTCAAGCCCATCTGACGAAATGGGCAGATTCAGATCGATTATGACGCGGAGAAATCATGGACGAGTTTATCTGTTCAATGGAATTTCCAGATCTATGCTGGGTCCACTCTGCCACCCATGTAAGGTATGCATATTAAAAGATATAATCATCATGTAATCTTTTTATGATATTTCGCCCCCCCCCCCCGAACCACGGCATGTTTCGAACATGAATGGCCCTTACATTGATCTGCAACACCATCTTGGCTACAGAGCATTAGAAGATAGGTATGTAACAGTTTCACTGGTGGAGAGGCCTCGGAGCAGTAGTGTGGCGTCGTTGACGGAACATCACCAATGCAAAGAGTAGGGAAAAAATATACTACTATCTCACACGGGTACCAGTGGGGTAAAAGCGCAGATCCGGGGCCTCTAGCTTATATAGCATAGGGACGCACCGGGTAGCCTACGATCTTTCGGCGTTTTTGAACCAAATCATCTATTTTAACCGGAAAAAAGGCTAGAATCTGAATCTCCACATATTAATTGCCAAACTACGATGTTATTTACCTGTAAATAACCGGGTTTTTTTCGCCGGAATGGGTTGGAGAACATTATCTTTAGTAACTTTGTTTTCATTTTAAAAAGGCTGGATCTATTTTCAATTAAGCTGGTTCCTGGCTAGCCAGTATACCCGGCCCTGTCCCCAAACAGGGCCGGGTGCCGACTCCATACACCCAAACCCTGCCTTGTCATTCACGACTGGCCGCAGTCTGACATATATGAAAAAAAAATTGAATCGATAAATATATACCCATTTGTCTTCGCCAACGTTCAAAATAGCTGTCGCTTACTTTATAACTATGTTTTAGAGGTAGTTTTCCGTTAGATCTTCGCTGGTTCTTATATTCTGCCATTTTGTTCAGTCTTCCTCGCTGGTTCCCTAACTGCAAAGGGCCTCGTCTATTTACATAGAGCAGCTGTTCACCCCTGAATGGAGATCAGGGGTGAATACTTTACCTAGTTCCTGGCAAAACCTCTGTTTTGCCCTTTTCCACATTAGGGTTAGGATTAAGGCTAACCCTAAACCTTACCCTATTTTAGGGTTAGGATTAAGGCTAACCCTAAACCTAACCCTATTTTAGGGTAGAGTTAGGTTTAGGGTTAGGTTTAGGGTTAGGTTTTAGTGAGTGATTCGGCTATGCATTGATATAAGTTGACACTGACATGGCGCCGTTTTTGAAAAATCAGAATTACAACTTTGTTGACTCATTACGTCGTAAATAACGGTTAGTTTTAGGTAAATAAGCTTGTATTTTGGTAATTAATATGTGCTGATTCCAAATCTAGCCTTTTTATTCCGTTAAAATCGATGGTTTGGTTCGAAAACGGCGACATCGTCGGGTATCGGCCCCGCAAAGTGACATTTCCTATGCTATAAGCTAGAGGCCCCAGATTTGAGCTTTTACCCAGGGTTGGCTGTAGACTGGCCTCAGTCCCTGTATGCTACCCCTCCACCCCCTCTGAGTGACACAGGGACTGGTCTCATCTGTAAACGGCCGCATAGACTGGCGCGATTTTGCACCACACTCCCCAAGCAGAGGTCTGGCTACTGGTCAGGATATCTGCTTGGAGATTGATACCCTCTCACTTTTATCTCAATCGAGACATAGTCAGGAGTAGGCGAAATATATTGCTATGACAACACAGGCAGGCAGGGTACTGGAGGAGGGGAGGGGAAGGGGTAGAGGGAGGTATAGGGTTATGGGGAGTGGCTTGGGTCATAAACAGGAGATTCTAGTCAGAGTGGACAAGTCTTTGATTCATGGGCCAGTCAGAGAAGGACACATGCTATAATGAATTGTATTCCGATTTTCTTTAATCATTTAATGAATGTTCATAATCAAAGACTTGAGCAAGTCTAGGTTGGCTGTTCTATATATAGCATCAGTTTTGACAAGAGGGATACCACAGAGTAGAGAGATATCTATTTTTACTCTGTATAGGGATACTGTATTATGTTGCTGGTTTCTGGATTGCGACACCCAAGAGGTTAGAACCAGCGATCCGCCATTATACAGCTGCATTCTGGGGTGGAGGCAGGAGTCTCTGTTTCAAAATGGCAGCGCATAACAGTCTGAGTTTGAGTCTGTGTGCCCTGGCCCTGGCGACAACTGACTGTACTAGAGTCTATCGACTATTTTTATCTTTACGTCGCCATATCATTTAGAATAGGTGAAATGATATTTATATGTAGATTACCCTGAACATAACTGATATTCTAAATATAAATGCTTTCCTGTATGAGGCAAAAAGAATTTTTCAATTTCTTAGATTTTTAGCTGAGAAAATGGAGAATGTATACTTAGGCTAAGTAGCTAATATATCATATTCATTATAAGGGTTTCTGTCAACTGTTATCATGTTAAGGAAAATACAGAGATCTCATAAAAAACTGCTACATGGCCTAGTCAGGTATCATCCCTTTCTATATCATATCTTTCAATGATATCAATTGGACATAATATTTCTTGAATTCTCATTACAAAATGGGCGACATAAAGATGCAAAAATAATCTTTATGTCGCCTATTTGTATGTCTCTAGCAACAAAGATTTAAATTGAAATTTGATTGCCTCAGCTTCAAACTCACCCTCAACCTGTGTCTCACCCTCACTGATATGCCCACCCTGGTCTCATGATTTAAAAATGAGATATTGGGTTTTAAGATGGCGATGTAAAGATGACTATTCATCTTTACGTTGCTCTATTCATCTTTACATCGCCCACCTATATATATCTCTGGCAGCAAAGAAATGAGTTGCAAATTCAGTCTCAGAGCCAAATTAATCCTCAGCCTATGTCTCACCCTCACTGATACTCCTACCCTGATTACATGATTTGAAAGAAGTCTGAGATAAAAAGTAAATGGGCGACGTAAAGACAAATTTCTCATCTTTATGTCGCTGTTTTTGAAGGCTAATATTGGTGACTTACACTGGTGTATAAGGCAGTATATTCTGTAAAATACACCAGGGGTAACCTCAACTAGAGGAGACATTCATTTCTGGTTATGGCAGTCACCACTAGGCCTACCTGACTATAAATACTTAATGTATGCTCTCAGGTCTACTCAATTTAAAAAAATTTTCTCATATTCAAATCAGGTGCCCAGGTTGGGACTTTTTAGTGAGGGTGAGACATATGTTGAGGGTGAGACTGAAAAAAAATTTGAATTTAAATCTTTGTAACCAGAGACAAATATAAATGGACGACGTAAAGATGTATAGTCATCTTTACATCGCCGTTTTTGAAGGTTAATATCTCATGTTTAATTAGTATGACCAAGGTAGGACTATCAGTGAGGGTGAGACATAGGTTGAAGGTGAGATTGAGGCTGAAACATTAAAATTTAAATTCAAATCTTTGTTCCATTTAAGAGACATATATAAATGGGTAACGTAAAGATGAGTGCTTATCTTTACATCGCCACTTTAAAGGCTAATATGTCATTTTTAATTCATAGGATGAGAATGTAACTATTAGTGAGGGTGAGACATAGGTTGACATTGGGTTTGAGACTGAAAAAACAAATTTAAATTTAAATCTTTGTTCCAAGAGACATATATAAATGGACGAGGTAAAGATGAGTGCTTATCTTTACATCGCCACTTCAAAGGCTAATATCTCCTTTTTAATTCAAGTTATGAGGGTATAATTATCAGTGAGGGTGAGACATAGATTGAGGTTGAGTTGAGGGTAAAACTATCAAATTTTTACTAGAAAAAAATGTACATAACGTGTAGGAAAAAATTTACATTGTAGCTGAACACATTTTCTAAAGGTTTTTTTTCTAAATATCTATCATTTTTTTCTTAGCTTCTGACATTGCTAAAGGCGGCTACGTAAAGATGATAACATTTTAGCCATACAGACTTTCTATGATATAAGCATTTATTGAGTCCATAGTTCTTTTTTTATGATTTTTCCCCATAACATACACCATAAGGGTTACAATGCATACAAAAAAACAGTGGTTAACCAATTTTTCTTTATTCAATGATATAGAGAAAAATGGCAACGTAAAGATGAGGCAGATTTTAGCCAAGATAAAAGTGCATATAAATAATTTTTAAAGGCAGATTTTTTTCAAAATTTACACTTGGGACATATTCTTTGCATTAAGGCAGGTTGTTTTAGATCAATTTTTGGAGACACAAATGTGGTTTGTATTTCTTTTTTTTCTGTGTTCATGTTTATGGCAAAAGAAAAACAGTGAAAAATGGGTGTTTTTTAAATTTGTATCGTCTTTTCTTATACATATACCCAGGTAAAACTTATATGGCATTGTAGCTCTCAGTGAGATCTATAAGATGAAAAAAGAAATGGATGACTAATGCCAAAATTGAAAGAGTTATAACATGGTGAACCTGAAAACTGGGGTTCCTCCCATTTCGTGATAACAGGTCATATATATATATATTATTATATATGTTAATATATAAATATAAATACCGAATGAAATGTCTCATATTATTCACCTCGGATATCGCCTACTTCCGTCGTCTAGGCGGTTGCTATTGTTAATGCTATAACTACGGTAATAGTTCCTAACGCGTGGCGGTGAGCAGCTCTCAACCGTTATCTACTCACTCTTCATCTGCTCACCGACCACGACACATGTATTTCCTCACTGAGGTGGGAAATTTAAAATTTTAAAATTTTGGGGTTTAGCCCAACTGTTTGTATCGTATTGTGGCAGGTTTATGAGTTTTATACTCGTTGTATTTTTACTTGAATAAAGCCTGTATTTGTTAATTATTATCTAATTAATTCCACCAACAACTGCCTTGTCTTACTTCATTATGTAAAGAGGTCAATATTATATATATATATATATATATATATATATATATATATATATATATATATATATATATATATATATATATATATATGATATTGATCTCATTATAAAGAAGGAGAGAAACACAGTAGTTGGCGGTAATAATAATATACATAAACAGACTTTATTCATTTAAAATACAATAGGTATAAAACCTATAAACCTGCCACAATAGTGAGAATACATCGAAATGAGCTAGCCTCGAAACAGTAAGTTTTTTCAAAATACGGTTAGAGCTCATGTGAGCAGATCGGAGGCTGGAACAGAAGTGGCAATAACGGTTAGAGCAGCTCAGATCCTGCGAGAAAGGAAGAGTAACCATGGTATGAGCATTATACATATCAACAAGCCTCACAACGGAAGCGTAGTAATAACGCAGTGAATAATAAATACGATGTCATTCGATATTTATGTTTATATATAATATATATAATAATATATATATATATAAACAGTAGAACCCCACGTAAGCAGACACCCTCCGTTCTGGGCCAAAGTGTCCGCTTATGCGGGGTGTCCGCTTACGCGAGGTTAAAATAAACATTTAGTAGAGGGAATCGTTCCGAACGAAGGTGTCCGTTAATGGAAATCTTATGCAATGGAAGGCCTATCATGACCCTACTTTGTGTGTAAAATATGTGTACAGAATGTAATTAATACATCATTAACTGTCTCATGTAATAAAAGGTTGAAAAAGAGTCTTGTTTTGTGTTTTATAATTTGATCAATCAACTGCTGACCAACCCATGTGGTGCTTGTTGTGGAAGCCACCATATTGGATTAGCTGACAGAGGAACAGCAGAGACATTTTAACTCACTAAGATGGTTTATAGTTGTAGCCTAATTTAGGTAATGATCACAGATATTTAATTATCTCAGATATTTTCTTGATAACCTGCTTGTAGAGTGATAAGGCTACCTGACCACAGTTTTGCTTTTTATGGCTAGTTAAGTACAGATAGGAATATGATTTCTGATTGGGACACACGGTTTTATGGCCATACAATATTTTACAATTCTAATTTTTAGTATTTTGGCATGGATTTTCAGAAAAAAAGAAGAGATTTCAGTGGGTGGGGGGGGGGGGGGACTTTTTGAGTCACAGGTTCATTTTTAAGAACTCCTTTATGCACATATTTCTACTTGTAAAACTGGTTCAATCATTATATGATATGCCTCATTTGAAAGAGAATAAAAAACAGTAGGTACTGGGAAGTGGAATTTTCTATGTATATTCAATGTTTACAGAGGTATTCATGTATTTGTTAAAAGTGGGGAGGATTTGGGTTGAAATAGGCATACTCGAGCAGATGTTTAGTCAATATTTATTTACTTTGAACAATAGTATAACATTTTTCTTTATATTTCCTTGGGCAGATTTTTGAAAAAGGGGTTGGGGCTAATTTTGTTTTAATTTTTCCATGGGTGCATTTGATAAAAATTATCATGGGGGTGGTTCCCAATGCAACCTAAGTATCTTCATAATTCAATTTCTCAGTCTATACTCATCCAAACTGGACAATATATATACAGCCATGGATGATCGATCGGAACGGCCGCATCCACAGGTAGACTGGCCGCATTCACATGCTCTTGGCTGCATTTGAAGGTTCCCTGCCATTCCTCAGTGGCGTCAGAAAAGGGGGGCAGGGGAGGTGGATAACCCCCCCCCCCCCCCACACACACACACACTTTTCTGCCAGTCCCAAAAATGTCAGCACCTTCAAATTAAACTTAATCAAGTGTAAAAACTGTCTTTATTTGTCAACATCTAAAAATGTCTAAATCTAACCCTTTAGCATGCAACTATGGTTAAGCCTTGATTTTCACTGGAAAAGTGGAGATGTCTGACTTTTTAGTGTGTATCAATGGCTAGGCCTTGACTTTTCAACACAGAAAAATGTTAAAGTCTGACATTTTAGCATACTATGATGGCTAAACCCTGACTTTTTCAACATGGAAAAATGCCAAAATTTTAATCTTTAGCATGCAATGATGGCTAAGCCCTGACTTTTCACCGTGGAAAGAAATGTCTAAGTCTGACATTTTAGCATGCAAGATGGCTAAGCCCTGACTTTTTACTGTGGAAAAATGTCAAAGTCTGACATTTTAGTGTGTAATGATGGCTAAGACCTGACTTTTCACAGACTTTTCACAGATTTAAGGTGAATCCAGTGGAACAGGTCAATGTCAAAGTCTGACTTTACACCAAGAAAAAGTCAGCAATCTTTTAGTTCACGCCCCTACTTTCAAAATGTTCTGATGCCCCTGCACTAGATACCGGCAGAGGCCCTCTCGGTGCTGGCAGAGCCCCCTTCGGTGCTGGCAGAGCCCCATTAGTCCAGTCAAAATAAGCCAAAAAAGGGCCTAACCGGCCACAAAAAGCAATAAATTTGATTCCAGTGCCATTCATCTCAGAATACCTTACATATTACCAGAATGAAAATCGAAATTAATCCAAGTGGTGGAAGTACGTCAAATTAGCATAAATCCAATATGGCCACTCCAAATATATGATAAGCCATAATTCTGGTTTGAATTCAGGTAGAAACATGATTTAAAATGCTAGACATGTTTTCTGAGGTGGGGAATCCATACAAATCACAAGTGAAATCACATCTTTAGTGTAAATTAGCGTAAATTCAATATGGCTACCCAAATTCTATGAAATTCCCTATTTTGGGTTTGAATGAAGATATAAACATGATTTAAAATGCTCAACATATGTTTTCTGAGGTGGGGAATTCATATATATCACCAAAGAAAGCCTATCCTCAGAGGACATTAAAGTAAATCCAATATGGCTGTTTGAATTCTATGAAATACCCTAATTTGGGTTTGACTAAAGATATAAACATGATTTAAGATGCATAATATATGTTTTCTGAAGTGGGGAATTTCCATCTACCACACAGGAAGGCATATTTATTGAGTAAATAGGTGCTATAAGGAATACATTTGATATGGCTGAATGATAAACATTTGATATAATAGTGGCCTTAAAAAAATAATAGAGATACAGTGGTATATAATGGAAGACATAGACTTTCCAGCAGCAGTAATATGTGTCATTCAGATCTATTAGACAGTAATATCTAAGATATTAAGAAAGAAACTGATGAGTGTTTGGTCTGTGGTAGACCAGACCAAACACAAAAATGTTTCTGATTTTATTTTAGCCTGGAAATATCTACCTGTTTATCACCCATTGAGAATGAGTTACTGTACCCGCAAGCCTGTTGAGAATGAGTTCCTCATGTTAAGCCTATAGATGTTTCTTGGAATTATTTTTGTTCAGTCAAGGTTTTTATTAAAAAAACTTCTTGGTTGGAAAAAAATTGTTGTGACAGAAGGTGTATTTCAGCTAAGCCACGTCTACATACAAGCCTATGGATGTTTGTTTGTTTGTAGGTTGGTTTGTATTAACGTCCAGTCAACTATTAAAGGACCCAAACTTTCTCCAGGTTATTTTATACCACAAAGGTGCTGATTGAACTATGTGACGAATTCAGGTAGAACTCTCGATTACGGCACAATGACATTTTGGAGTCTTTAATGTTTTCAACTCAGCTTAAAAACCATATTTACTGCACTGCATAGACATTACTGTAATTCCCCTGATATAGATATTAGCCCTTATATTATCATAAAAGGTTTTCCTGCAGTCTATGTCTTATCTGTTGCTATATATGTATCCCACAGCCAATCTCGCCTCATCTACTCCCTCTATACAAAGCATATAAGTAGTCTGGATATATATTTACATATGTGGCCCAACTGAAGTTCAAAGAAAGTGGTTAGAACTACATTAGATGGTGGATCCTATCAGAACTAGCAGACTTTTCTTACATGGGCTTATAGGGAGACTTATGGAGAGTGATGAAATATGAGAGTATCTTATTAATTTTATTATATCATGAACACTTCAGCCATAGCTTGGAAAGCATTGTTGTTCCTTATCAACCTAAGGACAGCTGATTTACCAATAATTTACACATAAAATACATCACCATATTTTAGCGTTGCATTGATAAACATTATGTTATTGTATTATCAATAATTTCATTTCACTTGCAACCAGTCTCTTGAAAAGCCAATTGGGGTAAATAGGAAATGCCTCTCCTTTAACTAGGATCACCTTAGACCTGGCTAAGGTTGTAATTTGTTTCTTTCTTGAGAAAGAGAAAGAAACAGTGTATTTAGCTGGAAACCTTGAGCTGGACACCTTGAAATAATTCCAACAGCTCTTAATTTGTTTAGTTCTTTTCAATCTACTGAACTCCCAAAAACTGATTTTCTAAAAATGTTATATTCAAGTACTTTCATCTCTTAAATATATATATATTTTTTTATCTTTAATGATTAACTTGTCATGTATAAAACAACTCTAAATAAACTGGTGTACATGGAGAAGAGTTCATGATGCAACTTAAAATATCCGAGGTTCTGCATGACTGTTTCCTTTGTAAGAATGACAATTATTGCATGTTAATTTTAGAAATTGTTACAAAAAGAGTATAAGGTTTTCTCTTCATTCAGAAGAAAAATTGAAAATGATTCACATGCAGATGCGATTATCTCTTAGAGTACAACATACATTTTGGATATGATTGTCCTCTTGCTTCTGAAAAATCACATGTATCATATTCTTTAGCTGGTGTTGATATCGATTTTGTGGCATCGTTATGATAATTCATAAATTACAAAGCGACATATTGGACTTTTCATTGTTCTACCTGTTTATTAGATAGACTTCCCTGGAGTCATATATATGTTTCTCAGCCAAGAAAATAGCTGTTTAGCATTTTTTAAATCATGTCTATATCCTCATTCAAACCCAAAATAGGGAATTTCATAGAATTCCGGCAGCCATATTGAATTTACGCTAATTTACACTAAAGATGTGATTTCACTTGTGATTTGTATTGATTCCCCACCTCAGAAAACATATGTCTAGCATTTTAAATCATGTTTCTACCTGAATTCAAACCAGAATTATGGCTTATCATATATTTGGAGTGGCCATATTGGATTTATGCTAATTTGACCTACTTCCACCTCTTGGATTAATTTCGACTTTCATTCTGGTAATATGTAAGGTATTCTGAGATGAATGGCACTGGAATCAAATCTATTGCTTTTTGTGGCAGGTCAAACCCTATTTTGACTGGACTACATCAGCCACAGCGGTATTCCCGTCCCTGTGTTCAATTATATGTGTGGGTTTTTTTTCAAATTCTGAAAAAAAACCCCACTGAAAACTGAACCTACAACCCTGCTATCACATGACTATCACATATTACATATTAGATAAATACAGTGGTGCCCATAAGTCCTGGAAAACATTAAACAGGCCATTGGACCTCTACGACTTGTCTGATCCATGCAGTTAACTATACTGACCGCTTTGGCGACCGTTTCGGCAAGAATTATCAACGATAATTGTGTCTATGGAACACCTAATACGCTCCAATCATTCTTTGTTGGGCATAATTATCGCCATCTGTATGATTTTTCGACTATGGAACGCGATGGCCTCAAAATGGTCAGGATCAACGATTATCGCGACTATAAAACCTCTCTGGAAGACCTCTCAGAATTATCTCAGGTTTCAGATCTATCTTACCTTTTAAAATAATTGGACTATGCAGCACATTCGTGTCTATACGGTCGCTATCGATGATTGACTATATTACACCTCCCCTGGTTATCATGGAAATTATGTTACAAATCACATATTACTAGTTAGCTATTACATGGTAATACCTTTCCATAAATCCCTTGTATGAATCGCTATAACCTCCCCTAGTTTATTCATTTTTTCAAAGATAAAAAAGGCCCTAAATATTTCTCACTTTCCCAAGTAATTCTGAAATTTGACAACCTTAACATTGATATGAATAAATAGGACTACAATTTTATTTTCACATAATGCAGAAATAAAGCCACTTCTTATTGGCGCCATCGATCAGAATCGAAGCATAATCAAACAGTGGTATTACCACCTGTTTATAAATCATAAAAATTAGTTATTTTCCATGTGCGCTGGTTCATTCATTTCTCCAAAACGGGGCAAGTTCTTCTGTAACATACGGTGCGACTTCGTTTTGGGAGAAATCTCTGGTAACCATTTATAAAAGGTGATTTTATAATTACTGTGATATTCATTATATTTGTGGTGGGTGTGGGATGGGGTGATAGGAATCTCGTTAAATAATGGTAATCTCAAAATTCCAGCTACCAGTACCAGTGAGTACGGTAGTTTCATCCATATAAAGTTCTGACCCTACTGTTACCAAAATTACAAATTAGAAATTCTGGATCAAGTAATAAAGACAACGTTATATCAACAAATAAGTGAATGAATGTTGGTGGATTTCTGAAATTCGATCCGCTTCGATCTAATCAGTTTTGAAGTTAACTTTACAATGCCAGTCTCAATGGCTGCTACGGGCCGCTTCCTTAATTGTCAAGCAAGGTTGAAATTTATGTCATATAGCGTCCTTTTTTAGACTTTACAAATTGACATGGGTTTTTAATCCTCCACTCATGTATTTCCATCACCGTGAGATGTGCTGCAGCTTTCGCGCCGCCTGTTATAATCAGATGCTTTGCCGCGCTGACGGCACTCGCTGACGCCAAGCCGACAACGCCGCGTATCGGCGAATGCCGCAGCTTGTTGCCCTACTTGCGCACCTGCCATGGCAACGCCGGCGAAGCGTCGAGTCTTCCCGGTACCTGTCGGCTTGCACGGTTTGGTATATGCACTGCACGATCGATCTTGCGGCAGGCGATTGACACGCGTGAACGCAGGGAACGCTACTCACTGCCGGTTGCACGTCTGGCAGTCAACACATAAATAGACGCAACACGACATATGACTGGTCATCGGTGGACGCCGGCCACGTTGTGAGGACATTCTCAGGTCGAGGACAGCACCGTTGCTACCAACAGACGTACTAGGACGATTACACGCGTTTTACTCCTCGACATACCTGTCTGGGCAGGAAAACGCGCTCCAGACGGCTTACCATTGCAGCCTTTCGCCGGACCTCACACACATTCAGACAATATGGCGTGCACGAACAGGACGAATAAGGCTGTCGTTGATAGAGCTAAGAAACAGCTAGCGACCGCCAAGGATCCCGTAGAGAAATTGAGGCTTATATGCCTTTCACGAGGTGCAACTGGTATCAAGGGTCTATCAAGGTGAGTGTTACACCATAGCGATATGTCCTATTTATTGGTTTATGGTGCATATGTTCAGGGATTCCCTACGGATATTTAGCACCGTGTAACACATATATTATAAACTATGTTTATGCATGTCATCACGGATTGTTCGAGGAATGCCAGGACCGAAATGCACATGTATACATACCCATGTATTAGAAGGCAACATTTCCAGTAACTGCCATTCTTAATCAATTTGCAAGCTCCAATTACGTTAGTAAGACACTTAAGGTAACACACATGAACGTGGCGCTTTGATCTAAACCTGTCCTGACATGCTATTCTCTTTATTCTGCCCACAACTTTCCTTACCTAAGTGTTTACTATATGTGGAGACTTCGAACTCCAAGCCTGATAGGTACGTGCTTAAAGTATAAAGATTTTCGCTCACGGCCAAGATATTGTCTGATAGCACAACTCAAAATCAATGACCGATCGACTGCATATCATATTCAGATATAGCTAGTGTACCCGGCCCTGTACAGGGCCGGGTTCCTCTGCTATAGAGCCCTCCACCGGGTTGTCATTCCTCACTGGCCGCCATCTGACATGGATAAAAACAAAATTGAATCGATAAATATATACCCATTTGTCTTCGCCAACCTTCTAAACAGCTGTCTCTTACTTTATAACTGTGTATTAGACTTAGTTTTCCAATGGAGCTTGGCTGGTTCTCAAATCCAGCCATTTTGTTCAGTCTTCCTCGCTGGTTCCCTAACTGCACAGTGCCTTGCCTAATAACATAGGATAGCTGTTCACCCTTGAATTGAGATCAGGGGTGAATACTTTACCTAATTCAGATATATGTTGAAATGATATATCTTATGTTTTTTTATTGGTTTATTTATCCTGTAAGAACATCGGTGGTAAACCGGTATGCGTGTCCTTACAGACT
Source organism: Alentia gelatinosa (assembly GCA_950022655.1). Lineage (NCBI taxonomy): Eukaryota > Metazoa > Annelida > Polychaeta > Phyllodocida > Polynoidae > Alentia > Alentia gelatinosa. The sequence continues at coordinate 141,946,229 of OX465579.1, forward strand.
TTTGTACACCCGTACGTTACACAGAAATAAACTTCAAACCTTTTAAATTTTACTAGGTTTGAAGTTTATTTCTATGTATTACTACTCATAAATAGAATGAAAAAACTAATGTCACCATCTGTTCTAGTTATAATTTGCTAATTGTGTCCATCAGCAGTTAACGCATATTTAACTATGCATCCTTGTGCGTCCATCAACAACTTCTATCACATGGTTGCTATCTCTGAGATTCAACTAGTTCATAACATCTGCTTGACTGAAAAACCTCGATTTCAAATCTAGTGCATTTTTCTTCTTGAATACATTTTTAGCAGTATCACATTAGAGCTATCTCAAAGATGGCATACAGAACATGAAGTAAATAACTTAAGAAATATCATATCATTAAACTCTCAGTCTCAGTCTAAACAACACTCAGCTATTTAACAAAGCTATAGTTTCTTTGTCTATTTCTTGAATAAATCATGTGTTTCAATGTTTCTAATTGATGAGTCTAACATATTCCAATAACAATATTGTGGTCAACTCTGTCAAAGGCTTTGGCTTGATCAATAAAAGTTAAAATTGTAACTAACTCGTTGTTAATACCCATAAAAACTTCTTCTGTCAATTTTACTGTAGTGTCTATTGTTGAATGCCAGCCCGGAAACCCCCTGCATGTTTATTAGTAAATTGTTAGTTTCACAATAATCAGCAAGTCTTATGTATGTATAAGAGCGGACTTGTCATCCTGCCATACTTTCCATGGTGACATATTGCCATGCCAGTTATCATACCCCTAGCAGGTAAAATGGGCAGCTATACTCGTGAAAGTTTGTTTAATCAAGCCCTGTATCAAATCATTGACCTCATGTAATGGGGCCAAACTATCAATACATTGTCTTTTCAAAGTACATGTACTCGCATGTTTCATGAACGTTAGTCAGGGGTCTGCTGAATAACTCATGCCTACGAAAGTACAATGTATAAGGAGACCTCGTGCGACGGTTATCGTCTAATAATATCCAAGCTCATTTTCTATGACATTCCGTTAAGTGTCAAATTTATAAGAGAAACTCGTGAGATGGAAATAACTTGGCCCGTACTCCAAGTCAGACTGCAGAGTATTGCACGAAGCGAAGATGAGAGAATTATTCTGCGGTCAAACGAGTAGGAGCACAGACCAAATTATTTTCATCGAGTGGGTTTCTGATTTTTCTTCACCCTGTATAACATTATTAATTGATTAAATAAATGATCCAATTAGCCATTGAGTATTGAATACACTGTAGCTAAACGGCCGTGGAGTATGGGTTTCTAACGTTAAGCTTATGGAGAAAAATACCAGGGTGAGGTTAAAAGTTGACCCTAATTGTTCCTGGGTCTCGTTGATGAACCGAAAGGGTCTTCAAGTACGGGCCTAAATTATTCTACAGGCCCCAGAATAGTATACACTTTCTTGAATATATGTCATTAGCGTGTAAATACATGCTACACGGTTCAAACTACTCTTTTACAGAACATTCAAAATTTACGATGATGACCATAGCCATACCCTAGACTTCAGCGAATTCAAGAAAGGTATTCATGACTATGGAATAGATGACATGGACACTGAGGAACTGCAAAATCTGTTTGCCATTTTTGACAAAGATAAGAGTGGTACCATCGATTTTGATGAATTTCTTGTCAAGCTTAGGGTAAGTTATTTTTTCATTGGGATTTATAAACCGCGTAGAAATTTTGCAATCACGATACGTTTAAAGAGCAAACCTGTGAAGGTCACGATTTAAATTTCTACAATTATATCAGAAATCTTAACTGTATATTGTACAGATAATTACACACGAATTATAGTTCTTTTGGGGTAGATCTGTACTCCCATATACCGTAGTGTTGTAGTTGTAAATTAAGTACATGTCTCTTCGTGGTATAAACAAATCGTCAGTAGCATAACCATGCTTATCATTTCTCATATTATATTTACAGCCACCCATGAACAAGACGCGTAAGGACCTCGTCTTCAAAGCTTTTCAGAAATTGGACAAAACCGGCGATGGTGTCATTACAATTGCTGACCTGAAAGGTGTCTACAATGTTACAAAACACAAAAAGTACCTAAGCGGTGAATATACAGAAGACCAATGTCTCGGAGAGTTCCTTGATAAGTTCGACTCTGAAGACAAAGATGGAACGGTAAGGACTATTTTTAAAACACGTGTGATCAATCATATGAAACATTTCAGTTCCATATAACAGACTTGACCGACTTTGTATAACGTACCGGGTACACATATTCTAATCATATGTTGAACAATTTGCTGCTAATGCCGTTCAGTTGAAAAAAGGTAAAGATGATTACAATACGACAAACGTAAAGTATGTATGTTTAATACCATCATATCGTTCTTTGTTTTTTTATATATTATATTTTTCTTTAAAGTAAATTTATTTCAAATTTCCCATTTTCTTTCTCTGTGGCAGAGGCAAAAACAGACGTGGTTAATTGCTAATATTCAAGTTACACATTGTTTGTATCGGCCGTCAATGAATCGGTTCAATCAAACGGCAGTCTGGGTAGTTACTACGCATGAAGCAACACTTAAAATGTATGAATCTTTCCTATAAATTAACAACAGAAATCGCAAGAAGTAAAGGTAAGGTCTGAAGCTGGTCTTCAGACTTTCTGGATGACACCTGAGTTATATTCGATATCAAAGTTTATGGTCAACATTACAAATCTTATCCCGAGCCTGCCATCTCTGTAGTTGGACACATCTATTGGTGTATCTCCGATGATATGAAAACTACATGTACATATATGTATTTATGGAGTCTGTTATCAACAGACATAAACGCTATTATTTATTTATAATACTAGTATTTATTCACCACCATATTGAGATATTTCGAAACAAAATTCGTGAAATATATCATTTACATTTGTGTCAAACTACAAAGTAATTCAAACTGCCATCATATCTATTCATTCAGATCCCTTCAACCCGACCTCAGAGTTCACAAGTATTAACGCAGGGAACCTTAAGAAAGGTCTTAGTTTATGAAAGAAACTGTTAATTAACTCCCGTAACAAGATATGTATATTGTTCCTATATTCATGTTTGAAGGTATGATTTTATATATAAATAAATCCCATTGCATAATGTGTAAGTAAGAGAAGTATATGACCTGAGGTCGCTGGTACAAAGAAGTGAGAAATGATCATTCCCTTCTCACGCTTCTCTTCTCTCCTCACCTGCCACTATTCACTGCATCGTATGATACTCAGCTACGACGATCTACCGCAAATAACCCAGAGTATCGAAATGGTCGCAAGTATTACCATTCCAGGGGCGGAAACGGTGTGGTAAGGCCCCCAACAAGTCTGATACAGCTATTGTCTTTGTAATGCTGCTATGCTATCGACCTCTATATATCTGTCGAAAAATAGGATCATGTCCGTAGGATTGTTGCTTATAGCGATGGAGAGTAGTCTGCTATCTCGTAAGAGCATGCGCATACTCTCTAATGGCATACATTTAGCAGTAGAAGTTGTTCTCATATTCGTCAATCACGTTAAGATTTGGGTAATACCAATCATGTAACAGTGGTATTACTTGTTTGATTTAAATTTGCGAATCAAACAAGGTCATGAATTTCGTAGCAACTGTTGTTTTGTTATATATATGTAATGTTCGAGTACCATTTGCAACCGTTTGTTACAGGATGTTATACATGTAGTTAAGTGGTACACAAATGTACCGAGCACACTTGCATGTCCCATAAGATCTAGTTCACTAATTGATAAACCAAAGGTAATGAAATACGGTCTTTCGAACTTCTGAATGAAGTTGGCAACTTCCTAACGGAGAACCGAATTTCAAATCTTGTCTGGTCCCTTCTTTTTAGCTGGGGTGAAGAAGAAAGTAATTTGCACTAATCTATGATTATAAATGCACCAGAAAGAATGGCATGTTCATAGTCAGATGCAATGTAAAGGCTGTATGAATTTTGCCTTATTTGTTTGTGCTTCTTAATACTAGCACTTTTTTTTTACTATTAAATTTGTGTCATTCATTTTTTTTAGTTAAACATGGTAAAACCAGTAAGTTTATAGGCTATATATGATAATTTTCGTGTTGTTTTTTTCATCAAAGAAACACCCAACTATTTAATTCCACAAGCAGCAAATATCGAAATGTATCTATGTGTTGGTTGCATGGAAGGGTCTGGAATCAGATTCACTACATTATACTCAGTTCCATACATGACTATTTTTAACAGATCACGAAAGAGGAGTGGCTTAATTATTACTCCGGTGTCAGTTCATCTATCGACAACGATGCCTACTTTGATCTGATGATGAGGAATGCGTGGAAACTATAAACGTAAGTAGTCGTCGATGTTCATAACAATTTCGGAAGCAGGTTCATTCCAATCAAAATTCATTAGACAAGTATTTTTGTTGAACTTTCTGATCCATTAGAATTTCTAACATATTTATTTAATTTTCTAATGGATCTCATTAGAAAGCATCCACATTTAGTAGACTATGAGGTGACCGTCCGTCAAATATTGTTTATTACTATCTGTATAGAATCTAATTTTTGACATGTTATGTTCAATATATAAAATATAAAGAACGATGATAAATTGAGTAATGTCATTATTAGTATATCCAAATTGGTAAATAGTAAAAGGTTCAATATCGAAGCAACTTTTTCAGTGCGAGTTCAGTAGAGCTGTTGAGTTCCTTCTTTCTCTCTGCCTCCTGCCACCACACACGAATACGCAACACATCCCTCTCCTTTCTCCATAGTGGTATGTCGTGAGTCGCAGTTGACTCCAATAGAAACACAGCACAAACTGAATTGTAACATCAGTTTTATACTATTAGACATGGTAACATTTCTTACTACGGCTTTATTTTCTTATTTACAGGGAGGCCAATATCAGAGAAACACTGATCGAAACACTACGTTGATTCTCAGAAGCAAGATTATCCACGTCACAACCGAGTGTATATCGACTTAAATGTACAGCTGCAAACATTGGACGGGTGTTTTCAGTTGTATCTCTCACAACAGTTCGTAATATTTGTACAGGTGTTTTTCCCGGTGACGCAAAATTAGTGCCGGTCCTTCATGTACAGTTCAAGCATGCGAACGTGTAGTAACTTTTGTTGGATACGTTGTCTTCTATGTGTTGTGAACGATTTTTAAGAAATTTTAGTTATATTTTACCTGATTTTAGATATTTTATATTTGATCATTGTTTCTAACTTTTATTGAGCAGATCACACCCATCATCACAGCTGCTACAGTCAATATAATGACAAGCTATAAGAATACTCCATTGCACACATTTCTCTAACACATGCTATTGAGATTACGGAATGAAATATGTGTTGTTCATTGGATTGTAGTATAGAGATAGAGTCAATATGGTATATTTTAAAAATGGCAACAAGTAAATTGCTTTACCTTATTAAGAGTACGCCTTCGATATGTCGTGGAAGCTATGTCTGTTCTATGCTATATGACTTAGGCCTAATACTTATGGCAAGCAATTAGTGTTCCCGTGAGTCGTCATGCATGTTATTAATTTGTCTAGAGGATATTTATTATACCTTATAATAGTCGCTCTAAACCTTTGTGACTTTGTTATTAATCATTATTAATAAACGTTACGAGTATCTTTAATTTGTATTGTTGTAAATTTTTGTTCTCTACCTTGCCCATAGTCTACATGAATAATTCAATAATTAACATACGAATTTCTGTGAATGTGACAGATGTTGGCTCCTCTGCACTGAGCTGACAGTGGAGTGAGTCGACTTCATCGCTTACCCATTTCAAACAGTCACCATGTAGATCAACGCGTTCCGAGGTGAAATGCGTGAAGATAAGTTGTTTAATCAAGTCAGGCGGGACATGACGAAACAAAAATCTTTAAGATACTACGTAAAATATTTGGGCGATCACATGCACAATATTAACTGGTTTCAGATACAAGTGGGAGTAATCTCCGAGGACAAGACGCGTAGTAATCTCCGAGCGATAGCGAAGTGATTACGTAATCTAGTCCGAGGAGATTTCAGTCGCTTTAAGCTGTCCTTTCATTTGCAAAGATTTAAAATTAGGTCGATGAGCCTCTTATCGTTAGTAATAATATACAGCTATAATTTCTAAATTGCCCGCTAGGCGGCAGTTAGTTAGAATCCGTTCGTCATATTGATTGTACATGGTCACCGGAGGATGGAGTTCACAATAAAATACGGAATAAGACCAGGCAAGAACTCGTTGAAAACTGTAATCTGACAGATTATGGAGTTTCGGGGACATTGCCACAGATAAATTCACTAAACTTGTACCATTGTCTGCTGCTGTCACTGTATGTATTAGTTCGCGTTTCGCTCGCTAGGGGCCAGATGACGTTTTGGGAAATATTTCCAATAATCTCCTGATTATATAATCGAAGGTTATTAAATTATATCAATTATAAACATTTGCCTAAAGTATCATTTTAAAACAAACGTTCAACTTCATCCATGAATGATCAAAATGCTATTAAAAGTCCACTCTCCTGATGGTTTTCAACTATCTGTCCATGATCATGATATGCGAGACGTGGATCTTTAAAACCCATGAATTATCAAGTTATTATATTTAACCTATCCTAAAACCCTGTAAGAGGTAAATGGAAAAAACCTGACGCATATTTTACTGATATTAAAATTTATTGACTAAGGTTAAAAATGGCCCGTGGCGGTCACCAAGGCGGAGACATGGGCTGGGGGTTCTGCAGATAAGACATCACGACAGCTGATATCGACAACCTGCAATAGTAAAGATCATATAGATATACATTAGTGTATAAAAAAAATTCTATCAACTGATGATAGAGAAAGAGTTAAAATAGTGACAAAACATGCGGACAACTAAGTAGAAACGTAGCCACAAGGCTAGCTAAAAAGTTCAAAAAAATTGTGCCAATGTATAGGGCACAAAGTGATTGTTAGTTCCGCCATCATCCACCAGGAAATTGTAAGATAGTGCCACTGTAGTCGGGGAACAACCACTGTTATCAGTGGTTATAATCTATGGATAATATTGAGACGAGGCTATAATTCTTTCATGGCAAGCCCAAAAAACAGTTTTGATAAAATCCATTGATAATTGGTCCCGCCACCTGGTGTTTTGGATGTTGTCGGGGGCAAGATTGCCGCCTCCATAGCACAATAGCTAAAGGGTCAATAAAACAGACTCACATTTTATGGGTTTGTGGTTGGTGTTCAACAGAACAACATAAGTAGAAAACAATTTGAGGAAAAACTGTAGAGGGCACAGCATTTAATCTGCAATCAGCGTGATTGTATTCAGAATTCGATTTATACGTAACATGTATGAAATGGTCTGTATTATACGGAAATTGGCTTACTGTCTACGTATGTCAAAAATATGTGATATAATTATTGATCAGATACTTCCTGATGCCAAAGGCAGAGGGATGTATCTGATTGATGATTTTACCAAGTATTTTGACATATTAAGACAGTCAGCCCATTTTCGTATCATATACATACAACATATAAAACATGCTAATTCAGTCGGATCCGCTTGAAGCTTCTCCCGCACATATTGACAGAGGAAACCAGGGGGCTGTTTCACTAGGAGCTAGACGTCTCGCTGTTTGTAACAGTGGCAGCAAAGCGGCAGTTTGCGTTTCATTAGTAGGTGCACTCAAGCGTGAACAGCACTTGGGACATGAGCGGTACCAAAAGTGGCAGATCCTGTTTCATCAGTCAAGTGGCTCTCGCTGTTACTGCCACTGTGGCGCCACTGTAAGCGAGATGGTCGACCCTCTCGTTGGTTACGCATATAGAAAGCTTTCACCCACTTTCCCTTTAGATTAAATTTAGATTTGAATTTTGTCATAGCAAATACTGCTCTGTGTTGAGCACTTCCCGCCGGCCTCCGGGGGAGACAAAAAGAACAGCCGAAACCCCGCCGCACTACGGAGGGAGTGAAAAAGAACAGCGACCAACAGAGCAGACGTTTGTAATGACGAAATTCAAACACCGATATCTTCACAACGGTGTGGCCGTTTTCCTTCATATTTGGTACGATTATAGGTTATATGTATACCTCACTAGTGTTAAAGTTTCATCGCTGAATTCCCATGGGAAGAGGTGAAATTCAACGTTATCCCGGCCCATCGACGAATAAATTCGAACGTCAAACGCGTGTACATAGCGAGGCCTATGCCAACAGTGAGAGTTGGTCTCACCTCAACAGCGAGACCACTGATGAAACGCGAATTTGGGATTGACACTGTTGCTGCCACTGTTGTGGTCTCACCCCTCACTTTCACCCCTCTACTAGTGAAACAGCTCCCAGATCTAGGCCTGGAGACTGAAGGGCCACTAGAGTAGGAATCTCGTGGAGGTAAAAACTTGAACATGCTGGTTTTTTTTCAGTTCCAAATTCAGCTATCCTTCGACTTAGCCGTGTTGAAAACAGAATTTAATGCTTTAGTTTTCTGACCTGAGACCACAATCGTATATGCAGGTATCACTGTATAATTCATAGGGATTCTCAGCAACTCGCTCATACCTGTGTCATACTAAATAACAGCCCATTCAGAATTATGCTGGTATATACAGGGATGCCAGTGAGGTTTTAAAAAACCCGGAAATGTACCAAGCCTCCTCATCTGCATCACTATCTTTGATATGATAATACTTTGACACAAAATATCAACAACATAAAATTGTGGTATATATATCATGTTTAGATGGCCCTGAGGTTGGGCAACACCTGAAATGTTCTATCCTCAACATTGTAGTTTCTAATAGTAATATGTGCCTCCCCCTATATGGTTTTTAGGGTTCCCTGTTTTTCTTCCCACATTCTTTATAACATCTGAGTTGGTATGAATAGCATTTTGAATATATTGAAATACTATTCTAGTAGGTACCTGTCCTTTTCATTAGTTCCTGGTAAAAAAATTGATTATTTGTATAATTATTTATCAAAGTTCAAAATTAAGGTCATTCAGACTTGAGCAAATCTATGCAAATTACTTCTCTGTGGCCAGTGGTCGTAGTACACCTGTGGCCATTTGCAATATCGAGCACATGTTTTCCGAGAGCCTCCCTGACTGCATAGTGTTGTCCCATTACACTAACTGCCATATAAGGAATAGAGTAGACCCAGTAGCCAATGACTGCATTCGCAGCAAACCCCGACCTTCACCCTGACCTCCTTCAATAATATTTATAGCACCTTGGGACGGTTCTACAGTCGAGAGTAGACCTAGTGGGCCACAACCACCCTCCTGAGGCGGCAAGGCCAAGGTGAGGATAGGTGGTCAGAGCACCCGCAAAATTTTACATGATGTCGTAGTGTGACAGTAGGTGTAGGTCATACGGCCATAGGTACATAACAATACAGAAATTTAATTATTTGGATATGGAACAGATATCAACTTGACACCGCAGTTAAAAAAATTGATACCAAACCTGGTTTCAAAGTGAAGGTTAAAGGAGCTTACTCAGTGTATGATTGGACTGTCTGACATGCCTGATCGCCGATTTAGTCTGGTTGTTTGCTATCATCATCTCCTCATGTTACTCATCTTTGTCCACCTACACCTCTATCTATTATCATTTTCACATCACAGGCCACCAAATCACCCGTTTTGATCTAGATGTACAATGCTTGCCCAGTGGAAGAACTGCCTTCGTGGCAGAACTGGTGTTACTTTTGCCTGAATAAAAAAACCTAACAAAAACAACAAAAACTTACATGAAACTGCTGAGCATTTGCTTTGTATCTTCTGAAGATCTGGCGTTGGCGAAGCTGATGAACGAGCAATAGACTGCAGCCCAGGCACACCACTTCATCTGTAACGGAGATGATTGTTAGTACTTACTAACGAGAATACGCTGAGTGTTGGACAAACCATGCCACATATACTTATATAGAGCGAATTGACCATGCTGTACATGTTACAAAACGAGATTTGACATTTTACCATAAATTGGCATTGAAACAATTTGAAACGGAGGAGAAATCTTTTATGGCTTCTTATGGAAAAAACTTCAAACTCAGAATTAATTAATCGGGTTTCAATAATTGAACATTTCAACACAGATTGCAAAACCCACATAATTGATAGATAAACCAAATGGTGACTAGAATGTATACTGTTAAAATAACAAAATCACACACTGTTCCAAGATACCTATTCACGAGAGCACAACTCTGTCAGTGGGTCAGTGTCCTTCTAAGTGAGTAAAACTAAACGCGAGGCGGACAACGTCCGACTAAATGATACCCAGATTTTGCTATGATCAATGTGATGCCCTTCCGTACTATTAATTGCTAATATATGAGGATGGCTTCTCAGAATTATGTTGTTACTGACTAGGTCTAAAATAGACAGTAAAGTAATATCAATGCCTCACTTTATTAACAAAATAAAATCATTAATGCATTCGCTTGGGACAATCGCTCTTCCAAACACTTGTAGTGGTCACCGGCGGTGCCCCCCTATGGTTTAATCACCCACCTTAGGATAGATTGTATCTAATCAGGCAAAGTTTAATACTACCCGATGAGATCTCACATCCGGGAAGCTATACTTCCACACACAAATCACTGTCCAGTACAGTATCCGGACATCGGAATGGCAGGTAAAGCCGAGGGAACTAATCTACGATCAGAAGAAAATAGACTTGTTCAACCACTGAGAGGGTTTGGGAAAACCTACTACGTGAACAAAGCTCCAAATAATTCACTCTCTACAGAGGGAATGCACAGAGTAACCTGTCCACCTGCTGCAGACTCGGCCTTATGTACAAACCAAGTTCCGTAATCTGGGCACACCCATGGCACTTGCGTCCATGGGCTCACCCAAACCACCACAGGGCAGGGACTGGCTTCCCACGCCTTCTGGTGAAGACCGAACACACCGCCGCTAAACTGACCCGACCCCTACACAATATTATCATTAAGAATAAAAAAAAGGATGAGATAACGTCCTTCTCCCTAAACCCCCCCCCCCCCCCCCCGCAAAAAAACCCCCCAAAAAAATCATCATTAAATGTCCTATTGTAACCTTACCTTCATCATGAGGCCGCACATACTGAATATCATACCAAGGAGGTTCATGTAGTCTGGGGTTGGATCATCGAGGGGCCCTCCCGATGGTGGTGCTTTGAACCTAAACCGATAAAGAAAGCTCAACATGAAAACATCTACTACAGTTCACTTTATCTGTACTAAACAACTCTCCAACTGCAACACAGGCGATCAAGGACGCAGGAAAGAGTAAACTTGAACCTTTGTATTAAATCACTTACTTTGGTAAATCAGGGCTTCCACTTTCTTAGAAGGGAAGCCGCGTGTATATGAGGATATCAGGGTTTTTGCACCATCATTCAATATGTTCACATGTTAAATTGATTACTTACAATTTACAGGATGATGCAAGGTCAAACAGGTGAATTCTCACTATCTGGGTAGTTCTTTGTTTCAATTAAGCCTGTATTCCACCAACAAGACAAAATCGTTGTACAGCGCCCGTATGGCGGTTGCTGCGGTTGCTGGCAGATCTGCTCTATTTTGAATCATCTGTCGGGTTGGTGGAAGCACACACCCGACGTTTCAGCAGGCGTCGGTTCTCCTGCCCGACGTTTCAAGACGTCGGTTGGAGGATATTGGGGTTGATAGGAGTGTCGCCTCACGGTTGCTGAGCGTCTGATGGGGCGTTTGGCCATCTGCCAGCTGAAATGCGCTTCCACCAACCAGAATTTTCAGGCGATCCCCCATCCGATACCCCCAACAACCCTCCACAAGATGTAAATATAGCGTCGGCCGAAATAACTGATTGATTAGGTTTTTGTCTGCTGGAATTGGGCTTCTGGCCGATACATTTGAAGAGTATGACACCCGCCTGTGGGTTCTGCCGGGAGTTGCGGCGAGGGAACACCGCCAACATAGTGTGAGCGATACCCGAATCCGCGAACGGGCATCGAAAACTCCGAACCTTCGGCAAAATTCTAGCACCATAGCGTGCCATACATACTCATAACATCAATCCTTATCTTTATTTACCTTCATTGTTCGATTTGATGTGTATTTCCGCGGTTATTTGACGAGCTATCGCCGCTCCCGTACATTTTCCGACACGGGGATACACTGCTCCGCTCGATACGCGGCTCTCCCGGGTTCAGAGCGTCGCAGTGTATTGCCGCACGCCGCGCCGCCTATCGGAGAACTCGATTACTATGTAAAATGCGGCCAACGTCCACCAGTCGGCGCCCCGGCAGGGGCGTCGGCTAGGATCTGCTGGAACTTTTAACCCACCCGACGCTCGTATGGCGTCCAAATGAACGTCTGTTGGGGGTTTCGGTGGAGCAGCGACACATTTTGAGGCCATTTTCCCAGACGTTTCAACCGACGTCGGCTGAAAGGTCGGTTTGAACGTCTGTTGACGTTGAAAAAGTGGTTGTTTGGTGGAATACCGCCTTTAGACAGTCAATTTCATGGACAGGCTATCATACTGTCCATGCCAATAATGGTATATCCACAATTCTATTCTTATTTATTCGGGATTTAAAAGGGATACCATATTCACTGTATTGATGATAATCATGTACATATTAACTGTTTTCATATGAAATCGGCTATAACCTCTGAGGACTAAAGCGTAGTAATATCCGGGCAAATTCTAGGATATTACACAGAATCTAGTCCAGGGAGATTACGACAGCTTTTGTCAGAAATCTGTTGAAAAAGATAATAGAACATAACATTAGGTAAGTAGAAACGTTACAATCTGCAGCCTTTGAGATAAATCATCATCGAACACCTCAAGAAACATCGCGAAAAATAGGTACGCGATTATTCAAACCTAGCCCAATTTAGCAAGACAACCAAATCGGGACTAATCTTGCTACATCTTGTGTGTTGGTGGAATCACCACTTTAGAGGTGAACAATTATGATGTTCACAAAAACGTCAAGTTTTATATATAGTGCTGCGAAGTCGGATGTTTTGAAACGTAGACAAAATGGTCATATTTCATGTCATACCGGTACCTAAAATACACTTTTCCGTAAAAATTATTGTGTACCGACAATTATGAATATGATTCAAAATGCGTGGATAGGTTGTCGCTGAAAGATTGTGCGCTATGTTAACAAGTTAAGATTGCGGGAAAACCTTTCCAATGTTTCTATACTAAGTCTATTTAACAGTTGCAATCACATTGTCATTATCACTTCACCGCAAAACCACTTCGTGAGAATTCCGATTCTGTAGATTCCGAGTTTGCGTCCAATACATTGATTTAGAGAGCTTTGAAATTGGACCTCCGTGACTGGGACTGAGTGATATAAGGGTGACATCACTTGCACAGCCAACATACAATGAATAATATGGGTCTGCATCCTTACTAACACAGTAACACTAACAACACATGACCCCGATTAGCCACACCTCCCCCGAGGCTGTGGTAATTCCGTTGGTAATCACTGCTGGTAAATTAACCAAAACAACCAACCCGTTATGTAGGACAACGTAGAGATACATACCTGTGTACTTTTGCAGGTCTTCGGGGATCATTTGAGTTATTTGTGGGAGAAGACATGCTGAAGCCGGGCCGACGTGTGCTCTTGCTGTTTTCGTCGATAAATGTACACAGGAAGCGGAAGCTCACTTTGGAAAACGTACCCGTAGGTTCCCTGCGTTTGAAATGCGTGTCTCATGGATACCAGCGAAACTTATTAGTTCATATATGTGCCAATAGGAGCAGCACTGCATATCAGGCATTAGTTTCCATCAAAGTCGTGAGATGTCGTGACGACCATTCAATAAGGTTTCCCGGTCATCCGCAAGGAAGCACTGCAGTTGAGGTGGAGCCCTGCGCCCTGTTTTTTTTAGTCAAGACAGTCTTAGACTGAGACTAGCGACTTTGTCGAGTTGGAACCGTTTTTTTAGCCAGACTTTCATATGCTCTAGCGTGGCCATAGTGACAACGGGACGTAAGCCTACTTCAGTCTAAAGTGGGATTCACACGAAGAGACTCATGTAGGTACCTCCAGCATGGTTTGTCTGAGACAATTTTCCTGAGATTGTTTGCTGGTACATTGAGGACTTGCACACTAGCGCCATCTTGTAATGGCCGCCTAAGTAGGTCAATCGAAAACGAGGCGAGCACCCTCCATGCAGTCCTGAGTAATGATGAAAAACTAATGTTTTCAAACTTGAAAAATGGAAATCGCTCTTACATCATACCCAATCGGCCAATTTTTATAGACAATACATTATTAGAAAACTGAGACTTGGGCCTATCTGTTGGGATATATATGATATACCTGTGTTATGGATAGGATTTCCTGTCATAGAATGGACATCGGAAATATATAGGTAAAAACATTATAACATGTTACTTTCCAGTTTTCACAGTGATTTAATGAAAAATCGATAACAATGACCAATAGAAATAAACATCCTACATTCTGAGGCATTTCCAGTGGATTAAAATGATACCAATGTTACCAGGTTGTAATAGATATTTCCTGAGATAATGGATTATTAAGACATATGACAAGTAATTATAAATATAGAACTGCATCGAGAATCGTATAAATAGACAATACTCCACGAGTTTGGATGGGCCGCAATTGTCACTTTACGGGGGTGATCGTTGAGTATTTTTTTCTAATGTTATTCCTATGGCTAAACTTGTACCAGGGGTGAGATAATGACTTAGGCTAACTTTTGACACTTTTTCAAATCAGGGATGCAGGTTGGCATCAGAATAAAAACATTGAAACGATTTTCACTGCATTACAGGGTTTGCATATTACATACACATTACAGTGAGAAATCAAGGGAAAGTCAACTTTTTACATAGGTCAGTGGGTAAGTTCAGTTGTGAATCATGGACTGTGGCTGAATTGGGTGATTTAGCTGTTATATGTCAATATTAAACAGTGAAAAAGAACTTTTTATTTTGAAAATGAAAAGATTGATTTCTATGAAATCATTAAAAACTGGAATCCCTGTCAAGTACTTTAACGATATTATCTTTTGTTTTCCACATGTCTTAAACAATATGATACAAATGCAATATTATCATAAAATCAAGCTTTTTTACTCTTTGTCATCTGTGAAGATGCTATGTTACATCAAGAAATATATATCACAGCCTGGCAATGCAGGTATCATATTAATCGTCTTGGAATACCTAAGAAGATAGGATGCTTATTTCTATAGGTCATTGCGATAGATTTTTCATTAAATCACTGTGGAAATAGGAAGGTAATATGTTTGTGTTTTTTTAATCTAAATAATTCAGATGTTCAATCTATGACTGGAAATTTTAGCCATAACACATGTATATGATATCATACCAACAAATAGGCCCAAGTTTTAGGTTTTTAACAATGTTTTATTTATAAAAATCAGCCTGTTATTCATGACACAACAACAAATTATATTTTTAGTTAACTCTGTGCCTATGGTACTGGCTTCAATCCTACAGCGTTCGCCTCGCTCTGGAGTGCGGAAATTTCGCTGGTCCGCGGCTGGTACATATCAGGTGCATAGAAACCAGCGCAACCCGTTATCACGGCGACTGCCGCGCCACGCTTATATGTGCAAGTGGTGAATAGTCTCCTCGTGTGACACCCCTAAGTCTCATTTCCCTCAGTTAAGGGACAGCAGGGAAAATCGTCGGCATCAATTTTCCCTGTCAAGGTACATAATCTCAAGTGAATTGGATTTTAAACCCGTTTAAAATTTTTCGGGGACTTTGCTGAGACTAGCGTACCTCTTGCGAATAATGAGCGTCTCCTAGTCTCAGTGGTATGCCTTTTCACGGGTTCACACGGGAAGAAGGCCCTGCGCTAGAGACTATGTATCCTGAACATAGGTACTTGAGTCTCAGGGAACGCATTCACACAGGAAAAAGCTGCAAGCTTGAGACTATCACGGACTTGGAACACCTGGATTAGAAACAAACGGCCCCTGGCGTATCTATCTCTGCCTCGGCATTGTTAGGGTTCCGATAATGGCCGCTAGACGGCGCTACCGTCATTTGGAGTTAGTTCAATATTTTGCCACCAGGATCGCGACTGTCGCAGCTGGGAGGCTCAGCATAATCATGACATTCAGATAAACTGTCTACATTTGTCTACAAACGTTCACTACACTTAGCAACATAACTGTGACTGTTCTGTATAGGAATATACTTAGACCTTTTGATGAAGTAGTCAATTAAAGCCTGTTGAGGGGGAAATAATTTCAAAATCTTGATTTCCCATGTCAAATGAGGGAAATTTGAGTCCCAACCCAACCAAAATTACAAAATATCTGCCAATTGTCTGGAACCCCCCAGCACACCTAGGGCTATAATTTCAACTTCCATTTAGGAAGTGTCTTGAAATGATCAGTGAATAGTTTTAAAGTTATGCACATTTTGTGTCAGTTTGGGTCAGGTCAGCAGGCAAATTTCCCTGATTTTCAGGCAGTGAGTCTTGGGAAAAAATTATTTTCAATTCATTCCCATGCCCCTAGGCCTTAAAGAAGTATTTGTCAGTCGATTCCAGATATATACCTACATGGGATAGTTGGAATTAGGGTCCTAAGTGCACTAGATTTTTTAAAAGTTACTGCACATTTTGTCTTAGAAAAGTTGGTGTCTGCGGGCAAATTTCCCTGGTTTTCAGGCAGTCAGTGTTGGGGGAAAATTATTTTCAATTCATTCCCATGTCCCTAGGCCTTAATGAAGTATTTATCAGTCGATTCCAGATATATACCTACATGGGACAGTTGGAATTAGGGTTCTAAGTGCACTAGATTTTTGTAAAGTTACGGCACATTTTGTGTCAGTTTGGGTCGGGTCGGCAGTCAAAATTCCCTGTTTTTCCAGGGAAAAATCCAGAAAATCCAGATTCCTAAATTATTCCCGTGCCCCTAGGCCTTAATGAAGTATTTGTCAGTCGATTCCAGATATATACCTACATGGGACAGTTGGAATTAGGGTTCTAAGTGCACTAGATTTTTAAAAAGTTACGGCACATTTTGTCTTAGAATAGTTGGTGTCGGCGGGCAAATTTCCCTGGTTTTCAGGCAGTTAGTGTTGGGAACAAAAAAAATTTCAATTCATTCCCATGTCCCTAGGGCTTAATGAAGTATTTGTCAGTCGATTCCAGATTTATACCTACATGGGGCAGTTGGAATTAGGGGTCTAAGTGCACTAGATTTTTTTAAAGTTAGGGCACATTTTGTGTCAGTTTGGGTCGGGTCGGCAGTCAAAATTCCCTAATTTTCAAGGGGAAAATCCAGAAAATCCAGATTCCTAAATTATTCCCATGTCCCTAGGCCTTAATGAAGTATTTGTCAGTCGATTCCAGATTTATACCTACATGGGACAGTTGGAATTAAGGTCCTAAGTGCACTAGATTTTTTAAAAGTTACGGCACATTTCGTCTTAGAATAGTTGGTGTCAGCGGGCAAATTTCCCTGGTTTTCAGGTAGTCAGTGTTGGGGAAAGATTATTTTCAATTAATTCACATGTCCCTAGGCCTTAATGAAGTATTTGTCAGTCGATTCCAGATATGTACCTACATGGGACAGTTGGAATTAGGGTTCTAAGTGCACTAGATTTCTAGAAGTTACGGCACATTTTGTGTCAATTTGGGTTGGATCGGCAGGCGAAATTCCCTGATTTTCAGGCAGGCTGTGAGACAAAATGTGCCGTAACTTAAAAAAAATCTAGCTCACTTAGGACCCTAATTCCAACTGTCCCATGTAGCTACATACCTGGAATCGACTGACAAATACTTAATTAAGGCCTAGAGGCATGGGAATGAATTGAAAATGACTTTTCCCCAAGACTGACATCCTGAAAATCTGGGAAATTTGCCTACCGGCCCCAACTTTTCTAAGACAAAATATGCCGTAACTTTTAAAAAATCTAGTGCACTTAGAACCCTAATTCCAACTGTCCCATGTAGGTATATATCTGGAATCGACTGACAAATACTTTATTAAGGCCTAGGGGCATGGAAATAATTTAAGAATCTGGATTTTCTGGATTTTTCCCCTGAAAATCAGGGAATTTTGACTGCCGACCCAACTGAAAGAGACACAAAATGTGCCGTAACTTTAAAAAAAACTATTGCACTTAGAAAGCTAATTCCAACTGCATTATGTAGGAACATACCTGGAATCGACTGACAAATACTTTATTAAGGCCTAGGGGCATGGGAATGAATTGAAAATGACTTTTTCCCAAGACTGACATCCTGAAAATCTGGGAAATTTGCCTACCGGCCCCAACTATTCTAAGACAAAATGTGCCGTAACTTTTAAAAAATCTAGTGCACTTAGAACCCTAATTCCAACTGTCCCATGTAGGTATATATCTGGAATCGACTGACAAATACTTTATCAAGGCCTAGGGGCATGGAAATAATTTAAGAATCTGGATTTTCTGGATTTTACCCCTGAAAATCAGGGAATTTTGACTGCCGACCCAACCAAAAGAGACACAAAATGTGCCGTAACTTAAAAAAAACCTATTGCACTTAGAAAGCTAATTTTAACTGCACCATGTAGAAACATACCTGAAATCGACTGACAAATACTTTATTAAGGCCTAGGGGCATGGGAATGAATTGAAAATAATTGTTTCCCAAGACTGACTTCCTGAAAATCAGGGAAATTTGTGTGCCGGCCCCAACTATTCTAAGACAAAATGTGCCATAACCTAAAAAGAATCTATTGCACTTAGAACCCTAATTCCAACTGTCCCATGTAGGTACATACCTGGAATCGACTGACAAATACTTTATTAAGGCCTAGGAGCATGGGAACAATTTAAGAATCTGGATTTTCTGGATTTTTCCCTTGAAAATCTGGGAATTTTCACTGCCGACCCAACCCAAACTGACACAAAATGTGCCGTAACTTTAAAAAAAACTATTGCACTTAGAACCCTAATTCCAACTGTCCCATGTAGGTACATACCTGGAATCGACTGACAAATACTTTATTAAGGCCTAGGGGCATGGGAATGAATTGAAAATACTTTTTTCCCAAGACTGACTGCCTGAAAATAAGGGAAATTTGTCTGCCGGCCCGAACTATTCTAAGACAAAATGTGCCGTAACTTAAAAAAAATCTAATGCACTTAGGATCCTAATTCCAACTGTCCCATGTAGGTATATATCTGGAATCGACTGACAAATACTTTATTAAGGCCTAGGGGCATAGGAACAATTTCAGAATCTGGATTTTCTGAATTTTTCCCTTGAAAATCAGGGAATTTTGACTGCCGACCCAACCCAAACTGATACAAAATGTGCCGTAACTTTTAAAAAATCTATTGCACTTAGAACCCTAATTCTAACTGTCCCATGTAGGTACATACCTGGAATCGACTGACAAATACTTTATTAAGGCCTAGGGGCATGGGAATGAATTGAAAATAATGTTTTCCCAAGACTGACTTCCTGAAAATCAGGGAAATTTGTGTGCCGGCCCCAACTATTCTAAGACAAAATGTGCCGTAACTTTTAAAAAATCTATTGCACTTAGAACCCTAATTCCAACTGTCCCATGTAGCTATATATCTGGAATCGACTGACAAATACTTTATTAAGGCCTAGGAGCATAGGAACAATTTCAGAATCTGGATTTTCTGGATTTTTCCCTTGAAAATCTGGGAATTTTCACTGCCGACCCAACCCAAACTGACACAAAATGTGCCGTAACTTAAAAAAAATCTTTTGCACTTAGAACCCTAATTCCAACTGTCCCATGTAGGTACATACCTGGAATCGACTGACAAATACTTTATTAAGGCCTAGGGGCATGGGACTGAATTGAAAGTAATTTATTCCCAAGACTGACTGCCTGGAAATCAGGGACATTTCTACGCCGGCCCCAACTATTCTAAGACAAAATGTGCAGTAACTTTCAAAAAATCTATTGCACTTAGGACCCTTATTCCAACTGTCCCATGTAGCTATATATTTGGAATCGACTGACAAATACTTTATTAAGGCCTAGGGGCATGGGAATGAATTGCAAATAATTTTTTCCCAAGACTGACTGCCTGAAAATCAGGGAAATGTGTCCGCCGGCCCCAACTATTCCAAGACCATAGAAAAAAGGATTGCAAATAAACACCTTAGGAAAGTAAGTCATGATTATACACTTAGGAAAGAATGAATGTATGTATTTCATGTGAAATAAAGAAAGAGCTTGCTCAATCAAAAAAAAAAAAAAAAAATATGAATGTAGATATTAACATGTTCACCAAGACCGAAAATCATGGCTAGACACTCAGGATATATGGTCAATTCTCCCAGATCGTGATCGATGCCCACGTACGGTGACCAAAAATTCAAACTAGTTAGATCTTTATAAAAATGTGGAAATATACAGTAGGAGACAATATTAGGCATGTGTAAAAGTTGGGAACACTAATCTTTATTGGAAATTATTTTTTTAGCTGAATGAATTTAACCTTATAAGTCCTATGTCACCGTACGTGGGCAAGTGGGTTTCACAAGGCCTTAGTGGAAATATTGATTGTTATTTATAAGCAGAATCAGATTTTCATTTTCAGAAAATGAAACTCTAATTATATTGAATAAATCAGAGTTGATTATTACTATTCAGAATATAATGCCCACGTACGGTGACGGGCCCATGTACGGTGACATACCTAAAAATACATGTATATTTCTTGGCATTAATATGCCTTAAGTATTTGTAAATTGCAGGTGTTAATGGTTCCATAATACTCTATTTTTGTATAAAATATTATTCAATAATATTGTAAATCTTCTTCCTTACATAAGCAAAACCTAATAATTTCTGCCCATGTACGGTGACCAAATAAAGTTCACCACCCATGTTCATTTAGCTGTGATATATTTGATGGAAGAATTACTTCATACACTCCAGATCTTATGAAACCTGTACACATACCTCCTTTATTTGGAGGATGAAAAAGTACCCCAAAAAGTAGTTTTCTATAAATTGTGTACCTTTTAATGTGGCATGCCCATGTACGGTGACATACCCTTCACCACTGATTTTTTACACCTAGATTACATATAAATTTCCCCATTTAAACATTTATTAGGTTTTATAAGTTCTACAACACATTTGTGGCTATGAAACATTCAGAACTGATAAATATCTATAGTCACAAATTTATAAGAGGTCTTCAAAATCTGGTCATTGAGGTTTCGTCTATGAATTTTGAGCTAAAAATGCCTTTTTTAGGGATTTATCAATTTTCTTTCACAAAAGAGGTACATGAAAGTGGGGTTCCCCTGACAGATCTTTCATTTCTCCATACTCTAATATCGTTTCTGATACTATAAAACAATGTTTAGATAAGAAAACGACCCTTTGAATTATTGGTCACCGTACGTGGGCCATCGATCACGATCTGGGAGAATTGACCATATATTTAAATAATAATGAAGTGTACTATTATTGAAATAAAGAAAGCTTGCTCAAAACAAAACAAAAAACAATAAAAAAAACAAAACAAAACAAAAACAACATCAGCAGCGCCACTTTTAACCCTGGTAACTCAAATTGGAACTATCGCCAAATTTTTCCTAGCGGATCATACGGAAATAAGCGCTCTACCCGCGAAATGCACTCAAGCGTAGCCGAGGCGAAGAGATCGTTGAACAAACACGGGAATGGCCCGCGTTTCCTATCCATAGATATAAGTCCGTGAGACTATGTACCTTTTAAAAAGGAGCTTGTCTGAGACTATGTACCAAGTCTTTCCTTCCGTGTGAATCAGATCTGCCATTTTCCCTAGAGACTGGGAAAGCTCAACTTCAACATTCTGCTCTAAGATGATTGGACAACTAATTATACCTCCTTGAGTCTCCATCAGATGGCGTGACTGTACCAGCATATAAAGCCTCAGAGATTTCTCTCAGGAGATCAGAAAAATGCAGGATTCAATTCTGTTTTCGGCATGGCTAGAAATATATCATAAGAGAATAAGCACATCTAAGTAGAGATGTGAAAAAGTAAGAGCAGTTTTGAGGTTTTCCCTACACGAGATTCTCACTCTCGTGGCTTTTCAGTCTCAAAGCCTAATGTTATTTACTATACTAGCAACTTCGTCGATTTGTACTTGGCTACGAGTCCGAGTCCCAAAAATAGTTTAAAAGTGAGCTGCCGTAGTGGGGTTCGAACCCCAAACTGAAAGAGCAACTACTCTCGTCTAACAATTCCTAACTGTTGTGGTGCCCTCTAGAGGGTGTACGAGAAACCATCGTAAACTCGTGGTTATTATTTCGCGTGACACAGATATTTTGTTGGCAACCAGCGGAGTGGTCTCCTCAGTCTCCAGCCCTAGGTCTGGTTAACAATGTCTCTATGTGCGGGAGCAACTTCAAGCGGATTCGACGGAATTCTACCGTTTTAGATATGGTAGGTAATAACTACTGCCGTAAGTGACGTAATTATTACACACTGCTCCCCATGATGTACTGCACAGCTGTGCAGTAAATCAGGGTTCATTTCACAGTCGTAACGGATATTATTACGGCGTCGATATTTAAAAATGGCCGACTGTGTCTACGCTTCGACATCACTAACGTTAACGTTAGAGCTTATAAAGAAGACTTACTCAAGTTACTGAAATACTGTAAAATCAAAAATACATATAGGAATTACAGAAAAACATCAAAGTACAGTAATAAAAACGTGAATAAACATGGCAAGCACCTTAAAAGCAGGATGGCAATGAGAGAGCAACAACTATGTTTTCTTCCCGCTGGTTTCCGGCGGGTTTCCAAGTGACAACAAATGTTGCTATGCTGGTTACTATGCACATTGCTATGCAATAACGTCACAGCCGCATTCCACGGACGAAGCGAAAGCTAGGGTTCACGTTGATCGTTCTGTACCCAAATTGGACTTAAAATGGATCTTACGACTTAAAAAAGGTAAGAATATGAATGTTTTGGAGGCATATAGTAAAGATAAAACATTCTACCTGTAAACATACAAATTTCGATCCTCACTCTGGCCATTGGGACAGAGTTCGGATCAAAATTTGTACGTTTACAGGAACATCGTTTTATTACTATACTTGCAGAAGAAGGCACTTCATGTTGAGAAACTCTAACTTGGTTTTATTGACATAGCGAAACCGGAAGTAGCGGCTGTGCATAAGGTGGCACTACACAAATCATTACACTTAAGTTTGTTTCACTCTGTCCCTATGTGCGAGATTAATTTCAAGCGGATCCGACGAGAATCACAGTAGGCAACCAGCGGAAGTTGGGATCTCATTGGTTTCTCACGGGAATAGTAGATCAGAAAATTATAATACTAAACTTTAAGTGCGTAAGGTGGCACTACACAAATCATTACATCTCCTTTCTTTTCAAGATATATGATATATATGAGTAAGAAACTTGAGATATGTAGTGTACGATAAAAGTCTTTGGTAGAAAGTCTTTGGTATGATGATATATGTCATATGTCTATAACCTATGGCCTTAGCCAGTCTTTGGTAGAAAATATGATTATATGCAACTACTCAACTTTTAAGATCAGAGTGATTAAGATCATAGCCTTGATCATGAGTATATTAGCAAATGAAAAGTCTTTTAACCCTTTAACCCTTTAAGGGCGGATGATGCCTTAAAGCATCACCCGGCTGGGGGCGGATGATGCCTTAAGGCATCACCCGGCCGGGGGCGGATGATGCCTTAAGGCATCATTTGCTGGGTATCTATGAAATTATGTATTTTTGCTTTTGAAAAGGAAATATTTTATCAATTAACTTGAAATTTGCACTGAATGTAGGTATAACTTCATATTTTAGAATTCTAAATAATGGAAATAGAAATATTAAGGATAACAAATTTTATCATGTGATAAATCTTCGAATTTTTAGGTCAGAGAAAAATGCCCCCGTCCCCTAGAACTGTACATAGTCACTAGTTGCCGTCCCCATGTGTGTAGTTCTGCCATAGGCTGCCGTCCTTAAAGGGTTAAGGACGCATGATGCCTAGAGGCATCACCGTGCTAAAGATGCATGATGCCTGGAGGCATCACCACACTAAAGACGCATGATGCCTTGAGGCATCATTGTCCCAATATTAACAAAAATATTTTAACAAAGAAATAATAGAGCAATTTTCATGAAATCTTCAGAATATGTAGATATAAGATCATATTTAGTATTTCTATTAAACAGAAATAAAATATTTATGATTATGTATGATACTGCATGATTACAAACTTGGATATTAGTTTTAGGTATTATGTGGCCGTCCTGTAGCCAGACAAACTGCCACCAGCACCCGTCCTTATGGGAGTAGCTGGGCCCCAGGCAGCCATCCTTAAAGGGTTAAGTCTCTTAACCCTTTAAGGACGGCCACCTGTGGTAGAGCTATCACCATAATATGACGGGTGCTAGTGATAGTACATATCTCTAAAGGACGAACACATTTTGGATTAAGTCCTAATTTGATGTCCCATCACGTGATATTATTGGTAATCAATAATATTTCACTTATTTTAGCTTACTGATATCAATTTTGATATTATACCTACAGTTTCTGAAGATTTCATGTATATTGATAAATTATGTCCTTGTCAAAAACAATTTAATAGGTTTAAGAGAAATGATGCCTGGAGGCATCATTCGGCCTGGGCTGGTTGATGCCTCAAGGCATCATTCGTCCTTAAAGGGTTAAAGTACAGAAAAGTGACTAAAGGCTAGTTGCTATGAATGAACATGTGCAAAATATGAACGTATGAACGTCAAGGAAAACACACAATATATGTCATGATGAACACACAAGTGGATCAAGAGCAATGCAAAACACATAGTTTATAGATCTAGTCTCTTGGTTTCCCTTGGTACCTGGCCACTCCCGAGTTTCCTTTAGGATGCTGGTCATCTTGGGGGCGGCAGTGGCATGTTTCCTGATGGGTGTGGATGGTTTAAGACTAGAATGTGGGACACTCTCTGGTGTCTGCTTTGCAGCTGACTTTCGTGGAGTTGGTGTCCTGGTTGTTGGTACAGTCTCTGTGCACGCAGGTGGTGGCACGCTTAGAGCGGGTGCTACCTGTTGTGTGGCTGGCAGTCCTTGCAGATGCGGTTGTGCGACAATGACTAGCTGGTATGGAGGTGTGTTTGCTGCTGGTATCTACTGCTGGTTGTTGGTAGGTGCAGTCTTGAGCTTCAGATGTTTGCGGTTATACTGGTATTTACGACCGTTGCACTCTACTACATAGGAGCGCGGTGTGTTGTGATGTGATACTACGGTCGCAGGTTGCCACTGTTTAGAGCCTGGGAGTGGTGTCATGTGAACACTGTCCCCTGGTTTTAGCACAAACTTGTCCTGAGACGTTGTTTTATCGTGGTAGTAGCACTGCTTCTCTTTCTCCTCCAAAAGCTGTTGACGGACTATGTCAAGGTCATACGAGCATGGCAAAAGGAGACTGGTGACAACAGGCAGCTTGTTCCTGGGCCTGCAAGACATGAGAAGTTGGGCAGGTGACAATTTGCAGCTCTCTAGTGGTGTGGTGTTGTAGTCCAGTAGAGCTAGGTTGTGCTCATCAGTCTTTTCCCAGAGGCGTTTGCTGGTCTGTACGGCTCTCTCAGCGGCACCATTGTATTGGGGATATCATGGCGATGATGTCACATGCTGGAAGCCCCAGGAATTTTTTTTAATTTTTTTTTATTCAATAAGCAAAATACATTCACCCAGGGTTGGGCGTTCTTACATGCATTGCAAGGGAAAGTAAACTGTATATACAGTTGAACCATATGCAACAAGCATATTATAATGATTCAGTAAGACAAACAGGACTAACAGGACAATACGTGATTGATTTAGTATCTTTCAATTATACACTGCGACTATGAGCGTAATTCAGTAAGTATATGATACGATTTTACTTTCTGCTACCGGCTGACCACGAAGAAAACCTGCTCACCATTGGTTTACCTCTCTCAATAAATACTCCTCAACATACAACTTAAAGTATGATCTATCCAGACACAGTTTAATTTCTTTAGATAAATTGTTCCAAATATTTATCCCCAAATAAAAGGGTGAATTCCTAAATTTCTCGGTTTTAGGGAAATCATTTTTTATGGTTATCTTATCACCTTGTCTAGTGTTAGCTGGGTTTTCTTTGCAATGCATCGGGTCATGTAACCACCATAAGACATGCATTAGCAGATGTAATACCCTCCTATATCTTAGAGGCCTAATCTTGCACCAAGTGTAAAGTTCATCTACTGAGTGCTCACGTATTTGGTATATTCCTAGGGCAGACCTCATACATTGATTAAATGCTACATCAAGTGATTTCTGATCTCTTTGGGAGCAGCTTACGTATAAGAAGTCAACGTAGTCAAATACTGGTAGTACTGTCTGTTTTAGTATTAAGATCCTTGTTTGTTCTGGTAATAAATGTCTAAGCAGTCGCATTTTTTGCATCTTCTCGAGTTCGAGACTGTTATTTGTACTTGGTATTTGTGAGATAGCATAGTGTCAAGCATAATTCCCAGATAGTTAAATTTGTACACTCTTTCAAGAGCCATTTCATTGATTTTACAATCATGTAACTTAAGCTTGTCAAGCCCTCTTCCAAACCACATAATACTGCTCTTCTTTTCGTTTATCTGTAACTTATGATCACTCAGCCATATATTTATATGGTTAAGATCCTCTTGCACATTTCTGCATCCTGTTATTGGGTTTAATTCTGGCCTTATCGGGACAAGATCATCTGCGTACATTATTGCTGTGCAGTTCTTTATTTCTTTAAATATGTCGTTAATAAAGATGATAAATAAGGTCGGTCCTAAGACAGATCCCTGGGGGACCCCGCAGATTATATTTTCATTTGATGATATAGTATTATTGAGTTTAACACTCTGTTTACGTTGACTTAGATACGAGCTAATCAGTTGGACACATTTTTTTCCTGATCCCAGATTTTTTAATTTAAGTATCAGTATTTTATGACAAACGCTGTCAAATGCTTTTCTTAGATCGATGAAGGCACATAGACTCTTTTTACCCCGATTCATTCCTCTATTTAGTGTTTCTGTCAATAGAAAGATTGCCTGCCCTGTTGATTTTGCCGACATGAAACCAAACTGGTTCTTATTTATCAAAGTGTTATCCAATATATGATTCATTAGACTTTTTTGTATTACCTTTTCAATTATCTTTGAGACCGACGGTATTACTGTTATTGGGCGTCAATTAGAGTAATTGCTTAAAGATCCCTGCTTCGGTAGTGGGGTGATAATACCGTGCTTCAATGATTCCGGGAAGATGTTCGACTGGAGTACGTTGTTAATTAAACTTGTCAATATTTCCGGTCGCACTAAGAGTGTACACTTTAACTGTCCAGTATTCAGGTGATTTATCCCACTAGATTTGTCATTATTCAGATCTTTCACTATTTTAATACAGTCTTCATTATTTATGAATGTAATTTTGTGCCTATCTATCTCTTCATCCCATGCGGTACTGTATTCCATATCTTTAACTTCTCCTAACCTGTTTAGTATGTTGGGGCCTATGTCTAGTATGTTGAATGCGCAAACCTCTGGAATTCCATGGCATCAAATTGTCAGTCCTGACAAGCCTTGGTATACCGTGTTGAGCAAATATTGCCTTCATCGACTTGATATCAACACAATATACTTTGAGAAATAGTCGACAACACAGATGTAGTGTGTGTGTCCAAACTGGAACAGATCGGCAGCGACTTCCAGCCACGGCCCGTCAGGCGTTTTGGTGGGACATATAGCGGTTCGGATGGAGTTTGCCTCTGATGAGTGTTGCATGGGTCACAGTCACCGATCATGTCCTTGATCTCGCCTGTCATGTTCGGCCAGTATAGTGTTTCCCTGGCCCTCTGCTTACATTTGGTAATACAGAGGTGCAATTCGTGGATCTGGGCGAGCATGTTTGAGCGCATGGATGGTGGGACGACTATGCGCATGCCTTTGTACACAATGCCATCATGTACTGACAGCCTGTCACATATGGACCAATACTCCCTGATGGAGTGCGGGACTTCGGATTTAGTGTCCAGCCATCCTTTGAGAATGATTGAGTGCAGCTCATTCAGCTCAGTGGCGGTAGCATGCTGGAACTGCTCGTAGCGCACCGGTGATACAGCAAGGTGCTCAATCATGTTAACACTGAGCATCTCAATGTCCTCTTTACACTCGGGTAGATTTGCTCTGCTGAGCGCATCTCCGACTGGAATGTCTTTTCCAGGCTTGTAGATTAGCTTGAGATCATAGGGCTGACGCTGGAGCAGCATACCCTGTAGTCTCATCGGAGCAGCGAGAAGCGGCTTCATGTTTATTGCCTGCAGGGGTTTGTGGTCGGACTCCACTGTGGCTTCGCGCCCCAAAACATAGTGGTGGAACTTCTCTGTGGCCTGGACGCCGTCTAGCATTTCTTTTTCGATTTGCACGTATCTTGTCTCTGTGGGGCTCAGAGCCCTTGATATATATGCTAGAGGTTGGCCGTCCTGCAGCAGTACTGCTCCAAAAGCGTACTGGCTGGCATTGCACTGTATGATGAGCTTCTCCTTCGGATCATAGTATCCAAGAACGGGAGCCTCTGTGATCATCGTCACAAGTTTCTGGAAACTGTCCTAAAGTGTACGTCCCTGGCAGAGTGCCAGTGGTTTTGTGTATGTCTGGGAACTCATGTAGGAGAGGCTTGACAGCATGTATTCGCTCTATCAGCCCTAGTTCTCGACTGGCATTGCCTGAGAGCAGCGTTTTCTGTTTCATGTCAACTGCGAACAACTTCACGCCAGTGGACTTGTCCTTATAGGGCACATAGCCTATGATCCATGGGCGCAGCCATGACGCACCCCGAGTAGTTGTTCTTCACTAGAGGAGGTGAAAAAGTACCTGTTCTTCACTAATGGAGGTGCAAAAGAAGTGAGTGATAATTGGGAAATGTCACTTTTCTTGCCTTGCTCACATATGTAAATAAATTGTTCTATGTGAAAAATATCATGTCCTGGGTTTTAGCATTATATCTTCCTGCTCTGGAATCGGTGTAGGGAGTCAAAGGAACCTTGGTAAAACATTGAAAGGCAGCTGAATTTAGTAAGAACAAAGAGCCAGAACACAGGTTTGTCCCCCGACCACCTAGTGACTGCTTCATGAACTAACAATGGCTCTGTCCCCTATACTTCATGTGCAGATGTGTTTTGCCCATACTTGTATGTTGTGCTTCGTATAGGACTGGAATTTGCGATCTGAGTCTTGCAGGTTGGCACTGCGGGCTGGGCACAATGATCTTCCATGTCCCGGTGTGCTGCCACAGCGATGACACATGTTACTTGACGTTTTTGGCTTATACTGGCTTGACCCTGCTTTAGGCTTACCGGTGCTGCTCTGCTGAGGCTTCTTGTGAAACTTTCTTGAGATACCATGTATTTTACTGTCCTCACCTTCATTGACGACCCTTTGTCACCTCGCAACTTTGACCGATAGAGATAGCTTTGTCCTTGGTGAGTTCATCGCCCTTGTCAAAACACTTCTCCATGACTTGCAGGTTGCGAGAACGGAGGACAACGGCATCACGGATCATGCGAGTGCACGCGGTACCAAAGTTACAATCACGAGCTAGGATCTATAAGTCAGTTACGAAACTATCGAAGCTTTCGTTTTCGCCTTGTTTACCTCTGCTAAACTTGACGGTTGCACGGATCTCATTTTTCTTGGGTTTGTAGTAGGCTTCGAATTTCTGCCAGACAGTTTCTAAAACCTCAGCTGGAACTACTTGGTTAGCACCCTCGCCAGTGGGATCATCAAATTTGAATGTAGAATGTACACAACGTCCCTGGTCCCCCACATCCTTTGAGATAAGTTTTTTCGCTTAGCGGCCCTTCAAAATGACAGTCACAATGGGACCTGAACCTGAGATACTCTTGATATAGGTCAGGTGCTTGCCAGTTGTACTTGGGATTGTCACTGCATTTATCCCCGATACTTGAAGTTGCAGTCTACATACACTATATGTTGCTCCAGTTTACATTTATACACACTTGGAAACTGTTCACAAATGCTGAACTGATACTACTGGGCTGAAAAATTTGTCAGATACACAGTACAGGTGCTGTTTCTCTGAGTGACACTGGCAGATGACCATGTGATTGAAACTGGCTGTTGTTCCTTATCCCCGAAATAAAGTTCTGTCTGCAGCATGTGGCTCCTTTCCCAGCTTCTACAGAACTTACTTGAAGAGCTTGACATGACCACTTCTGAACACCATGTTATATACTTGCAGAAGAAGGCACCTCATGTTGAGAAATTCTAACTTGGTTTTATTGACATAGCGAAACCGGAAGTAGCGGCTGTGCATAAGGTGGCACTACACAAATCATTACACTTAAGTTTGTTTCACTCTGTCCCTATGTGCGAGATTAATTTCAAGCGGATCCGACGAGAATCACAGTAGGCAACCAGTGGAAGTTGGGATCTCATTGGTTTCTCACGGGAATAGTAGATCAGAAAATTATAATACTAAACTTTAATTTCGGCATGGCTCGAAATGAATCATAAGAGAAAACGTATGTCTGAGTATAGAAATAGAAAAATGAGTAGCAGGTTACAGTTTAGTACTGCACAAGAATCTCACTCTTGTGGCTCTTCAATCTCCATGCCAATGTCTGGTTCACTTTGTCCCTATGTGCGGGACCAACTCCAAGCGGATATTACCGAAATTTACACGTGCGCCGCACGGTGGTTGACTAGAGACCCGTTTCAATAGAATGTGTCACTAAGCCACTTAGTGACATAACTAGTGACATAACTAGTGACAGGAATAGTGACAAAATTTAAGTCTCATTTCATAAGGCATGTCACTGTAGGGGTGGTGTGTCCATTCACTGTTGGTGACATAGTGACATTGCTCCCTGGGCCTGACAATGGATGGTGTTAGTGCTATCGGGAACAAGTTCTATCAAGGTGAAGGTTGCCTCATAAATTAGCGACTGTGCTTGAGTAATTCTACACTGGCCACCAGAGCAGTGTTTGCTATGACAAAATTCAAACGTGAATATCATTGTTTTGGATGGGCTGATCTCCTTCATATTTGGCGTGTTTATAAGTTGTATGTCCCTAACTGGGGTTAAAGTTTCATAGCTTAATTCCTACAGGAAGTAAAGTTACGCGTTTGTGACAATAGAAGTGAGAGGGTATACCCTCTCGCTATTATAGACACTATAGTGACCCTTTTAGTGACCGGACAACAGTCTTCTGAAATGGTACAAGCCACTATTTGCACCTGTCTGTTACCCTATGTCGCAGATACGGTTGTCCCTTAACTAAAACGCGAAGTGCCGCTATTGTGTCACTAGACCCAATAACGGACGTCCTACAGACTATTGAAACAGGTCCCAGTATCAACTAACATCTAGCATATCATTTAGTACGTAAGTCTCGCTTAAAGTGGCCATTATAATTTAAAAATATTATTCATGTTTGATACTTAAAAACCCAGAAAACAGTCAATGCATGACTTACTTGTTTGTTTTTTCTCTCTGATAGCCTTAGATTTTGAAATTATTATGCTTGAATGGCAAAACATGTGTAACAAGCGTTTGCTCTGGTGGCCAGTGTACCTATGACAGTGAAATAGTCTAGTAGCAGTATCTATTGTATTCACTAATTTAGTGGCCTCTTTGCAACACAATCATTAATGAACATAAAAACATATTACAGTACGTTTTCTTTTGGCTATTTCATCTGTATATCACTTTGTTCAGGTTATAAATCAGGTTAGAGGTTACATGTAGTATGGCATACTACAATGTGCCGTTCGTGAGCGGAAAAAAAGGTGGTAAAATACTCTGTTGATGTCAGATACAGTAAAGAATGTGCTTCCTTTTGTGAAAAAAATTAAAAGTGTATATGTGTAGTATTGATTTCCGAAAATTCAGCATTATCACTTCATTGATACCTTAAATATTAAACATTTTCGGAGTGTCTTGTATCCTTAAGCACCCTGAAATCTTAGTTCATAATGGCCAACCACTGTGAGGTACTACTGTCCAGTCTGGTAACCGGTGTGGTGCCAAAATTGGTTACCCTGCCAAAAGTGGTAATTATCGCTCACTCTATCCCAGCATGTCTCTTCCCGTCCTGTACCGCTTAGATTTCACGGACTATTCTAGGCTTCATATAGCTGAACAGATATTGAGCTAAATTTGCTTAGTGCGCATGTACAAACTAGCACTCTCCCAGCAGATCTTTCGTGGCGCTATCGCTTGCTATCGGCCGCAGGAAGTAGAGCGCTGGATTTCTGCTTGGAGAGTAACAAACTAGTGGTTCGAGGGCCGATGAATTTGTCACTCTCCAATCGTGGACTGCAAGAGTGCGCATGTTTGCGCATGCGCCACAGACAATAGTGAGCGATAATTACCACTTATGGCAGGGTAACCAATTTTGGTACCACACCGGACGATCGCAAGTTGAGATTCGCTGAGATCTGTGAGCGATTGGAAGACAGTTTTTGAGATCAATGGCGGAAATTGTTTTTCTTGGGGACTGAAAACGAATTATTCTTGACTTGGTACCGTATACAAAGATTCTAATAACTTTAAGAAATAGGCTGTTTCACTAGTTTCGTGACATGTCTGTGACACCTAGTCAGACTCTCTTCATTCCTCACTAGATTCGAACTTGATGTCATAGGCAAAGTTTGAGACCTACATGATAGCTGGTAACCAGCTCAATTAGAAATTAAGTTTTCAAAATGGTGGATGGTTGATTGTGGAGCTGTCAGGAGTTCTTACTTGCCGTAGGGACTACTTTCTTCGTAGCCATCAAGGAGATAGTACCGCGTAATAATCAGCCACACGCTCATATTTACAGCGAATAATTGTCTCTGTCTAGTTGATCCAATCCTAAAATTTCATAATTTTCCGTTGAGTATTCCATAAGTGAGACATGTTTTACTTTTTGAATGGGTGTTGTTGTTCATAAGTTTTGAGTGACCTTGACAAATAAAATCAAGTATTGCAGTAGGTCCTACACAAGCTGCCTGAATGGTGTATTTTTCAGATTTCCAGACAAATGTTTATAACAGTCTTAATAACCACAGGGACACTATGAAATTTGCCATATAGACATGTCAGCAGGGGCGTACCCAGGATTTTGTTTCGGGGGGGGCACACCTCTGAAGATTGACAAGGGTCCAGCTAAGAAGACCCTCCTGTGGGTCACTGGGGCAAATTAAGCCTCGGACGCACTTAGATTTTATAGATTAAACTGTATTCAGGATTCTGTTTCAGGGGGAATGTGACCAGGGATCCAGCTCCTCCTGGGGGTCCAGGGGGCAAAGCCGCCAGAGGAACTTCAATTTCATGGATTATACAACCTGTATCCAGGATTTTTTTTCAAGGGACAGGGATTACACATCTTAGGCTATCTAGAATTGTTTCCAGGAGTCTGGCTGCAAACCCCCCTCTTGTTGTCCAGGGGGCAAAGACCCTGAAAACATTTGGATTCTATAGATTATAAAAGCCATCCCCAGGATTTTCTTTGAAGAGGGCACACATCTTAGGTTATCTGTGAATATTGTCAGGGTCTAGCAGAAAAGCCCTTTCTGGGGGTCCAGGGGGGCAAAGCCCCTGAAAGAACTTGGATTATATGCAATCTGTAATCAGCCATTTATTTCAGGGATGGGGGTTACCCTTCTTAGAGTATCTGGATATATAGCAAACCCCCTCCTGGGAGTCCAGGGGGTAAATCCCATAGAAGACCTTGTATCAAAAAAAATCTACAAGCTCCTCAAGATTTTGTTTCAAGGAGGGGGTTACATATTTTCAGCCATCTGGGAATATTGTCAGAGGTCTAGCAGCATGGCCCCACATGGTGGTCCAGGGGGCAACACCCCCAGGATCACATGGCAATATTGCCAGAGGTTCAGGAAAGCCCCTAATGGGGTCCAGGCAAATGCCTCTGAAACATTTTGATTTCATAGATTTCACAAGCTGTCCCCAGGTTTTTGTCTCAGGGAGGGGGAGATACATACCTGAGACCAGGTACCAAGGGTCCATCATTAAAGTCTTTCTGGAGGTCAAGGGGGTGAACCCCCTGGCTATACTTGGATTTTACACTTATAAAAGCTATACCTAGGGTTATGTCTTGGGGAGATTTATACACCTGAGACTATCTGGGGAGATTGTCAGGGGTCAGTCGCAAATTCCATCTGGTAGTCCAGGGGCAAACCCCGGAAACACTTGGATTTTATACATCATACAAGTTGTTCCAAGGATTTTGGTTCATGGAGGGGGTTACATACCCGAGACTACCTAGGAATATCAGTGGGGGTCCAGTGGCAAAGTACCCCCTGGAGGTCCTTGGGACAAATCCCTTAGAAGGACTTGGCTTTTATACATTATACAATTTGTATTCACAATTCTTTTCAGTGAATGAGGTGGTAACAGACCTAAGATTACTTGGGAAGATTAGAAGGGGTCCATCAGGTAAATCACCCCTAATAGCTTAACATTTAGATTATTTTCAGGTGGCATACTTGCCTTGTTCAATGACACTGAAACAAGGGCATATAGGCATGTGCTTATTCGGGGCGGGGTGGGGGGGGGGCACAATTTCTACTATCTTAACCACATTCCCCTTAAGCAGCATTCACCAGGGGCATACCCAGGATTTAGTTTCAGGGGAGGGGGGCACAACTTGGACTACCCTGGATGATTGGCTTGGGCTCCAGGGGGCAAAGCCCCCAGCAGCACTTTGAATGTGTTGATTATACAAGCTGTATCTAGGATTTTGTTGAGTGAGGGGGTCATATGCTTGACACTATCCAGGGGTCAAGAAGCAATGCCCCAGTTGGAAGGGGAGTCCAGGGACCAAAGCTCCCGGAAGAATTTGGATTTTTATTAAAAAAATACATCTTAGGATTGTTATGGGGAGGGGAGCCATACACCTAAAATTAGAAGGGGGTCCAGCAGCAAAGCCTCTGCTGGGGATCCAGGAGGCAAAGCCTCAAGATTCACTTGGGTTTTAGATTTTATACAAGCTGTATCGAGGATTTGGATTGAGGGAGGGGGATCATTACACACCTGAGACTACCTGGAATGTTGCCACAAGAGTAATAGCATAGCCCCTCTGGGAGGTCCAGGGGGCAAAACTTTTGGAAGCACTTTAATTTCAGATATTATTTATACAGTCTATATCCATGATTTTGTTTCAGGAAAGGGTTACACACCTGGGACTACCTGGGGGGATTGTGAGTCTAGGGGCAAATTGCCTCCTTTGGGATCCAGGGGCCAAAACCCCTGAAGTGTTTGGCAGGGGCTCCAGCAACAAAGCTCCTCCTGGGAGTTTAGGGGGTGAAGTCCCTGAAAGCAGTTGGATTTCTAGGTTGCCAGGGGTCCTGTAGCATAACCGCTCCTTGGGGTGCACTCATGAAGCCTCAGAATTTTTGAGTGAGAGGAGTCACACACCTGAGATTATTTGGGAATATATTGAGTGGTCAAAAAGAAAAGCCAATCCCGGGGGTCCAGGGGCAAAGCCCCTGGAAGTATTCACATGTTAGTGACTCTATTTAGGGGAAGAGTTTTTACACACCTGAAACTACATGTGAAGATTGCCAGGGATCCAGTTGCAAAAACCCATCTGGGAGGTCCAGGGGTCAGAACCCCTGGAAGCACTTGGGTTTCATAATTCAGAAATTACAATGGGTCAGGGGCAAAGTGATTCTTTAGGGATCCAAGTGGGGAGGGGCTGAAGCCCCTGGGTGCACTTGTATGTCAAAAGATTATACAAGCTATATCCAGGATTTAATTCCAAGGGGGGGGGCACACAACTGAGGCTATTTCTGAACATTACAAGGGGTCCAAAAGGAAAGCCTATCCTCAGGGTCAAGGGGGCGAAGCCCCTTGAAGCACTTGTATTTTACTGTGCCTAGGATTTTGTTTTCAGGAAGGGGTTTTACAGACCCTGACTGCATGGGAAGATTGCCAGGTGTCTGGTGGCAAAATCCATCTGGGGGTCCAGGAGGCAAAGCCTGCAGAAGAACCTGGTTTCTATATTTTATACAAAATGCCTCTTGGATTTTTTTTTCAGGGACCAGGATGGTAACCGATCTAAGGCTATTTATGAAGATTGCAAGGGCCCTTAAAGTGCCTCTTTGGGAGTCTAGGGGCCCCCTGAAGAACTCTCTCTCTCTCTCTTGGGGACATATTTGCTTTGTTGAATGATGTACATATGGTAACAAGGGCATGTAGGGGGATTTTTTTAGAGGGTGGGGGGGCACACCTTGGACTACCTTACATGCATCCTTCAAGTGTGCACCCCCAGCCCGGAGGGCCCCAAAAAATTGAATGAAAAAAGAAAGAAAAAAAAGTACCCCCAACCCCACCCCTAGATAGATTTCAATATCTCATTTATGTGTAAATATCCCATTCTTGTATAATGCTGTAACTTTTTAACTATGATAGATAGAACAAAAATTCAAAAAACAGTATGTGTAGAATTCCCAGTCGGAACAGACCATCATTGGAAAAATTTCGGGGGGGGGCACGTGCCCCCTGTGCCCCCCCCCCCTGGGTACGCCCCTGGTCAGATTATTAGTACCATTTGGTCTAAGTATTTTCTGATTTCAGTAAGTTTTAGCACCTGAAAAAAATAAGTTATGACAAGTATCAACTGGTCTCAGGTTGAGACCGTTTGGGAGATCATTTCACTTGAGATCCCTTGAGATTGTCACAACTGAAAAACACCCATAGAATTGATTCATTATTTCCTCGTCAATAATGATTTCATAAACATTTGGGAAATAATGCCTCACTGCAGTCGTCTACCTGTCTTTCGAGATGTGATTTACAATGTTGTCAGACAAAGTAAAGCAACAACAACTACATTTCCCGTAGTATTCAAACTTGTAGCTGATACAATAAAGCAGCCTGTATGCTATTCCTTGGCTAATAGACTGCAGAAGCT
This sequence comes from Alentia gelatinosa, assembly GCA_950022655.1. Lineage (NCBI taxonomy): Eukaryota > Metazoa > Annelida > Polychaeta > Phyllodocida > Polynoidae > Alentia > Alentia gelatinosa. The sequence continues at coordinate 141,983,270 of OX465579.1, forward strand.
GTGCCAGGACACTTGATAAACTGTGCCTTGAACACTTTTCCCAGTATACTTTGCATGCAGAAAGATCTTTGTATCTGTCTTCTCCTGAGATGTGCACAGATATTCAACTCTTTTATGTTCCCATTATTCACCTCAAAATAGTAAACTAGGACTATTCCCTTTAAATCTTGAAACCAGTAGATCATCAAGCTCATCTGGCTGCACAATGTGAACAGAGGACAAGTCGTCGATCTAATTTGCTACATTGGTTTGGTTGATTTTATTTTGGGTCAGCTTTACATTTCACTTTCCAGACTTCATCATGACATCAATAGAGTCAGTTATGTATGGTATTTAATACATTCCTTCCCTCAGTGGAATCCATTTAAATCACATCTTCTGTATTTCCTTTACCCCACCATTTGAATCTGGAATACCACCCCTGTTTCTTGAATGTGGCAGAATTGATTATGACGAGTTGTGTATATCTTTGTTTTTATTGCACTTTTGTTTGTGCTAAAACTAATGACGCCACTGTTACTGTAAATCTTGTGTTATTATAAATATTCTTTTCTATTTCCTTTTATAAAAAAATATGGACCAGTAAAAGTATTTATAATTTCAAAAGCTGACTTTCTAAATCTCTGATATGAATAAATATCTTATTGAATGTATTTACGCTGTTTTAATATGAATATGCGGCCTTGCGTTGAATCCGTCGCACCAGTGGGCATACTTTGTACTTCACCTGAGCCAATAATCTGTCAATTACCAGTCTGCCTTGTTATGCCAGTAAGATGTTGTCTTGCTTGATTTCCAGATCCAATTTATTTTAGTCGATGTAACCCTCAGTTAAAGCGTCCCCGCAAGTCAAGGCTAACGCCCCATTGCATCCGCCATTCGTATTCACATCAAGGTGATTGATGACTGAAGCAAGTTACTATATTGTTCAACCTGCCCGATTTCGCCTTCTTTTGATATATATCCATGTAGAGGATATAAAGATGAAATAAAATATGACAAGACAAGGTGGGAATGGAATTGATGAGGGTAACCCGTATAACTGGACTAATAGTGACCGAAAAACAGTTGTGCAAGTCCACCATTATCAGCTTCTTGGTGCCTCACATTACTAGACTTAAATAGCTGTTGAGTTTACCTAAAGTACTCGCACACAAAGGCATTTTCTCTGGAAAGAAAAGACTTCTTGTGTAAAGGGTAGGTCAAAGTATGATAATAGCTTTGTTCATAGGTTAAATGGCTGTAGCACTTGTAAGTGGCGTAAGACTAGGAAGTGCAGTATATTCTTCCCTGATTCGGTCCATTGTACTGGTAAATTAACGGGAACCAGCAGCTTTAATGGTGACCCAAGGTCTCAAGGTATTCTGTAAAGATTACCGGCCTGAGAACTTAAGACGAGTGGTTTTGGGTGAGTGCATACAGACATTCTCTTTTCTATAGAAAAAGACTGTGCATTCGAGAATCCTTTACTATCTGTAGGAATGTTAATAAAGATAAAAGGCGAAGAAGAGAGTTTATTTGGTGTAGTTAAGGATATAAAACATTTTGATTTAAGCAACACGATGATGAGTGTAATTTTCGTTGACGAAGAAGGGGAGGGCAATAGGAAGATAAGTCCTACAGATATTCTCTTTCTTGATGGTGTGGGGTTGTAGCTGCTGATAGCTGAGACACCTTTTCCCCTCCCAACTAGATGTTACGGCTGCCCAGTCTGGGTGGAAATGTGAGCCTTTGTAGGTAACCCTCGCCCATTGAGCTATATAGTGTAAAGATTCGCCTGTCGCAAACATATCAATTTTATTAAGGACCTTCTCCTGATGCCATCTAGACTCACAAAGAGCAGCTCCTTTGATACCAGTTGTATTAGGTTGTACTATTTGCTAGTTTCAACTACCTCCTTTACTGTAAGCAACTTCCACTAAGCATTTAACACAATCAAGACAATTCAATTAGTCACGTTACGTTAAGGTGTATGGGTCTCCCGTAATCAAATATAGGATGGGATAAACCACTATAAGACCGGTCAGACCAGTATTTTGAACTCGACTGGCAGGGCACTATATGTTCACAACGTGATTGTGGAGAAATCCCTATCTATTTTTTTTTATATAACCTTTAAAGACCCACTCATAAAATTACCATCAAATAGGATGACAGGGGCGCTTGCAATTGCTGAGGATCCACACGGTGAGCGACAACCACAGGAACGTCCGAGTGCCCTGTGAATTGCAATGAGCTTTTTTCTCTTCTATCTTCCAGTTTCCACTCTTTTCATCAGACCGTTTGACCAAGTTCTTCTGAATGCGTTCAACAACCTAATGGATAGAGTGTCGGTAGTCCGAGACAGAATTTGTGTTGGGGGCATTTCTTCTTTTACATAATGAAATATACTTATATACTTTAATTCATGCCTTCCATGATGGGAGGAACGTTCTTCTGATCTCAACCACATCCTCAGCCCTGGGGATGTCACCCTTCTATAATGTCCACGATGATTTCCACGAATGTCTATACCACGAATAACAAGGCACCCACCACAAGACGTATAAACTAATTCATGCACCTAAATAAAAGTTCAGTTGAAATAAAAACATTTGAGTATATTAGCCATATGTTGATATAAGTATTTGCATGCAGTTCATATCATGATATACTAGAAAGTACTAGACCAAAAGTGTGGCATCATTACCGCATAATATCCTTCGAAAAGATGCAAAGTATACGGTGTGCTGGTAAATGTTACAATCCTATATTCATGTTTAATCAAGAAGCCATCAATAGAAACTACATGTTAGTTAAGTAAACTGTGGCTACCCAAATTAGCAGTTCTCCAATGGGCATTCGCTTCCTATCGGCTTTGTGCTTTAAAAATCACCGGAAACACGGAATGTATTACTAGTTTATCAAGTTAGATACGAGATTATTTGCCGTAGATCATATGTGAGACAGGTCTTCGGGGATGTGGCCTGGGGGACGTGTTTTGTCGTGATACGTTTGGTCGAGCCGTTTCAGGTCACTGATCACCGCAAACCTTTCCGACAGGTAATCTTGTATAGAGCCGGAAATTGTTTGGCGCTGAGTCTAAATCCTTAAACAGCAGTGACTTGATGTATGTAATGATCATTACCTTCGTTTACAACTGCATGAATATAGTAGACCATTGCGGGATCAATAAAGAAATCTTTGGCATTTGCCATTGACTAAATTGGGCGACATTGTTCATTACTGCATCCGCATACCTGTAGTTAACCAAACAATTATCTGCTGTATACATGATACTTGCAAGACTTGACTTGCTACTTTCTGTACTTATCTTGTATTACAGTATCAATGGTTCAAGGGCTTCTCATATTCTGCAAACTCAGTTTATTGTATTTTCCATTATAGTTGTTTTGTTAATTCGAGCATATCTCTGTTCATTATTCCGAATCATTGTTTATCATATTTGCATTTACAATGCCAATGTGTGTGCCAATCAATCGCTGAACGTGATCAGTCCCATTGCCACCTCAACACCGAACACAGGTCTGCCATATCTTTGTAATAGTAAACAAGGTGCAACAAGTGGACATTTATAGATCCTAACTGTTAAAGGTTTCATGATGGACTTCCTTTTTAAATATGCTAGCCACCCTATTACCTCTTTGGGGTTTTAACCAATATTGACACAGATTATCAAGGCTGTGCGATTTAATCCATGGAAAATACCATAACTATTCTCATCCCTTGTCGGCCCTCTGGCTAAGATCAAAGTGTAGTATCTGTTCTTTTCAGCTAAGCAGCCATTTGCCAACATGCTAGTTGACTGAAGTACAGTCTATATATGAGGTTACATCCATGTCAGCCACACTCATGATCTATAGGTGTACAAACTGTTGAATGAACCGTACTGAATTCAGAGTTTATACGATGAACACAGGTCTTTACAATTCGTTGGTAACTGGAGGTACCAATACTTCCTCTACAATATACGGCAATTGTCTAACCTCGAACGACGCCTAACTAGAAGATCTCCGACAGTCAAACACACCTTTTCAGGGCAGGTGTGGTTCAATTGGTGGTTTACGGGTAGTGTCGGTGACAAAAATTGCAAATAGCGAGTAGACGGCTTTTCAATGTTTGATCAAACAGTATTGTTCGGGTTGGGTGACTATGAATCTCTAACGGGGTGTCTGAGCCCAGGCTCACCTCCAACCATCCCACACACTCTCTATACATCCCCTCCCTCCAAGGTGCCCCCTCAGCCCTCCCTCCTCTCTGACACGGCTCACCTGATCCACTCGCCTTACCTCATCCGTCACCCGCTTTGAGTTTAGCTGGCGGCGACCTGACTACCCCTCACGAGGACTGCACATACTCAATGATCCCCGGTTCTGTCTGCTATTTATCTCCCCTTTTTATTTGATATAAAAGCTAAAATGGAAAGCTTAAACTTATATTCAGCCATACAAACGTGGTCCCATTGCTTGTTTGTGCCAGATGTGAGGGTGGGGCCATTACCTAAAACGAGAATCTGCAACCACCTTTCTTGGCTCATGGTTAAGTTGTTATCGTATCCTGGATGTTAGCATCAGAGACATGTATTCAAGTCAAGACTTCAAGGCGAGCCAATGAGAGTTTTTAAAAAGTTGACTGTTATTTGTACAGATGGTTTTCTGCGTTCATGCTTCCTATGAATTTGCTACTTGAAACCATGTTGGTCTATATGCAGGTCATGATGCATGGTTGATGTGAAATTATTAATATTGTTTGACTTATGTCCAAAACCAAGTCAAATTCATAGATCACCACGAAGTACAATCCATCTCATTAAATCGTAACTTGCCAATATGGTCAAATATTGAAGAGCAATATATCTAATCTATGAATTATATCACAAATGCCCTCTTGATAGTATCATCAAACACAAGCATGACATGTTTAAATATTATTCAGCAAAAGTAGAGAAATTATCCACGCTCTGTTACGAATCAGTGAGTATTTTCAACGACTATGATTGCATAACAATGAAGTAATGATTGAATTAAATATGTGTAAATTGAATGGTTAGAAAATGCATTCAATTTCTGCGAAAACGTGTAGTTTGTAAACTCGATCAAAAGCAAATACCGATAAGAAAATTCATACTTACCAAATTGTACGCAAAGGCGATTTGGAATATTGGTTGGATGTGTCTAAATATTTATAATTGTGCTCTGTCAGGGAGTGGTCATTCCGTTCTGCAAGGCACAAAGTGGATTCACCATCTTCGACGGAGAGCTACCGACTGTCACCAATGATTTTGTTATTGTTATGTTATTTTTATTCAACTTTAACTGTCAATACTGACATGAAATGAGTACTGGTCCTGTCTACACAAACAACATCAAACCAAACCCGTGTAACAACTTTTGCCAAGGCCATCCGCGCCTTCCACCATCATCTTTCTTTTCAATGAATTGAAAATGTCGTCAGCAAATGAATAAATAACACCAATAAAGGAGACTCTAACATGAAGTTCATTGCCCAATACACTAAAAATCAGTTAAAGCTAGTGTAATACTAGATGTATATGAACAAAGGTGGACATGATTTCGAGACGACACATTCTGTGGAAGCTGACGTACCCGCTGCCATCACTATTGGATGCTCAGACCGTGTATGCAAGATATATATATATATGAAGAGACGTTCGTGATTTTCAATTCGAATTTGCATGTCATATTCTCTTAAATCCGGACCGGACCATAAATAGACAGCGGGGAAGAATTCCTCACATTATGAGGTCATTTGCAAAGACCCCCAGGTAAAATACGACCTTGATGGTCTTTTACTAGCTTGTGATGACTTCTTTACATCAGTACATGTTGCCAGGCCTGGCTGCACAGGGGCACGTGCCTCTAGAGATTGATTGATGTTGAAAAACGTGATGAAAGAAAATGAGGGAAAAAGACTAGTTTGGGCCGTTTTTAAACCAGTGCCTCACTATTTTGACAACTTTGTAGGGACACTTATTTGAAGTACTTTCATTCTAGAGGAACACCTTGAAGGACCAGACCCGATTCCTTTATTTTCGGTAGCTATCGGCCTCATAAATAGCAAGATCCCGGTGACGTCTGGATCCTTTGAAAAGTTGTGAATGATTTATCATGCTGAAAGGGCACTGCAGACTGAAGTATAGATGCTGATTACTATAGCGGGTACCACCGGACGTTATAGTGGCAAGTCTGTGGAAAGAAACTTCCATGTCACTACAGAGAAAAAACTTGTTCTTCCAGTTTTGTATAAATAATCCTTACATGAAACATATTTTATTCCCCTACAGGCCATCGCTGTACCACGGATGACCCATAGACCAGAACGGAATGCATCTCTCTCTTTTTTCTCTTTTTTTTAAATAAATGTGTATTCTAGGTCTAATGATGAGATTCAACCTATACACGGATCTAGCCTAGTCGGAATAATGTGGTGTTATGCAATGCGTTTGGAGGGATCGTTTGGAGAATGGATAAAATTCAATTCAGATCCCACCTACTCATAGAAACAAGTAAAAATATAATACATCTAACTTATGTACATATTAGACTATTTGAATTGATCGGATCAGCCAACGCAAGAACCATACCGTCACTAAAAATGTGAAAGGATTACGGGGATGCTAGCATCAATACGAATCTTCAATGAGACATAATAGCGATTCAAAAATGTTCATAGCCGTGCGCAAAACCAATATATGCTGGCTCACAAGCGCTCTGAACATTGCGATCCAAGAAGTCTCTTCCATATACAATTTGTTATGGATTATTGGCATATACTGTGATGCATACTTAAGGCATCTAATTCTGTTATCGTTAATGTTTGAGCAACCTGGTGCATACTTACGAGAGAGTTTATGACACGCTTCGATGATTAGAAGCATCTGCATGACCTGCATACTTTGCTTCCATATTTACTTTTTTTAAAAGACACCAGTTCATCTCCAGATTTATATCTATTACTCTAATCCTAAAAACTAAATCAAAGAAGGGTATTTCTTCTTTCGAAGGCTTTCCTACTAGAAACCATTGTATAACCTAGATATAGAGATAGGGTCAACATAATCATATGTGTATTTAAACACGTCAGTTTCTAGGTAATCCCGCGAAACCAAATATTGCCCACACAGAACTGAATCAGTTCATAATACGACATATCAATCTACTCACAATTTCAATTGTGGGTGGTGAATTTATGGCAATTAAATTATATTCTAATCATACACACATCTCTGAAGGGGCCCCTCTCAGCAATCATTACTTTTGTTTAATATATCTACAACCAGTTCTACATTACTTGTTAGATCTTCTACTGAACCAACTATTCATCCACCTTTTTATCCCATACAAAAGGAAGAAAATGCTTCATTCCTGGTACCCTACCAGAGTATTGCAAACAGAACCTGTCTATTGCGGTCCCCTCTAACGCCAACGGAGACGTGGATGACAGCTAGACATCAGGGCTTTCTTTGATTTGTAGACTGTGCTTCACGGTTTCCCATTGCAGTGGAAGACAGAAGAAAAATAAGCAAATACTCCTGGCCTGGTCTTCTGTTATTTACACCAGGGCACACCGCCGAGGTCAGTCCCCCATACGACGTTTTTCAGACTCGAGTATAACGTCGGAGGCGACAAGAATCCTTGTTATATGACGTTCGCTAACTAAGGGCACGAAGTAGTGGCCCTTACACCAATTTTCCATTTGGAATTCAAATTCCTAAATGAATGCTATTCATGGTGGTTTTCAGTGTAAGTATATTTACGAGCTAATTCCGTGTGTCCACACAGCAATGGTGTTCATTATATCATGCTTTCAAACTGTTCTTCTTTGCCAAGTAAATGTGGAAAATTTCAGGTGTTTACCAACTCTCACATAGAAACAACATGGTTTTGGGTATCTTTGCAATATCCTTAAACCACTATCTTAATCTTCTGGAGGTCGCTGGCCAAATTATCATTGCAAGGAAGACCTAGTTTCAAAAACCTCCCCAAATAATTAGTGCGATCCGGCCGAAATGGGCCCGAGGGAGAAGTAAACTATAAGCTACTTGGTGTTGGCAGTGGGCAAACACATATATCAAAATATGCCCATTTGTTGGCTATATATATATGGAGGGAAAGAAGTCGGTGAAATGCACCCAATACGAGCGCTCTATCGCGGGGCACATTACACTGATAGATGTTTCTCATGTGAGATAGATTGCATGCAGCTTTCGAATGGATGGGTCACTATGACAGCAACCTCTGACCATCCGGATAATACGACACGCATATTACATACCACACTTCTTTGTGTACAGGTGTATAAATGGCTATGGCTACACTTAATTTTGAAATATATACACAAACACACATACATGTATGTGGAATTTATCTTTGTGGAGAAGATCTTAGTTTGGTCCATCCATATATCACGTGACTCGTGTTTATTTGAATTTTGGGGGTTGTCGCCATTGAAGATCCTGAAACCTGGAGGAGTCACCCTATCAGGTCATACTCTGAGGTCGCCATGCATCGCTGCTCACCAAAGAAACATGGTCCAGAGTGGTGTATCTATGTCCTCCTCTTATGTGTGAAGATTTATGACGAGACGATTTCATGCATAACAACATACTGAGTATTCAACATATAGTTGCTTTGGACCAATGCGGCATCAAAGGGTATACTTGATATGCTTCTCAAATCTATGCCTACAACGCCATGCCAAGATTAGATAGATAATTCATATAACTACTAAACTATTTCAATCTATATTTCTGCATATCAAGATTGGTAGTATTATGCCAATTATTGAAGAAGATTTGCATCCCTGTGGTGTCCCATTGCTATTTGTGATCAATATCATTATTTCATATATGAAAAATCGCAGCTCTAGAATAATGGATTTGGTCTTCAAGTCAGTAAAGGGTCTGTCAAGGGTCTGAAATGAATGTTGAACAATAGTCGACACCATTCGGGGACAATCGGGTAAAATCGGGGATTCTAGAAAAGGAGTCTTCAAAGCTTTCACATGCCCCTGCAACTGGAATCGCAATAATCTTATTTCACTACAAGGTTCTAGGATAACTAGTTCCTGAAAAAATGAATAATATAAAGTATGTTTATAGTCGCACCGATGACTACCCCGGAAACTGATTGAGGGGTGATATAATGATAATGTTCTGATAATAGAGAGTCTTGTAATGAAAGGAGGCATTGAAACTAAAAAACTCATTGTTGAACAAACTAATCTTACTCAAATACATAGGTAGAATAATGTATTTTGTTTGCATATGCAGTAATCCAAACATTACATATTGGATCCATAAAAACACCTGGTAGGCCTATATTAGATATAAGTTTATTCATTGTATTCTTGAAGGTTTATACAAAAATAATCTGTATGCACATCTATGAATGTTCAAGAGGTCCTTGCAAACAAGCTTTGAAATCAGATTTTCTAAATACTGAATACCATTGATTATATTTCAGGAGCGGTGCATACGGTTTTCTCTGAAATATTATCAGCATAACACACCCGGCAATGTGTATAACAAATAGCACATAACAGTAAACTGCTTATTCAGTGAACAGAAATGAGGCCAATTTTTAACATTTATGCCTAATCCTTTGTATTGTTATCAACATTATCATCATCATTATTATTATTATCTACCTGTTGTCGAATGTTTATCAAATACTCCTAGCCATGATATATAAATAATGTTCGTGCCCAAACGCCGGCGTGACCGCTATCATATAAGCAATTAAAACGGCTTTTTTTCGTAAATGACGTTCAGGTATATAATGATTAGGAAACGTATTTTCTGTGGGGGAAATTAATGGCGTCTTTGGTTCGTTGCCCCGGAAATAAATCACTCTGACTGTGGCATCGAAACCTATTTCTGGGGCAAAGACCACAAACGAGCATCAATTCCCCCACAGTAAGTACGTTTCATCATATTACAAGCCTGGTCATGAACCTCTACTCAATACTACCCGCTACTGGGCATGGCGTATAAATAATGTTCAGGCTCGCTGTCAATAATTATGTTTATGCATGGATATGGACAATGCGAAGGATGACATATATGCTAATGTGCAAACCATATGGCCGTAAGGATAAGGTCGCGAGTGACCTAGAATCAAGGTATGCATGGAATATTTATTGATATGATAATTACTATGATTTAATATACAGGTACAGCTTTGTAGATATATCCCTTTCCGGAATGTTTGGAAATACACGTACCTCCTCTGATCTGATTGCGATGTACTTTGGATAAAAATATACTGAAAGGAAATCACTCACTCTCCAGTCTGTGTAGTCGAGCCTCCGAAATCTAACCCAAATATTTATGTTTTTATAGACATAGTTTATGGAAATATTGCCGTTCCATCGCCGAAATATGGAGGGCTTCGTCTCCGAAATATTGAGGGCTTCGTCTCTAAGTGGCACAGTGGTATGTGCAAAAGTTACATTCCGGATTGCCATCGATGTCTCATACTTTCATAATGGAACCGCTGTTTCGGATACCCTTTAGTTGACAAAAATAATCGTCGCCTCCTTATGCTTCTGGAGCTACTAATTCTGATCCATGTAATTTTGTTAGTTTGTGAAGGCAGAGGGATCCCAGGATTCCGTTCTCGTGCATATTTTACTTGACATACTACATGCTACCCTTCTACAACTACGTTGCTACAAGAATCCAAACATCTATTTTCTAAGAATTATTTATTTCATTGTAAAGCAATCACACTGTACAACTCACCTGTTATACTGACATCGGTGTATTGCCTCCTTTTCCCAACCTCAGCATTACCACAAATATTTACACACAAAATATGTACACGGTTGTCCTGGAATTTTACTTATAATGGCTGTTTCACACGAGTATTAGTACAGACAGAATGGGTGGGGTGTTTGTCAACTTCTTCAAGCATATCTAGTTTACATCTTTCCAACGTACCAGACTGCGACTTCGCGTGCCGAATCGAGTGTGCATGACCACAATCAAATGTGAGAACGAATGGACGCTGAGTTTGAAAGAGAGCGTCACCGACAAAACGCTTTTAGCATGAAAGGGAAACAAAGGGGGATTATAGAGAGGCCCCCTTTTTACTTTCATAGGCTGCTTTCATGTACAAAAAAGGAGAACTGATAATCGTACTGAATGGACAACATAGTGACCTCGTCTGGCAACTACAAAGAGGAGATAGGCATGGATGAAAGCTTTGAAAAAAAGGGAAATAGATGGTTCTTGTTTGAGAGTTTACATGTGCGACTATGATTATCCCGTAAACGAATTGAATTGGACAAGTCAACACTGTGCGTACATCAGAACAGCATCACTTTCACAAATCAACAATATATTGTGATACATGTATGATTCAGAGTGTACTTAGATTCTTCAATCTATTCAGGCTTATTGAAGTAATTATGGTATATAAGGTGCTTGTGTGAAGTAACATATTTGTATATGGATGCAAACCGTCTACGATCTACTATAGTCATACCTGTGATCTCGTAGGTTGATACACAGTGGGTTGTTAGGAACGATATATCTGTAATTTGAATACAATATTTAGGACAGGCCCATTTCAGCAAATGCATACAACATCTGGTTGTTCCCTGATAACACCCTAAAGTGTGTCTTGCACTTGGTAACTGATAACAAACATACCATTTTCGATTATTGGGGGGGATCTTGCCATTATGCTATGAAGTTACAGTATATATACATGTACAATTTTTCAGGATAAAATGCATATTTCCTGGTGAGACTACCATACCGTAGATTTGAAGCACCAGGCCACGAAGTTTGTAATATGTTTTGAGATTGATCCGATTCAACAGATATACTCAAACCGCAAGGTCTATCTAAATGAACATATATTGTAATATATACAGAATTATTGACTATACGAAGTGTATAATTTAAATCTGTGCGACTAAGCGGACTTCACAAATAAATCCAGTTACAAACAGCACCAGTCTCCTACTGATACTATCATTAAAACCAAGGCCTTACGGAAGTGATCTATTCAAGTAGGTACAAACCATAATGGTAACGCACAGAAATTCCTGTTTATATTGCGCAGATGGAAACTACCTTAATGTAATGTTCATGTATATCTTCATATCAGGACCGTAGGGTTCTTCGTTGATGAATCTATGAGGCTAAAGGTTCTTGCACCAAAGGCCTACTTATCAGTTCCTGGACCTCATATAAATACTTATATGATTTTTTGATTTAAAACAAATTGCATCAATTACTGCGTAGAGTGCGTGTAAGTCTTTCATATATCGGTTTGCTTCCCTTGTATTACACCTGCATACATCTATGGATAATATAGTCTGGAAATAAGTCGAAGATATTTTTCGTCTATTAAATAAACTTATCAATATAAAAGAGTCAAGCTCAGGCGTTATATAGAATTGCCATTACTTCAGAATCACAGACAAAAGTCTAGGTCTACAACTGGCATCGGAACCACAACCGATCTTGCCGTTCAAAGGTCTTCTCCAGTTTTCCTGTATTGTGTCTCTATGTTTACTTACTGAAGCGCATTTAATAGTGGCCCATTGGCAATGCATATATATATATGCACTTAACTGTGTAAAATAACGTCACTGTAGGAGGTATTTAGAACAAGATATGTTCATTAGGCAAACTGCTGTCACCCTGCATACTGTCACTTCCATTGTAACCAGTTTCACTCTCACCGTAACCTGGATCACTTCCACTGACGTCACCAGGATATTCATCTTCGGGGAGTTCCGTCGCGGGAATTGGTTCTGAGAAGTCAGCTTTAGATTGAAACATATCATCATCTTTGATGACAGGTGTTGGAAGTTCAGAGGCCTCCTTGGCGTTCTCTACTTTAATCTCAATGGGGATAGCGCCATTCGCCTCCTTCAACATCTGCGCATATCGGGCTTTGCTGACTGTTGGGTTAGATCCAGAGAAAAGATCATAGTCCAGAAGCATCTGCTCACCCATCGTCTCGTTCACATTTCCGTCAAAGTTGAAATTAGTCACCCATGCTCCCATCTTGTCCTTCACCATTTTGTCACGCTGTTCCTTCTTCATTGCGTTTTCAGCAAACCTCGTCTTCGTCTTTCTGAGACAGAAGACAATGATGACAATGACAATGAACAGAACGACTAATGCTGCAGCTGATGCTCCGACTATTGGCACCAGCGGGAGGTCCGACTTCGATACAACCTCAGTGACAACATCTGGGAAGTCCTTATCCTTAGTAGTTATATTTGGGCCAGCAATACGAATCTCCTCACATCCCTGTTCATGGCGGGCATATCCATGCTCAAACTTGATGTCGACACATATGCGATAGTCTACGGATTCCAGATCTCGGATGTAAAAGGTCGTTTCGTTGATTCTAAGATCAGGGCTGGTCTTGTAGTGGGAACTGGCGAAGGGTCTGTATCGAACACGATAGCCAACGATGTTTGGGTTGGTTTTCCTCTCCCAAGTCACCGTCACTTGCGAAATATTGCCAGCAACTGAGATGATTACTGGCCCAACTGTTGTGAATGGGGTTGGTGATACTGTAGTTGGTTTGGGCGTTGTTGGTTCAATAGGGATCATGCAGTGGCTGTAATCTAATTCAAATTCTTCCTTCGCAGGAACCTGAATATTAGTAGTCTGACATTGGCGTTCTGTAGAAGCAGTCGGTACCATGTTGGGACAATTGGCAGCCAGCGGAAAACAGGCAGCTCGATGTTTGGCAAGACTATCAGGATCCTCACACACAGTCGTCTGTACATCTAGCAGCTGCTCGAACTCCCGTAGCCACCCCAATTGACAATTGCAGACCATTGGGTTGCCCAATAAATTGAGTTCCCTTAACTGGAGATTGGATGAGAATGCATCTTTCTGGACAGAATCCAATGAGTTATACTTCAGGCTTATTCTCTTTGCTTTGGGAAGATCTATTAAAATATTAGCTAGATGTTCTGTTGTCAGGCCCATATTGTCAGCTGCAAAGTTTGTCACATTGGTCATCTGGCTGAAAGGCCTATGCTCTATTCTGGAGATATTATGGTACCCAATAATCAATGTTTGAAGGCTTCTAAGGGGATCAAAACTATTGGATCTCAAAATTTCCAGAGGGGAATGATCTAAATACAGCTCTTTAGCACCAGAGAGGTCTTCAAAGAGTCCATCGGGAATATCTGAAAGGCATGTGTAATTGAGATACAGTTTTTGTAATTTATACATCGCTTCGAAGCTAGCCGCTGGTACTATCTGAAGTGGATTGTGGGCAAGGGACAGGATACGGAGATTCCCGTTCTTTGAAAACATATTGGCATCAAGTTCCTGTATGTAATTATAATCCAGATACAAAGCCTCAAGGTTTACCATTTTTATAAAGCTTCTTTCTTCAATAGACCTTATGACATTGTGATCCATGTGTAATTCCTGCAGAGACTCACTCTTTCTGAACCAATTGCTTTCTATTTTTGGTAGTTGGTTTCTACTTAGGTCGAGGTACTTTAGCAAACGTAGAGCATCAAACGGTCCGAAATGTACCTCGTTAAGTAGATTTTGGGACACATCGAGACGAAATAACCTCCCCAGCGGATCAAAGACACCATATGTAAGGACCTTAATTTTGTTGTGTTGAAGATTCAGCTCCTTAAGTTGAAGAAGTCCCACAAGAATGTTCGCTGGTAACTCGTTAATCTCATTATCTTGCAAATATAGAAATTCTAAAACTGTTAGGCTTTCAAAGGAAAGGTCTGGTAGTACCTTAATATTGTTATTATCCAATGCAAGTTTACTTAGGTTTCGAATACTGTTGAAGGCAGAGTCCTGCAGTACAGAGATGTTATTATTTGATAAAACCAATACCTTTAAACTTCGTCCAGTGGGGAGGTGGTATGAACCGATTTCCTTTATCTTATTTCCAGGCATGTACAATTCTTGAATTGAATGGGTATCTTTAAATAACTCAATAGGAATGGATTCAATCTGGTTTCTTGATAGTTCCAGCCATCGCAGATTTACAAGATTATGGAAGAGCTTTGGCGGTAGACTGGATATATTATTAGATCCGAGACCAATTTCCCGCAATTCTTGTAATTGTGAGAACAGGGTGCCCGCGACGTCGGTGAGTTTGTTTTCTGTAAGATACAGTACTCTGAGACGAGGCATCAGGTCAAAAGAATGAGGTTCAATATGGCGGATTCTGTTACCTGATAGGCTCAGATAGCTCAGTGCCCTGAGATACATGAACCAGGTATCCTTCACAGCGTCCAGCATATTTCTGTCCAGTGCTAGCGAGTTGAGCGACGTGAAGTTGTAGAGAAATCTATCAGGTAAAACAGTAAACCTGCTGTTTTTCAGCTCCAGCGACTCTAAGAATGGTTCCAGTCCCTGGAGTGGGTTGGGCTCAACCAGACTCAGTCTCAGGTTGTTCAGAAACAGATTCCTTATCTTGAGTCCATTGAAAGCTGCAGTCTGTAACTTGTAGATGGTAGAGTTCTCGATCCTAAGCGTCGGGATGATAACATCCGATGCATTAAACGTGGGCAATGCCTCCTGTGGACCGAACCCCGTGCACAAAATAACGACTATTATATTATGACCATCATATCTGCACTCACAGTTTGGATGTATTATGGGACATTCGCCATGAGCAACACTCCAATGCCCTACAGCTAACAACAACAGCAGCACCGCTGATAGTCCGCGTGACTCCATGTTGAACACTGGGTTTTCTGTCTAGGTAGGAGTTCCGATTCTGTGAGTCTCTATGAATAAATAGCACAACTGCTCCGGCAAAGTGTGAACTCTCAGCGCGTCAGCCCCAGTCTATACAATGGCCAGACAGGGCGCGCTGGTAGCATTTTAATATAGGGCGCCCCCGCGGTAATGTTGGGGAGGGTGGACTCAGATGTCTGAAGGTTAGACCAGGAGCACCATCTTTGGGCTCCTCCAATCATCCCCACTTGGTGCCAGGAAATGTGCGGCGTCCTGAGGTGACGGATCGTGACAAGCGCCCACCTCCATATCGGTGGCAGTGCTGAGGGTGATTAACGCCTGGAGACGCCAACCAATGCTAATGTAGATCCGCCTGGCCGAGCCTCCCTCGCCGCAGCGTGGCTCACACCACCTCACCGGTCTACCTTCCCCGTAGGCGCCCTATAAAAAAACCACACACACCAACTGAGCAGAGGAAAACAGAAATCAACTATCTCTCCCCTCGTGCGTGTGTACCTCGATGGATCGTGATCTCGAACATCCGGGGGTGTAGCACAGAAGCAAAATCCAGCGGGAAGTTCTCTAAAAGGTGTGAGTGGGTAGGGGGGACGCGAGCCGCCCGCTGCTTCGGCCAACCTGCCTTTTGCTGGTTGGTCGACCTCGCGCCTTCCCGCCTTGTGGTGTCACTCTTTGCGTGCACGGCCGCTGCTCGGTCGCGCAAAGAGTGCCCCTTGACTTGCAGAGTCTCAGTCCATATTGCTTTGTTTTGGTTCACCACAGCGCTTCCTTGCAGTGGTTAAATGAAGATATTCCTAAGCCATAGCCAGATTTGTCCTGGATGGAATCGGATGATATGCATTTAAGATTGTCTCGAGATATCTCAGAAATAAGTAAGATAAATATAAGTGGTGAAGGTAGGGTGTGAGCTCCATGTTTGGTTTTAACAAGTTTTTGGAGTGAAATAAGCCGTCTCCTTTTCCAGGTTGTGCAAATACAGACTTGTAATAGAAATAGGTCTGGTGTTCGTAGACAAGCACCACCAAATAAAAGAATCATCTGCCTCAAACTGCAAATAACTGAAATTTAAGACTTTAACCAAAAGAATAATTCCGTATTATGGGTTGCCCATGGCCTTTGGTCAGGGGTGGTCATTGCCCCCCCTGGTAAAACCATCCTACACTCGCGCACCCCTGCGCCACCTATCCGCTCTCGGCCGCACTAAACATCGAAGTGCGCGAGTGCGACACTGTCCTCTGTCTCATTCGCTTCACTGGTCTCCTTCGCTCAACACCTATTTTTTCTACCGCTCCTTGGCCCTATCGCCCTCCGTACCTTCGGTCTCCGTATTCCCCTGAATATCGGCAGACGAGGACAGGGTTACCAAGCGATTCAGTAAGGAATTATAGTTCAGGCATGTTGACCAGAAGCGCTGTGGCGGCATCCGCACCCGCGGAGGCCGAGACGGACTCGGAAATAACGATCAGACAGCCGGCAGCCGAGAGCGACCACGTGGACTCGGTATCTCAACAGGGAACGAGCGCCAGCGCACGGACTCGGACTTCACGCATCACAGCCCTGGAGGCCAACCTCGGGGGGGTCAGGACAGACGTCAACGAAGTAAAGACAGACGTCGGTGAAGTCAGGACGGATATGACCAAAATATCGCGCCAGATGGACGGCATGATGGACGCGATCATGCAGATTTCCAGACCGACCTCGCGCCGGGCCGGCTCACGGGCTTCGTCAGCGGCCGAACGGACGAGAGACTGGGCCCAGGATCAGAACGAGCGCCTCCTCCCCGCGCCCAGGGCACTCCGAGAGGCATACACGACCGAGGAACACCTCCAGCGTGAATTCGGCCGTGAGGCCATGCGACACGACCGCACAACGGGTAAGAGCCTACTTTCTGATTTAAATGCCCGGAGGCCGACGGCGAAGCCGTACATGTTTATGGACAGGGATGGGGTGTACACGCTGCACCAGAAACTGGACCTACGGTCGAGCCTCGGGCCTCTGGAGTACATTTCATGTTTTGTGGCCTTACTGAATGACGATCGCGCCTTGCACCCCGAGGACAAGGAGCATATGTTCAAACATCTATACCAGGTGACCGTTGATGCGCAGGCACGGCCGTGGGCCGGCGTCAGACGCTGGTCAAACTTTGTTTTCGACCAGGTCGAGTCGGGCAGGATGCGATGGTCGGATCACGGCCGGATACAGGAAGAACGTGTCCGGCTCGCGATGACCAGTGCCCACACCGCAAACAGCAGTCAAAACACGGAGACCGGACGTGCCCGGGGGAGCGAGGCCCCGTGCCGGGACTTCAATGGAGAGAGGGGGTGCCGCCACCGCAGCGACCACACTGAAGGGGGTATCCGGTGGTTGCACGTGTGCACGTTTTGCGACTCGGTGGGCAGGAAGTGCGGTCACTCTGTGCACGCCTGCAACCGCAAGCTGACATACGGACACGGGTACGACAACACGGCGGCTCCCCCTGTACCCACACCACGGCGGGTACCCCAGGCGGGGTATCAACTGCAGGCTACTACCAGGCCGGCGGCAGCGCAGAGTGTGGTACACCAACCTCAGCCGGGTTCAAAAAACGGGCCGGCCGCGCCCCGCCAGTAGACGAGGCGCGCAAGAAAGATGAAAGGGGTGCCGGCAGGACGGAGTGTTGTGTTACGAATCCGGCTCCTCCACGTGACGTCACCTATCACGTGACCCCCTCGGCACGTGGCCGAGGGGTCCGGATAAACAACAACATTGACGGGCCGAATACACTCCCGGAGGAGATACCCCCCGTTTCACCGGCGGAGGCCGCCCCCGGCACCGTGGGGGATGATGGTCTCAGTCGCTTGCCGGGTGTTAGTGTTAGTGCGCCGGAATCTAACACTCCCGACTTTAAAGCACTCCGCGATGTCTGCGAAACGGGAATCCACCGGGAGGGCGTGAGTACGGACCCGTTAGCCTTCAAACAACATCGCCGGGAGACTTGGCCGGAGTTCACGGCCGTGGGGCCCGCCAGGCACGCGGAAATATACCGGACCGTGCGCGACACGGGAATCCCCAACGCACTCGGCGCCAGGGTTGAGGTGCCTTCGGATCTAAACCTACCTGCATGGGACCATTACCTAGGACACGTGGAGGAGGCGCAGGAGCTCCTAGGCTTCCTGCGATACGGTTTCCCCCTGGGATACCTGGGACCGGAGAGTGATACCAGAGGGGTGGCCAACCACCCCAGCGCAACCTCTCACCCCGTGCAGGTAGAGAAGTTTCTCGAAAAGGAGGCGGGCTTTACCAATATGATGGGCCCGTTCGCCGAACCGCCTTTTAGCCCGTGGTGTCACGTGTCGCCACTCATGACACGGGAAAAGCGCGGGACGGACGACCGGCGCATCATTACCGATATGACTTTCCCGAGGGAGTGCAGCGTGAACTCGTTCATCATTAAGAACTCGGTCTACGGACTGGAGCGAGAACACGGCCTCCCTACGGTGGACGAGTTTGTGGCCAAACTCGTCAAGGCAGGCACGTCGGCCTACATGTCGTCCATCGACGTGTCGCGTGCCTACAAGAACTTTAGGTGCGATCCCCTCGACTGGCCTCTGTTGTGTTTCACGTGGGGGGGCGGGCACTACTGCGATACGGCCATGCCGTTCGGCGCCCGTGCCTCCTCGTACCACATGCAGTGTGTGGCGGAGGCCATCGTGGGGATACTATCATCAAAGGGAGTCACGGCCGCGATGTACCTCGACGACCTCATCATCCTCTCCGAGGACCGAGGTAAGGCGGCCGAGGACTTCAGGATCGCGCGAGACCTTTTCTCGGAATTGGGCCTACCCGAGGCACGCGACAAAGCACAGGAGCCGAGCCAGACCGTGACGTGGTTGGGGATAGAGATCGACGCCCGTGCCATGTCTCTATCGATCCCCACGGCCAAGCTGGAGGACATCCGTGGTCACGTGTCGGCCGTAGCCAAACGACGGACGTTGACGAAACGACAGCTTCAGTCGGTGCTCGGCCGGATATTACACGTGGCTAGGTGTATACGTCCGGCGCGGGCATTCGTCTCAAAGCTACTCGAGGCCCTACGGGGGATGAGGGGCTTCTACATGAACATCAATTCCGAGATGCGCCAGGACCTCGACTGGTTCGTTAAATTTGCCCGGGGCTGGAACGGCCGCGCCCTCATCCCTCGGGGTCCACCGACGCGGAGGATCACGGTGGATGCATGCCTGTCGGGCGTCGGAGGGACCGACGGCCGGTTCTCGTACTCCGGACAGGTGTGCCCCGTCTTCGATCCCGTGGAGTGCATCTCAGAGCTCGAGGCTCTGAATACCATCTACGCACTCCACACATTTATCACAGACAGGGATCGGGGATCACGGATTGAGGTGTTCTGTGATAACCTCGGGACTGTTCAGACCCTCAATAGCGGGCGTGCCCGTAACCCTGTCCTGGCGGAGTGTGCCCGCCAGGCATGGATGGTGCAGGCACGCCTGCAGGTGGAACTGGTATTCAGCCATATCCCCGGGGTGCAAAACGTCATCGCAGATGCCCTGAGCAGAGCCCATCTGTCGAGGACGGAATACGATAAGGCCACTTCCCTCATTCACATTCATGAGTTGTACCCTATCGTACCGTGTACCCATGCCTCTTTTGTACCCGTACTCCGTCTCTTCTGCAGATCGGGCGCTTCTCTTACTCCAGGCGAAGGCATCTGCGAGGCAGTCAGAGGCGCGTGCCCCAGGTACGCTCGCAAACCAGCGATCCGCAGTCACCACCTACCTGGCGTTCTGCAACCGGATGAGAGCGGACCCCCAGGCACCGACCGTGAGCCTGATCACGTCGTATCTGGAATACGTGGCGGACCACGCCCCCTCGCCGGCCACGGTCGCCAACCAGTTATCGCACGTCCGGGCACACCTCCGACTGACGGGGGGGGACGTGCAGCCGACCGAGGATCACCGGGTGAAGCGTGCCCTCGAGGGCATGAGGAGAAACAAGCTGTACGTCCCAAACGTGAAGGCCCCCATACCAATGGATGTGTTCAGGGCGGTCCTCGACGCACTGACGGGATCGCCCCTCCATACGGCAATGAGGGCGGGCATGCTCCTCATTTTCTACGCGGCCCTACGGCAGGGGGAGGTGGCGCCGCAGTCGGCTCGGGCATTCGACCCGGCTCGGAACCTCACTCGCGGGGACGTGGTCCTCGGCCGCCGGCATCTCACCATCACCATCAAGGCGGCCAAAAATCTTCAATACGTAGGGCAACAGAAAGTGATGCGCCTCGAGGCCGCGGACGATATCCGGGTGTGCCCGGTAGACGCGGTTCGAGGCCTACTACGGGCGGCCCCTACGGCTTCACTGCGGGACCCGTTCCTGACACTGCCCGATGGGACGACCATCACATCACGGGTTATGACCAACGAATGGGACCGCCTCCTACAGGCCACAGGCCAAACGGTGAAGACATACACCCTCCACAGCCTCAGGAAGGCCGCTGCCACTCAGGCATTTGAGGCAGGAATACCTGAACTTAACATCCAGAGGTATGGAGGGTGGAGGTCCCAGGCTCATAGAGACTACATCAAAGTATCAGACCAAGAGACTGTCAACAAGTCTCTCATTGAGTCTCTCTCCTTCAGAAAGTGACTATAAAAAACTTTTCCCACCCTCCTCTTCCCTTAACTATTGGCTTCTTGGCTATTTCTATTATTTTATTATTACATGTTATGTTTAACTATGTAATATCACATAATCGTCATTTATCTTATATCAAATATTATCAGAAATTGACAAATACATATCTATGTCATTTTCAATATTTGTCATATTGTCACAAATGATATCACAATTGACAAACACATATCTATGTCAATTTCTATATTTGTCTTATCATTGATACTCATGTATTTCTCTTATTCATATCAATAAGACTCATAAAATTAAATAAAATTTTATAAGCCCACTACGGCCTTCACTCTGTTTCATTGGGGATCTGGGGTAATGGGTTGCCCATGGCCTTTGGTCAGGGGTGGTCATTGCCCCCCCTGGTAAAACCATCCTACACTCGCGCACCCCTGCGCCACCTATCCGCTCTCGGCCGCACTAAACATCGAAGTGCGCGAGTGCGACACTGTCCTCTGTCTCATTCGCTTCACTGGTCTCCTTCGCTCAACACCTATTTTTTCTACCCACCCACCCACTCCTCTTCTCTCCTACTCCTTACACTCGTAGGGCTATTTCTATTATTTTATTATTACATGTTATGTTTAACTATGTAATATCACATAATCGTCATTTATCTTATATCAAATATTATCAGAAATTGACAAATACATATCTATGTCATTTTCAATATTTGTCATATTGTCACAAATGATATCACAATTGACAAACACATATCTATGTCAATTTCTATATTTGTCTTATCATTGATACTCATGTATTTCTCTTATTCATATCAATAAGACTCATAAAATTAAATAAAATTTTATAAGCCCACTACGGCCTTCACTCTGTTTCATTGGGGATCTGGGGTAATGAACAAATGAAGAGAAACACAAAACGAGTAATGCTACATATAGCATACCGTGGTTGTTAAAGGGGCCCTAGCAGGTCGTTTCTGAACTTAGTAGTGCTTAGGAGGGCGTGACGGTGGATTTGCTGTCTAGTGCATCCAACTACTCACCCTCTATGACCTCAGCGATCCAACAAAGACCACCACCCCTATTCCCAACACATTCCCCTTCCCACCCCTCCCTGCCGCCAACCCGGTTGAGCCTCTCCTACTTCCTACTCTAAGATCAGAATGTACGGTTGTGGAAGCAGGGAAACGAAATTCTTAATACATGTGAGCTGGATTTATCACCAGGACGTTGATGTCGTTGAAAGAAAGAGTACTCCCATTGTGCAGCTACTCATGATTGATCCATTCCAATAAATTCAAGCCAAAGGTGGCCATTTAACGACCAATTTTTACCTCTAGATCCCCCGGAATCATTTGACATATAACTACTGTATGAAAAGGTACGGGTTCGTTTTTTATTTGAATTGGAAACATTTTAATACTGATATGTGACACACGTGACGGAATATAATTCTCAATTTACATTGGAAGATCGTGATATATTTAATTCTAGACTCGTCCCAGGTATAAAATAACATTTTCAACTGTGCCGCACACTATGTAAAACCTGTTTCAAGACAACAGTTGTCAAACCATTAACTGAATATCAGAATGATCATGAACAAGCATCAGCCAGAAAGAACATCCTCACATGTGAGCCATTGTTTACTACTCTGCTTCAATTAAAGGAGCCAGGACTAAGGACGACATAAAAAGCGATGCTTGTGTGCCGAAAGACCATAATCAAACTCTTTCCAATCGTACCTTTTACTCTAGCATGTGTGTTTGCATACCATCTTTTTTCCCCTTAAAACTGTCTGACCTATATACCTAGTCCCCGATCCGGTGGTTACATGAAGCAATACATCTGTTGAAAAACTAGCATACATATATATGTAAGCCAAATTGAAGACGATTAGCCTGGTTATTTTCTTAGGTCAAGCCAGTAGTGTATGGTTGGCAAATTGAGATTGAGAACGGATAGCTTTGTCAATAGAAATGACAAACAGATAGGCTTAAAATCTCACAGCTGACATTCTACATATGTGTCTAGGGCTACATAAAAGCATCTGTTTGTTCATTTTTTATCAAACGATAAGCTAAGATGATGTTATATATGGTTTTCCCGTTCGGCTAGCAGTAAACTTCATAGATCACTTCGTGGAGAAGGAGGTTGCCTTTCCTGTTTCAGGAAAGCTATCCAAGCGTCACGGGTTATTCGACCACGTGAACTAGTTGAAATATATCTTTCTTGAGGGCAATCTATTCTGACGTTAGCGTACATGACACCGCGGGCTATAAACCTGTGGACGCCATTAACGGTGGGCCGTGCAAGACAGGTTAGGAAGAATTGTGGTATTCTTGCTGCAGGTCTGGGGATTGTCCTGCAGGTCGTCTCGCTGGATTTTCCATTAGGTTAGGACAGAAAAACAGCAGCAAAGTAGAGTGCGACACAAAGCATGAAGTCTGGACCAGAACTGAACAGTTGTCAGTTGTACTGTATTGAGAATGTGGATTTTATTCTTAAAACGAATCGGATAAGATCGTCATGGCACTCAAATACTATATCAAGACTTAAAAGCAATAAACCATGGGTGTATCCACATGGAGATGGAGATGGGGGGGGGGGGGGTCGTTTAGGGGTGTCCCTTGCACCAATAGTTGCTAAACATTTCTATAAGAAAAATAGAAGTGATGTGTCCAACAAATCGAAAATCACGTCTCCCAGTGGTAAAGGCAATAAAAAACCCTGGCTCCAAGTCCTTGGGTGTTTTAACGCCTACACAGGTGTAGACTCAAAGTAATTACCAAAAGGAACCTATCTGTGCATATCCTGGGAAGAAGGAGTGCGCCAGGGGGTAGGTTAGTCAACATGTGTGCGACATTGCCCCCACCAGATTCCTTGGATGCGGATGGAAGAATGTCCTCGCTAAATAGTAGAAACAAACCGGGGAATAGAACCCTCAGTAGGCAAAGTCAGCACATCGGAATGGTCACGGCGGTCATGGACATAAAGAGAACGGCCCTATTGGGCGGAGAGAGTGAAATATAAAATTAGGAGCTAGGTATGCTGTGTTTGGGATAGACGGGTCTGGTTCCCTTGGAAACCCATGGCCGGCTCGCCCCCACACCTTGCCTCCCAACCTTACCCTACAACACAATCTTTGTATGGCATGTTGACTCAAAGCCACAATGCAACCTACACCTGAAGGAGCGAAGATAGGTGAGGAAGTCGTGGGGATCTCCTACGACCAAAGCCACGCCACAACACCCTTCAGATGTTTTTCTTTCCAGTGTTGACTCTCCTACCGCCTTGCCAGAGGTGTTCCAGCAAGGGTTGTAGACGTTTTCTTTTTCGTCAGTTTGCCTAGCATCTTTTCCTGAGCTATAAAGCGTCGTCCACGATCTTTGTTTTTATCTACAGCTTTCCGTCGTAAACACACCATGTGTGTGTATTTGTGCAAGAAAACTAAATCTACAACAGGAAATATCAATATAGGTAATGCCTAAAGTGAAACTTAACACGCAAATCTATAGAGAAGACACATTTTGTTTGAGCTCTTCGCTTTACTTTTCAATCTTTGCCGTGAATGAATTGCCACAGGAAGGCCTGGAGACACTGAGCTACGTTGTTGCCGGAAGTTAGGCGACGAAGAACCGCGATGCACACCTTTTATGCACAAGTTATTTTCGCACGGTGTTTTTAGATAAACGTGAATGACTCAGACCCAAAGGGCGCGTATAAGTCCAGTACTCTACAGAAGAAAAACTGATGAAATTTTCATTTGCCTGCCAGAAATAAACAATCAGGCAAAAGTGTATTGATCTTCGGCAGGTTTTCTTTAGGTTCGTATGACAGACAAGACCTTATATGGTATGCTCACTGGAACCGAGAAATTCAAAGATACTACTATATAGGCGTCTCCGTTCAGGTTGGCTAATTTACATACTACATTTATAAAAGGTGCCATCCATGTCAGTTTTCAGCGCGGCAATTCGACATTTTTTAGATTCTGGATACAATTACCTTTATCTTCATAGTGAAAACCATTGACTATTTAATAGGGTAGTACTTACCGTACAATTATTCTAATAGACCCTTCCGTTATTACAAATGTACAATAAGAACTCCAACAAATTATTTAAAGTGAACTATAGATATTCTAGGACCGTATACTATATGAAGACCTCTCTACCAGGTACTCAATGATTATCATTATCATGGTTCTGTTATGAAAACCGGATGTCAACTCTCATATCTATGGATAAGGATGTCTCACCACACGTAGAGTGTCATGTTCACCGTTCGCTCTCGAGCATCACCAACTGGTACGATTCAGTTCTCTCGTGGTTGTCCCTGGCACTGCCTTTACCACCACCCTGACCACCACTAGTCATGTCTTACCACCCCATCCGGTTTATCAGTATTTATTCGAAAGCTGTATCGATTCCGTTAACGTCACGAGCCTATGTTTATTCCGGGAAAGACCATGGCTGAGAGGTTACCAACAAGGAATGTACTGGCGATTACTCTGGCACGCTTCAGATTGATGTGCCACACTGCAAGGGTTTCCTGAACTATTCATACAAAACCTTAACATATCCGGCTTGGAAGGCCCTTCTGAAAGCACATTTTCTGCGGACCTAGCTATATCCGGTGGCCTGACTTAGTTAGTCGAACTGTATGTATCTGCTATGAGAATGAGGGAATCAATGTTAAGTAGCTAGTTATTTAACTAAAATTGTCTAATTAATGGGGATGACGAATATCCTTCCCTGCTACCATCAGCGACCAAATTAGTCGCCACTCCTGACATCATTCTTCAAAGATATCATATCGTTGTGAGGGCGTCGCGGGTTGTTTTTTTAGAAGGGTTGAAACATTACAGGTGCACAGTGACGCAAGCCACTTAGTTTCGGCCGCGTTTCCAGGTCTCCTAAGTGTTGCACTATTGTAGAGGTTTGTTTATCGTTAGGAGATGCTTCACTTTGGCTCCCTATATGGACATAAATTTTCCTTTGACGGTATTTTTCCATTTAGCAGTGCATGCAAAGTACGCCTACGCGGGTGTGTATATTGGCACTATCCCCACATTACAAAATGTATTTTTTTAACAAATCTGTTTGATCGGGCCTGAATACATTAAATTAACATTCAAAGTAATCTTTTTACCTAAATGCAGCTAACTAGCTATTCCTTTGACTTAGATTCATCCGAGCAGGTGTGCTTCACATCAATGACTCTAAATCTGGCAAAGAATACAAAAGCTCACTCCCCCGAAAACTGCCAACTATTTATTCAGGATGGGAAGACCAAATGAAAGAAAAACATACACTAAAGCATCACGTCGTAACATGTCAAGGAATTTAATTAAGTTTTCTGTCCTCAAAAAGAAAATCCTTTCACTTGATTTGATGGTTGTACAGTCCAATAATCTTTCTAGCTTACGAAGGAAATCAGATATCTGTTTTTTTATCCCGAAAATGTAAAGAACCTCAGCATGCTTGTTCCAAAACCTTATGTTACTCAACAATGCACTTTTTTATGAGAAGATAAATGCACAATTGGGTTGTTAGATCGACAACTACTAGTAAATCCCGAAATAGGTGGCTATTAACTCCAATGGTATCGTGATATCCACCAGCTGTAACACAATTGGAAATGCTGGCATGAAGGCCATACTGTGTCTCCAAGTCAGGTGTTCTCAAAATGTCAGACAGAGCCAAGGGCTAATTAATGCTTATGGCCTGACATCAGCATATGACCCGAGATTAGACTGGGTCATGTGTTGTTTACACATCTTTTTCTAGTTTTCTTAGAAATGTCTCAATACCATTCCAAGAAGATACATTATTGGTTCTTTTCGTTAATCATAGATATAATTTGTATCTTACAATCAATCGAAAGGTGAGCAGATTCAATTAAGTGGTAGCGAGTTAAACGGTAAGCACACCTATTGAGATACAGTTCTGAAGAGCAAAAGATACAATGGAGATGAAGGGAGATTAGGAAAAGGGAAACGCTGCAGGAAGGAAACTAAATGAAAACCATCTTTCTCGAAACACATTGCTTTGTCCTAAAGCTCACCAGAAAACGGATTAATTTGTACGATCAGAGTATTTCTAGAGTACTTAAATCGAAAATCAGTTCCTGTGATGTACGACGCCATTTATATCTAGCAACTTATTGGATAGTTTTACTTTGATACTTTTGTGTGTGTACCCGAGGGATTCATCATATATACACGTTGTTATATAAAAACCAGTCTAACAGCATTTTGTTCACTTCATCAACAGGACCGGAATGCAATATCTGCAAATCAGATGAATGTGTTCCCCTATTAATGTTTTCCCAATCCGAACATCTCTCTTCTCACAGGGATCGATCTGTGTTCCAGAAAGCGTTAGCTTTTTTTGACTGGGAAAAATGGCCTTCTTGCGTGAGCTCGCATACCCTGGACCAGATTATTTCCGCCAGGTTGGGAGAGAGTTTGTGGATCTTTCACGGAAGTGGGACTTTTCTCTTAAAAGCTCTGCTATCCTTCTCCAAACACCTGTCCCAGGATCTACACTTGCTCCACGTCACTGACCTCCTGGTGTTTAGAGGATTCGATGATCTTGTTATCGTTGGAGTCGGCTTCTATGGCAATTGCCTTTCAGATGAAGCAGTGGGCCGCGTCGTCAACACCAAGTATTCAGTGGTTGAGAAGCATAAATGTCACATTAAACGTGCTTCCCTTCGCGGTGCCTTCCGCCTGGGTCTCAGTACGGTGGAGAGGTGGGTGGAGGTAATGGAGGGGCGGGTGTGGTTGTTGTTGAACGGGGAGCTCTGAAGGGTGAGTCAGTGCTCTTTCTTCCTTTGGTCAGACATTACCCTGTTGCCTAAAGGGGACACTTGGCCGGCTTTTTCCAATCTCTTTCCCTCATCTCACCGGTAGGACACGCTTGCCTGCGCCGAGATTCCCTGTGTAGCGGGAGTAGGGCGTGAGACGGGAGTAGAGGCGGCTGGTCTTTGTATGAAAGCACCTCACATACCATCTTTGACACAAGTTTATAGCATAGTGTATGACTTTAAGATGTCGTATAATGCACTATCTCAGTATTTAATCGGCGTTCTAATAGCAGCAGAAAAAGATAAATGCCATAGGTGTCTTGGTGATATTTCACAGGTTTTTTTTCCCGTATTCCTCCATCTTCTCATGTGAAAAACAGAATTTTTTGTCTCAAAGTAAATAGATAGGTGAATGCGATGACATTTGGACTGCTGTGCTGGGGTGTCACTAACTCAGACTTCAGAAATGAACCACTCTGCAATTCTCCACACTATGTAATTCTTACACACTGCACATACTTCATGCACTGTGTTTCATCACGTGATGGTGCTAATATAACGACTATATGAAAGAAATTAATTGGTGGGATTTAGCATATCTAACCACTGTATTAGGCAACACCGTACCTTTACTGTTTTGTAAGATATCAAGTTGATATGTATCACCTTTGCCCAACAATATGTCTCGTGAGACATCATCGTCAAAGGATGAACTGAAGTTTGTTTGTGCCCAGTAAAGCCCCCTGACAATCTTAAACAAGACTCCAGTATCATATTTCCTGAAACTTCCATGAAAAATACTACAATGACATATGAAGCCAAAATATTACGGGGCATTCGGATTCAACAAGGTGTAGACAGCATGTCTGCCTCACCGAAAACTGATCATATATAGTGGGTCACAGGACAACTAAAGTGTTTCGTGTTTGCGGTTCATGGAATTTGGCTGAGCCTTACTGCCATTATCCAATCTACAGAGCCAAGAGAATTCCCTTTCTCCATACTGCCAGCTTCCAACATAAGCTGTATTCACTCTATCCCATGATGGAAAAAGAGGACCACCAAACCGTTTCTCTGATCCTGACAGCCTTCTAGACATTCCCACCTGATTTAGCAAAAACTTGGCAGGACTCAATCAGCCTGCGGGCAGATTTCCCTAACACGTAATGTCCTTTCATGGACCAATGTACTGGTTTCTTGCAGGTGAATACCATGCTCCTGACAATTAGTTTCGTAGATTTGACACTAGAGTGTATTAACATCAGGCATGTAATAGAGAAAGTAATGGGACATTTAAAAATAAAATCTGATGTGAGGGTATGAAAATAAAACGTGCAGTGCGCAAACTGAAGTTATAGTAATTGTATCCTAATTAATCTAGAAAAGATGTTATCTAAGGTATACAAGTACATTATTCGTATTATTAGCTACTTCCATGTGACAACGAAGAAATATGAAGTATCTTTGGAAATGTCTTGATTTCTATATCAGTATCTATGATTGCTATTACGTAAATCATGAAGCTCTTTGGAAATTGAGCTTAAAATACAGATAGAAACATGCAGCTGTTGGTAGGTGTAGGACAAAGGGGTAACACCAAAGGCAAGGTGAAGGATGTTCATCCCATAATCTATCTTTGATTAGTTGTTACTACACTTTACCTATAAAATAACAGATTTTGGAAGTAGACAACTCGAAAATGTAGAGGTACAAAAGGAATATGTGGATTTTGTCTAAATTAACATTCTTTTTCATTATATCCTGTAGGGAATATTTCGAGGCAAAGCTTTCCTGTATCAAGGTGGCTCCAAATAGAATATATGTCTATATAGTAAGGGATAGCAGGGTAGGCCTACATATCCACCACCCATTGTAAATGAAACTGGGCTTAATCAGCAGATTGAATAGTCCCAACCAAAATGATAATGAAGTCACAACAGATAACCGAAAAGAAACAAATTATCTTTAGAAACATATTTTCTTTAGATAATCAAGATTACATTTTTAACGTCATCACCGGAGGTGGAAAAGGAATTTGCGAGGGTCAGTTGAACCTATGACCAGATTAGCCCAGATACCAAGGGTGCGATGTCACCTGTGAAGCATATCCGATCCAGGGTTTTGAAAAGGGACGGACCCATCAAACCATGAATCATACGCACTACACTACCCTATGGTATACTAGTACGCCATCCATAACCATGTCAACGTATTCCGCCTCTTTGATAAATATCCCACTTCTTTGTCCCTACTCTCACGGCTACTCCCCTCTTCTTAATTACATAGAGCTGAAATGTTGAAAGTATTCTGTGTTTATATAGATGACAATGTTAGGAATAGATCAAGTGGTATTAGGACGACCACAGCATTGTGAAACGGTCAGCCTTGATAGCCATTTTCAATGTGAATCGGGCAATTAAAAAGGGCATGTATATTAAACATCAGGTTCACTCATCTTGCCGCCTATAGATTCTTTTTGTGAAGACTGATAGATATGAAATATTTTGTTCTGATTCCTATTAATCCTATGTTTTTAATGGGTAACCTACATAAATGACAGTGGATGATATCCTCGTCTAGCACCATGAATGTCTCTGGACGACGCCATTGGGCCTAACCTGGAGGTCTATCTAAAACGAAGAACTATAAAAGAATTGATCTTATCATCGTACTTCTTGCATCCCCGTTACCTAAATTGATCTATGGAGGACAGTCCCACAAGACGATCAGGAAGTAAGATCTTGAAGAGAAGGTCACAAGTTTGACCTTTTCTTTTTCAAGTATGTTGCCGGGTAGGTTAAATCTTCCATGACAATTTTTTCCTCTAAGGTAGGAACCTGTAAACGATAGAAACTGCAGAAGATTTCATGGAATTCTGAGGACCACATTAGAAATAAATCTGAGGGGAGATAAGGGATGCAGGGATGACAAGAAATTATAGGATTCAAATTAGAGGATAGAAGTTCTTGAAATAATTTACATTGTCGACAATTGATTGGATAAACAATATATAAACGGGTATTGATTTGAATAATTTGAATAATGGGCAGGATGGGGGTATAGTTAGCATACAAAACAAATTACAAGAAAAACAAAAACAAATGTAGCAAATAGCGAGAATAGCGAATGGTAAAGGCAAATACACACTTAGCGATATTTTTCCTGACGATATGCTTGCGATATTGGGTGGAGAATATCGCAAGGGAAGAATGATCAGTGCAGCGTGGAAGAAGAAAAAGTTGCTGTAAAATGGACCTCGGGCTTCGGCCCCCAAAGCAGGAGGGGGGCTTCATATTGCAAGGCATTTCAGTGCACGCCTGCATTCATTTCGATATCATACTTCGGCATCATATCCCCTGTATAATGTCGAAATAAATGCAACCGTCAACAAAATGGTAGACAAGGGTAAAATCAGT
Source organism: Alentia gelatinosa (assembly GCA_950022655.1). Taxonomy (NCBI): domain Eukaryota; kingdom Metazoa; phylum Annelida; class Polychaeta; order Phyllodocida; family Polynoidae; genus Alentia; species Alentia gelatinosa. The sequence continues at coordinate 142,014,874 of OX465579.1, forward strand.
GCTTAAATGGGTAAAACTCTAAAAACAGAGACACCTAATGCACCACAGGTCTATTTCCTGCCAAAAATCCACAGGGGCACCATACCCCTGCCAACCTGTTCATGAAACACCTCGAGGAGAGAATGTTGGATGCATACCCCCTTAAACCTAAAGTATGCTGGAAATATATTGATGATATCTTCTTTATCTGGGAACATGGGGAAGATGAACTAGACAAATGGTTCAAATGGCTTAATACCTTTCACGAAACCATGAAGGTCACCAAAGAGACATCCAGAGAATCCATTGCGTTACTAGATACCCGAATAGGAAAAGATCAGTGGTTAACTGATCAGCGATCTGCACACAAAACCTACAGATCGTAAGGTACGACTCAGCCCACCCACCCTCATAATAACGCAGCATCCCGTACTCCCTACTATTCAGAGTAAAAAGGATCTGCACTGACAAAGCAGTCTATACAAAAAATAGGCAGCAATAAAAATCTACCAGTTCAGAGAACTAGTTTACCCCACCAGTATCCTACAAGAATGCAAGGCTAGGGTTGACCAATTGGACAGGAAAGAACTCCTGAAACCGAAAGACAAAAAGCTGAACCTAAACCAACAGTAGAATACCTATCTCATATCTAGATACAGAACGGGCAGAAACCTGCTCTCACCTGTAGTAGGGAGCAGCTGGAAGATCCTGAGGAAATCGGCAACCATAAATAAACTCTATGAGAGTAGATTCATCCGTCCAAAGAATCTCAAAGATTATTTAGTCAAAGCCAGAACCAAACATGGTCCGGACTCCACAAAGTGCAGAAAGAGAGAGGACAAAATCAAGGAAAGGATGCGGGAACATCTATGGTCCATAAAAATGATCCATAAAACAGTGATGTTCCAAAACACTTCAATCGGGCAGACCATAATGGAGTATCGCACCTGAAATTCACCATTCTGGACTTTGTATACGGGCAAAAGAGTTGAGCTGAAAATTGAATACAATTGGAGTCATAGGCTCAAGACTCAAGCCCCATTGGAACTTAACGCCATGGACAGTAGGTATGGGTAAGGAGAAACACTCAGCATGACCAGGCCTGTACAGTCCTATGTTCCAAACTAAGCCTCGAAATATAAACCATAGGAATATAAAACTTGAGTGCTCTTACCGACCCACAGCCTTATAGCCTGACGATATCTCATTATTGAAATCGCTGATGTAAGGAACCTAAATAAATGAGGATACTAGAAACAAAAATGCATCCAGTGCAACCTGAGTCACCCATATCATCTACAGGGAGCAGTAATCCCATACTTTTTGAGGTGACAGAACACTCCCACCAACACAGGGACCAGACTGGCCACTGCCCAAAGAGGGCAACACAGGCACCCACAGACAGGGTACCTGTACTAGGCCTACATCAGGGACCTGTTTCACTAGACAGTGACATGTCTAGATGGCGTCTAGATGGTGTGTCCGGTTTCATAAGAACTAGACATAAGACTTCGTTTTGTCCGTTCTTGCTTGCACTGTTGGTGCCGCTTTTCATGTCTGTCTAACACTTTTGTCACAGAACTAGTGAAACAGGGGGTTGTTTCACTAGTAGGGGGGTCAAAGCGAGAGGTAGGACTGGAACAGTGGCTCCAACAGTGGCACCAACAGTGGCAAGCCCAAATTCACGTTTCATCAGTGCTCTCGCTGTTGAGGTGTGACTAGCTCTCATTGTTGGCACAGCTCTCGCTATGCACATGCGTTTGACATTCGAATTTATTTGTCAACAGGCCGGTATGACGTAGAATTTCACCGCTTCCCATAGGAATTAAGCAATGAAATTTTTACAGGAGTAGGGTATATATATAACCTATAATCGTACCAAAGATGAAGATAATCGACCACGCCATTTTTTGTCATAGCAAATACTGCACTTCCCGCCGGCCTCCGGGGGGAGACAAAAAGAACAGCCGAAACCCCGCCGCACTACGGAAGGAGTGAAAAAGAACAGCGACCAACGCAAACGCACGGAGGGAGTAAAAAATCCAAACGCCGATAACTTCGGAACGGCCAAGCTGATTTTCCTCATATTTGGTACAATTATAGGCTATATATATGCCTTACTTAGGTAAAAATTTCATTGCTTAATTCCTAGGGAAAGTGGGTGAAAACCTTCTGTACACGTAACCAACGAGAGGGTAGACCCTCTCGCTTACAGCAGCTCCACAGTGGCACTAAAAGCGAGAGCCACTGCACTGATGAAACGGGTTCTGCCACTGTTGGTGCCGCTTGTATCAGGGGCGTACCCAGGATTTTGTTTCGGGGGGGGGCACACCTCTGAAGATTGACAAGGGTCCAGCTAACAAGACCCTCCTGTGAGGTACCGGGGCAAAGCCTCGGACGCACTTAGATTTTATAGATTATACAAGCTGTATTCCGGATTCTGTTTCAGGGGGAATGTGACCAGGGATCCAGCTCCTCCTGGGGGTCCAGGGGGCAAAGCCGCCAGAGGAACTTGAATTTCATGGATTATGCAACCTGTACCCAGGATTTTTTCCTAGGGACAGGGGCTACACTTCTTAGGCTATCTAGAATTATTACCAGGGGTCTGGCTGCAAAACCCCCTCCCCTCTGGGTGTCCAGGGGGCAAAGTCCCTGAGAACATTTGGATTCTATAGATTATAAAAGCCATCCTCAGGATTTTCTTTGAAGAGGGGCACACACATCTTAGGTTATCTGTAAATATTGTCAGTGTCTAGCTGAAAAGCCCCTTCTGGGGGTCCAGGGGGCAAAGCCCTTGAAAGAACTTAGATTATATGCAATCTCTATCCTGGCTTTTGTTTCAGGGAACAGGGTTACACTTCTTAGAGTATCTGGGTATATTGCCAGGGTATTATCAGCAAACCCCCTCCTGGGGGTCCTGGGGAGGGGGTTACATATGTTAAGCCATCTGGAAAGATTGTCAGAGGTCTAGCAGCATGGCCCCACATGGTGGTCCAGGGGGCATATCCCCCAGGATCACATGGCAATATTGCCAGAGGTTTAGGAAAGCCCCTAATGGGGTCCAGGCAAATCCCTCTGAAACATTTGGATTTCATAGATTACACGAGCTGTCCCCAGATCTTTGTCTCATGGAGGGGAGATACATACCTGAGACCAGGTACCAAGGGTCCATCATTAAAGTCCTCATAGGGGTCAAGGGGGTGAAACCCCCTGGCTGTACCTGGATTTTACACTTATAAAAGCTACACCTAGGGTTATGTCTTGGGGAGATTTATACACCTGAGACTACCTGGGGAGATTGTAAGGGGTCAGTGGCAAATTCTATATGGTAGTCCAGGGGGTAAACCCTGTAACCACTTGGATTTTATACATCATACAAGTTGTTCTCAGGATTTGGGTCCAGGGAGGGGGGTTACATACGTGAGACTACCTAGGAATATCAGTACAGGTCCAGTGACAAAGTCTCTCCTTGGGGTCCTTGGTACAAATCCTTTAGAAGGGCTTGACTTTTATACATTATACAATTTGTATCCAGGATTTCTTTACATGGGAAGATTAGAGAGGGTCCATGAGGCAAATCACCCATAATTGCTTGGCATTTAGATTATTTTTAGGGGACATACTTGCCTTGTTGAATGACACTGAAACAAGGGCATATAGGCATGTGCTTATTTGGGGGGGGGGGCACAATTTCTACTATCTTAACCACATTCCCCTCAAACAGCATTCACCACAGGCTTACCCAGAATTCTGTTTCAGGGAGGGGGCACACCTTGGACTACCTTGGATGATTGGCTTGGGCTCCAGGGGGCAAAGCCCCAAGCAGCATTTAGAATTTGTCGATTATACAAGCTGTATCTAGGATTTTGTTGAGGGAGGGGGTCATATGCCTGACACTATCCAGGGGTCAAGAAGCAATGCCCCAGTTGGGAGGGGGATTCAGGGAGCAATGCTCCCAGAAGAATTTGGATTTTTATTTTTTTAAATACATCTGGGATTGTTATGGGGAGGGGAGCCATACACCTGAGATTACATGGGGGTCCAGCAGCAAAACCTCTGCTGGGGATCCAGGAGACAAAGCCTCAAGATTCACTTGGGTTTTAGTTTTATACAAGCTGTATCCAGGATTTTGATTGAGGGAGGGAGATTGTTGCACACCTGAGACTACCTGGAATGTTGCCACAAGATAAATAGCATAGCCCCTACCAGAGGTCCAGGGGGCAAAACTCTTGAAGTGCTTTGGTTTCAGATATCATTTATACAATCTATATCCATGATTTTGTTTCAGGAAAGGGTTACACACCTGAGATTACCTGGGGGGATTGTGAGAAGTCTAGGGGCAAATTGCCTCCTTTGGGATCCAGGGACCAAACCCCTTAAGTGTTTGGCTTTTATGCATTAGATGGCATTTATAGGTTACATGATTGACATAGGGGTCGAATGACAAGCTGTTCCTATGATGTTGGTTTGGGCGGGGGAATTACACACCTGAGACAACCTGGGAAGACCTGGTTGTTTCAGAAGCTAAGACCCCCCTGGGGGTCCAGGGGTCAAAGCTCATGGAATCATTAGGATTTCATAGATCATACAAGCTTATCCCAGGATGTTGTTTCAGGTTGGGGGATACATACCTGGAGAGATTGGCAGGGGCTCCAGCAACAAAGCTCCTCCTGGGAGTTTAGGGGGTGAAGTCCCTGGAAGCAGTTGGGTTTCTAGATTGCCAAGGTTTCTGTGGCATAACCCCTTTATTGGGGTGCACTGAAGCCCCAGTGAGGGGGGTCACACACCTGAGGCTATTTGGGGAGATATTGAGGGGTCTAAAAGCAAAGCAAATCCCTGGGGTTCAGGGGCAAAGCCCCTGGAAGTACTCACATGTTAGTGACTCTATTTAGGGGAAGGGTTTTAACACACCTGAAGCTACATATGAAGATTGCCAGGGGTCCAGTTGCAAAAAACCATCTGGGAGGTCCAGGGGTCAGAACCCCTGGAAGCACATGGGTTTCATATAATTCAGAAATTACAATGGGTTAGGGGAAAAGTGATTCTTTAGGGATACAGGTGGGGAGGGGATGAAGCCCCTGGGTGCACTTGTATGTCAAAAGATTATACAAGCTATATACAGAATTTAATTCCAAGGAGGGGGTCACACAACTGAGGTGTCTGGTGGCAAAATCCATCTGGGGGTCCAGGGGGCAAAACCTGCAGAAGCACTTAGCTTCTAGATTTTACACAAGATACCTCTTGGATTTTGTTTCAGAGACTAGGATTGTTACTGGCTAATTATGATGATTGCAAGGGCTATAAAAGTGCCTCTTTGGGAGTCCAGGGGCCCCCTGAAGAGCTCCCTCTTTTTGGGGAACATATTTCCTTTGTTGAATGACGTACATATGGTAGCAAGGGCATGTAGGGGGATATTTTTAGAGGGTGTGGGGAGGGCACACCTGGGACTCCCTTACATGCATCCTTCAAGTGTATACCCTCAACCCGCACCCCTCTCCTAAGATCTCGTAAGTCGTAATCTGTACAAGGTCCTCACTATGCTCTATGGGAGAAGAATTCTTAATGAACTAGGCTTGGAGCCATGAGAATTCTTCTCCATAGAGAAGATTTAAGATTTCAATATCTTATGTATGTGTAATAGCCCAATCTTGTATAATGATGTAACTTTTTAACTATGATAGATAGAAACAAAATTAAAAAAACAGTGTGTAGAGAATTTTCAGTTGGAACAGACCATCCTTGGGAAAATTTCGGGGGGGGCACGTGCCCCCTGTGCCCCCCCCCTGGGTACGCCCCTGTTGTATCCCAAGTGCTGTTCACGCTTGACTGCACCTTCTAATGAAACGCAAACTGCCACTTTGCTGCCACTGTTACAAACAGCGAGACTTCTAGCTCCTAGTGAAACAGCCCCCTGGTCCATGATGTGTCTAGATTTGTCTAATTCTTATGTTTGGGGTCTGTATTTCCTAAGGGCAGCTACTTGTGGTGTCACGAAACTAGACAAACCCAATGTCTGTATGGTGTCACAGACATGTCACAAGACTAGTGAAACAGGTCCCAGGAGTAAGAAGAACTTGGATTGGAGCACCAAGAGACCGCTCTAATCACACCAAGGAAGCCAGGAGATCCAATGGGTGCACCCTGAGCCTTGACACTTAGCTGCCTGCATGGACACGATCTGAGACAGACCTGGGGCCTGTTGAATAATCTACGTATAATCGTACATGTAGACCCTTTTCTGTATGCCATAGAGACCCACGGACGATGTGGGTTAACTTTATTCAACTCTTATGGATGACTTTATGGAAGGCTGAGACTGTCTTTGCGATCCATTATAACCATGTTTCATCCCAAAAGGGGGGGGGGGGTAAAAAAAAAAAAAAAGAGAGCACCCTCTTTTAATTGTTCTTGGAAGAATGTACATTGTTGTGAAATGCGTCCAATGCTTCAATTAGTACGAGACAGGGTAAGAAATTAGTATAAGTGTGCTATATTGTTCTTGCAAATAGTTAGATAAGCTTTTTAGAGTTTCCTATGTACAATCTTTGATTTCAGACATTGTTCTACATTGGAGTGATCACTTGTAGCCCTTTGGATAGTCCATTATGTGCCGATGGAAAGTTCACATGTATTTTCTACCCGTACTTACTGTTACTCTTTCAGTTCAATAAATAGAGCGAAGCTCAATATTAAAAAAAAAGACTGTCTTTGCAAACAGACTTGAATATCAATAAACGTTAACCCTTGTACGAGGTACAGAAAAGGGTTTTCATATACCATCCTAAATTATTAAACGGGGCCCTGGTCATCCATCACCAGTCGCTCGCGCTGTGTGCCTCGTTACCTCTTCATTTTATATAATTCCACTGTATGACCTAATCATTCAATTCAGATAGCTCGTGGCATAGATAAACTTATTAAAAATCAAAACAAAAGTCAAATACACAGAATCTACCAGGCGCAAAATTGAAAGGTTTCTTAAAGATGATATAAGGCAATTAAACTAAGTTAACAAATCCAAAAAAGTAAGCCCAAACTATGCGCCCATGAGCGTGCGCAGTGCGGGGCTTAGAAGTCCATTCCTGGGCTGTGAGTAGCGTGGCGTATGTAGGTGGCTACTGGCAGCTATGAGTCTACACTGGACTTTTGAGGCAGTTGGATGCCTTTGTGAGCTCTGTTCCAATTGTAATGTATTGGTAATGTCTCTGCTCCAATAGCCGTTTTTCCGTTCAGCGCCGCCATGCGGTCATGTTGCATGGCAATGCGGACGTTCGGCCAAATATTACGCTGTCCGAGTGCGCGCCTATGCATTCACACATAGGGTGTGAGCGGCAGGTATGAGAGCAGAGGTGTTGTTTTCTTCCAGATAGGAGTGTTAGAACAAGTGAGGACACTCTCAAAACAAAGACAGGTTGTCCACACTTCAGAGTTGATTATTGTCTCAGTTTTTAGACCTTGTTTAATTGTTATAGAGCTTACACAATATCATACATTGGTAGTAAGCATCAGAACACACCACTGTTTGCCATGGATTTTGTACTATTTCCATAGTACAAACCCTCTCTGCTACAAACAGCGCGGCTAATAGACTTAATTCTAGGCAAAACAATTATTTTGGACAAATTATGATTTAAAACACAAACCCAATAAATATATTCTTTGTCATCTCATGGTAAAATATATGATGATGATTTTGTAATGTATCAAATGGGTTATATGTATTATATATATATGTGTGTGTGTGTATATATATATATATATATATATATATATATATATATATAAATATATTATATTATGATATTATTTATTCTGATGTAAAACTAAGACTATATGGTATGTACAATTATGTTAATCTAAGACCTAAATTGTTGTTTCAAATGTAGGGGAGGTGGAGTGGAAAGCGGAAAATACAACTTTTAATAGGCTAGGCACAGTCATGGCAATTCTTCTTCTGTATTATTCCAGATGGAAACTATTTTCCGCCATTAAAGGTGATCACCGCGGGTGATTGTATACAACATGTGTTCTATAAAGGAGCTTATCTAAACGATATATTAACCCTTTCCTTACCGCACCTAGCGTAGTGCGCAGTCCGTTAACGACCGCGGCCCCTGCCGCGAACGTTCCCACCACTACCGCACGTCGCACGTCGTAAAGACGTTTAAATACCGGCCTATTCTGCAGGCGTTAGAAAATGGCCAGAAGTGCAGAGGGGTGCCTCACTAATTAGCAAATGTAAATAACTTAGAGAAATAATTAGATAATTTGAATGATACCTAAAAAAAGAAGAGACTTCAGGCTTTATTTTCATACCATTCATTATGAAATAGATTGATATTTAATAATTATATCAATATTTCCAATTGCAGGAAGAATTTGAGACATTTTTTTTGCTCCATTGACACAAGCCTGTACATAGGCCCAATATAGCACTGCACATACAAAGATGTGTAATTTTTTTTCCATCGCGATGACATTATGTTTTTTTTTACGTAAATAGTGATAAAAAGATGTGGGGAACACATGTGTGAAGTTTATTTCTTTTTGTAGAAATTTTTTTTTTATGAAAAAATCATGAAAATGGGATGTGCCTGATAGGTGCCTCCCACCGCACTCAGTGTTATAGTAGCTGTAAGGCTTTGTTTTCTCAACTCGCAACTATTTATAGCGGGGTATAAACATCACCATGGCAACTATTCTTCAGAAATTCTGTTAAATATGATACATAATATGGTTTTCTTTATCAAGTGAAGATCTTTTTCAAATCGATACATTATTTTCGGAAATAAAATGTCGCACATGTTCTTGTATCAAAATGCTGCATTTATGCAGCAGCTGTACTGCCATGGTGCTGCATTTATGCAGCAGCTGTATTCCTATGGTGCTGCATAAATGCAGCAGCGGTACTGGCGTGGTGCTGCATATATGCAGCAGCGGTCGTGAAAGGGTTAAGTATTGATGAGCCGATATGAATGTTAAACCCACCAAATTGTAGCTGAAATACCATAGAATACGATGGGATCACTGTATTGGCTCTTAATATAATCTAAACGTAATCTACGAACGTATCAAACTTAGACACTCAGTCCTCTAATGCTAAAGAGTACGTTACTAGGTGTATGTTTGGCCGCATGCATTGCGTAACCAAGGCGCGTCGCCGGCCAGTGGAAAAAGGCCTATTGTAATGTATTGGTAATGTGTCAGGGCATCGTAACCGGCAGACATCCAATGAGCGGCGGTCAGTCAGACAAGCATGGCACTGAGCAGTGCACACATAGTCAGGATTACAACTTTACAAGGACAACTACCAGCAGAAAAATGACTACAAGAATAATCCTACTGTAGTTTGCATGTTGTCTATCAAAATAATTTAAAAGACCAGGTGAGAGAAACGTGGCAGAGCAGTGAGCCAGGACAGGTACGTTCAAGGTTGCACTGATCTTGTTTAGCTTATTTGTAAACATGATTTGCATGTGGAGGGGGGGGGGGGGCGGCTAATCATGGGAATGCATATCATGTTATTTTATATGTATCTGTATATATGTGTTTCTGTGTGATCTCTGTTTGTCTGTGAACATCTTTCTATGTCTGCGTATGTATCTATGTGTATGTGACTGTCCTTCATCGTCCTACAAAAACAGTATCCCTTCATTATATCCGTGTTATTCACTGTGATATTGGGGAAGGGAGCAGGGTGCCAGCTTTAAGCAATGGAAATAATATGATCCTAACGATATTTATTCATCGATTAAAAACTTGAGTTACCCAAACATCTTTGCATTGAACCTGGAAGATTTGAAATAAGAAGATTCTGGAGATGAACAATCATTAATAAAACACTTTCTGGACGCCAAAGCAAGGTTCACCCCCAAAATGGTCTTTGGCTGCCGGACAAATTGTGTCCTAAGATCCGGAAAAAGATCTGGGAAATGACACATTAAGCACATTGAACTTAGATGTTGTACACCAGGAAGTGTTAGCCTTTATTCTGGTGTCTTATGGTCAGAAAGGAAGCATATCACTCAGTGAAGGATGTAAGAAATTATGGAATAGCAAAGTTTCCCAAAGCACTGCAAGCGCATTTGAACTGGCTATCCTGCCATTATTTTTAAGCCCAGCATCTATTGAGCTCCCGATACCCTCCGATAGACCTTACAATTCGTGCATCGTGGTGCATCATCTGGTGTATCGGCTACAGGTTAAAGTTGACTTTCCAACGCGATGTCGATTTTGTGTTTGGAGATGCATCATTAGGCCTATCGGAGTGTATAGGGAACTCAGTGGACACCGGGCCTTATACCGAAGACACACCAAGCGAGTGAAGACAGCGATCTCTGGAATCGCCAATACAAATTGGCGTGTATGTGAGATATCATTTCATAGGAATATCTCCTGCCTATAATTTAGCATCTTGGAAGCAATAATCAGGTGAAATATAAAATAATAGCTCACATATAGGCTATTTTGTGTTGGCGATTAAGGAACTCGCTGCGTTTCTCGCTTGGTGTGTCTCCGGCTTTACAGTAAAATCGTGCACTCTCTGCGCTCCTGATTCACGCCGAAAGGCCTTACGACTGACTTCCCTCTTCAAATAAAAAGTAAATTCATTGGCCATAGTGTTCGGTATTTATAATCCTAGTATATTTTGAGATCTATTGAGGTGAATCGACGGCAGTGGTTGCACGGTTTTAAAGGTGATATCTTATGTATTCTTCATGTAAAGGCCAGCGACCAGAAAGAGGCACAGCCAACGAAATGACATGGAGAAATCGAAAGTCGTGTATGCTTACAGAGAGTACATAAATAAGTTCTATACATATATGTACACACACACACACACACACACACACACACATATATATATATATATATATATATATATATATATATATATATATATATATATATATATATATTAGCGGATTGTTTATACAATAATGGATTCTGAGCGTAGTATTGGCTATCAATTGATTCATATTTATATAATCATGGTTATATCATAACACGGACATCTTAAAATGTTCGTCCATGACGAATATATAGCCTTCAAAGTGACCAAGCTAGGCAGGATGCATAATGAACATGTCTCTACTCGTTCTGTAAGCGCTAGGCTAGGTATTTACCATATTTCCAAAGGTTGATGACATACTTTACACGGTCACCTGGGTAATATCTTGATACTGGATGTTGTGTATCTGTATTTTTTGTTTGATTCTAAGAACCGCTTCTCTTCATCCATCCATCACCATATTGTATACAGCAAACATAGATATGCAATAGGGTAGTATTGAAAATGGTGGCCCAGTTCGTTTTGAAAGCTTTTCCATAGATGCTAACATTTCGGCAATGGCCCTCAAAGAGTATCGATTATTCGTCAGGGGATATAAAATAAAAAACGTGCTTTTAAAGGGGCAAGAATTTCGTGACCTTCAGAATCTTTGAAAGAAAATTGAAAATGATGAATATCGTTCCTTTGAAGATGTATGAGATGTTAATGGCTTACAGTAGTCGTCGCCAAGTTTATATCAAAGGGGGGGAAATTATTTGTCATATACAAAATGACTTACCAATAAATACTCATTGGGCTTTGATAAAAGGGGTGATGTTGGCGACCTTCATATGCAAGGAGCGTTTAATGAAATGATAGAGAAACATTGATAGAGAAACAGTAATAGAGGGCAAAAGGCAATAGAAAACAAACCGGAATAAATTCCGATCATGGGGGCATCAGTAGGGGTAACGTTCGCGACCTACCTTTCATTGTGATATTTAGCTAGAGTACTGTACGTCTATGGTTGATTTTTGTAAGTCCTGCATGTAAACTACGAAATGGTATGAGCCAAACCGTATTTCTGGTGTTTGTTGAACTCTGTTTAAGATAAATTACTTTAGTATAAATGCTGCCATAAGTCTGGTTCATAGTCTAAGTATAGGGATTATGATTAAGCCCATTAGACATCGACATTTTAGATCACACTACCACCGAATCGATGGCCGGAATATCTAGATTGGGAACAGCCAGGTGGATGTATGACACCCTCGAACATCGACCTGACTGAGATCAAAGGGTACTGCCGCTGGTTGGGCTGTGATCGTCATCGAAATTACTTACAGTCTAATATCTTTTGATCTAACTGAGGTTGGGGAGTAGGTTTCAAATCTGTAATTGCAGTGGTGTCTTTTATAATAATTATGTATCAAACAGACGGGATTACGCGAATACTAATCAAATGGCCCAACAGTCGGTGAAAGTGTGTATTTTAACAATTATAAAGTCAGGAAAAGCCGGCCCTTACCACCACCCCCCCCCCCCCCCATACTGACAATGTCCGACTATTTTCGGGAGGGTTAAAGAGAATCTGGTCTCTGAAGTGAGTACTTTTAACAGCATTTTCACGGACCTTTGATATAGTACGTATGCAGTGAAAGGGGGTGGGGGTGGTGAATAATTTTGGACATTTTCAGAACAGCTCTTCTTTAATCTAATGCTTGCAAGATGGAGTCCTTCCCACCTGATGCCCAAACGCTCATTCACCTACTGTCGATCCACTGCATTATTATCTGCTCCCTATGCTCTCACCTGTCTGCTTGTTCATCGCTGCGGTGGTCAACTCACCTCCAGTCTGTGAAAAGTATCTTCTTAGAATTTATCTATACCCTTTTATAAAAAAAAGATCATGATATTAGTCTCTAAAAAAAAAACCCAGCACAATGATCCCCAATTTTCAGGTTAGAAATATGTACTGCAACACTCATCATATTTAAATTTCAAGAAAATGACATGGGTTTTAATTTTCATGCCAAAGTGTCCGGTACGCCATTGAGATCTTGGTATACAAAGTACCCATTGAGAATGTATGGGATTATTTAAGAATTGCCAGACACCATAACCATGGTATACGGATTCAAATCCGTGGTATACGGCCTCGAAGTCCCTTATGCTATAGAGCAAGGAAATAGTAGTCCCTATTGATATAAACTACGAAAATTACTGGGTTTTCTTTGGAAAAGATGGATGATGAATACAACAATCGATTGTTTTTTAGACATTACCCATTGGTTTTTAAACCACTCGAGGTTGACGTTGTAATACATTTGATGACACACGTGTATTACTATGCGTCAAGCTTTCGTGGTTTAAGGTGCTTGTCTACAAAGGCATGGATTATTGTATGTTTATACTGCTGCGATTTGATAGTCCCAATTGGTTTTTATTATTACTCTATCGGCACCGTCCCTGCCTTCCCCTGCCACAACTAGCTCATTGGCTTCAGCTACAGAAACAATGACCACCGATGCAACGCGATTGTCACAACCATAGTCAGTGCGGCAAAGCATTTAAATAAAAGAAGCAATGCATCTCGAATGGTTTGCATCTAAATCCCCAAATCCACTGAGGCGACGGAATTTCCATGCGAGACCGTGCGATTCCCATGCGAATCCCATACGATATTATTTAATACTTTTAATATTTTCGCAAGGCCATCGTATGACCATGTGAATTAGCATAAGCGATTTTTCATGCGAATTTCATGCGACCGAGCGGACTTTGTGCGAACGTCTACGAACGTCGGCGACCGCTAATTCGCATGAAAAATCGCCTAAGTGGATTTGGCGCTTTAGATCATGTGGAGCGAGAGGCACATCAAGCAGTAAAGTGGGCCTAATGAGTTCATTAGTGCAATTAGCCACGCGACTACTTTGGAAAACTAGATGCAAATGAGGAAAAAAACGTTGATTTGTTGGAATGATTATTTGAGTTTCATCTATTAGATTCCTCAAATAAAATTAAGCTGTGTAAATTGTGGTCTAACGCTGTATAGAGTGAGATTAAACTCCATGGAATCCCAGAATGAACAAGCCTGACGGCGAGATCAGATTTATGTGATAACATACACACAAGTGGGAAAATGAAATTGAGCATAGCGTGCTTAAAATGATCAGCTTTGTTGACTAATTGGGGTTGGAACATGACGTTTTAAAGAACATGTAAAGACTACCAAGAATTAAACATGCAGTGCATGAGTCACGTTACTCCAACCGCTTTAAGAGGACGGGGGAACTACGTTTTAACATAGCAGATACACCAGAAGGCTCACTAAACTCTACCACACGACGTTATAGCTTTTGCCAGGAACAGCACACCCACACAGATCTCTTCTGCTATTCACACGTATTTTTAATGTGTTATGTGTGTTAAATTAAGTTTAACAAGAGGAAGCGGAAGTCCCCAACAAGCTTACAATTTGGCGCACTCTATCAGATGTGACATCTACCGGTTAGTAATTGCGCCTTTAACTGCCACTTCCGCCGAGTATCATGCAATAACAGTGAAATGGCCTTTTAAAAAACAAGGTAACCGTTTGTGAATTGTAAATAGAAATTGTACTCCATATGGACCAGGGACTGGTTGGTATTTCAGACAGTAATAGACGTACAATCTGTACATGTATATATAGATACGATTCAACGGTTAGTCATAGAAAACAGATGGTAGTCTGATAACCGAAATCTGAGTTCGAAAGAAATATAAGCATCTAAGAAACATAAGCATCTAAGGGAATTCGGGCTCATTGGCTTCATCGGGTAATCATGTGCAGACTAAAACCGTATGCTTAGTTATATAATGTACTTAAAGATTGCAGTTCCCAAAATTGCCACCAGGTGCAGCTCGGTTACGATTGGTTGATAGAAAAGCAGGTTCAGGATGAATTGATGTCTACATAAAATAAGTACTCTTGAACAAAAATCACACTGCGGAAACTGAATCACCTGATGCGCCGGCAAGCAAGATATCAAATTACCCCGCCCAAAGAAGGACAAATTAAAAATGATCAGCCGTTCATGCTAGAATATCAATATGAAACACCTTTTCGTGAAACTTACAGAAAATGTTTTTTTTTTTTTGGTTTTGTTTTTAATTTGCACACAAATTCATAACTTGGATGGTCTTCCATTTATGACGTGTCAGGTACGCTCAAAATAATAAGTTGCCGGAAAGCAAGATACATCTTTCCTCGCATACTTTTGTGAATATTTACAAATACAGAATACATGATATGATATGATATAGAGTATACCTACCACCACATGATATGATGAGGAAATAACAAGTGATTTAGATTTTAGATATGACATACCGCACGAGTAGGCTCAGATCACATATGTTGGGTTCTGAGGGTTTTAACATTAAGCCTTCTTTTCAAACAGCTTTTAGTAAGCGCTGCTTTGATTTCCTTGTTTAGTTGATTCCATGCCTTTTCACCTCGGTATTTCAGAGATTAAAAAAAAAAGATTCTGTCCTTGGGTTAATTAGTTTAAACTGGTGACTTCACTATGATCTAGTGAGTCTTACATTATTGTAACAATATTGTTTATTTATTCCAAAGAGATAGTTATTCAATACAGCTTGATAGTTACCTGTTTTGTCATTAGATATATTATTTTATTCAAGTGAAAGATCTTCTGCTGTATATACTTAATCAACTTAAGAGAGTGATTTTCAAAATCAAGCCCACCATCCACATCTATTCAGAGGTATGTGTATAATCAAACCGAATTATACTCTATCAATATTAATGTAAAGACTTGTATCGAGTTGCTCAGGGACTTGCTTTACACTGTTTCGTAGGTCCATACTACCATACCTTGGTTTTTAATGTATCTATTGAAAGCAGGCTGTCGTCACACCATGTACTGTAGAGCCACCCTGACATGTTAATTACTTTTAATTTGAAGTGTGAGGAACGAGGTCTTCCGCATATAAGAGATACTTGGTCTTAGAAATCACCTTAGATATCGTTTATGTAGTAGATAAATAAGAGTGTGCCTAGTACCAACCCTTGCGGTACTCCATAATCAATATTCTCTCAATAGGAAGTTGTATCTTATTATCTTATACACTGTATTCTAAATACGATTTTAGCCGTTGGAGATAATTCTATGTTATCTTAAGTCTGCAGGCTTTTCCCAGTAACACCCATGGTGCACTCTGTTGAAAGCCTTACGCAAATCGATGTAGATAGCTCCCAACATTTCCATTTATCTCTGACCATATGCAGATTATTAAGCAATTTGTATATGGCGTCTATTGTCCCCCTGTTTTTTTCTTCTTAAGCCGAACAGCTCTTCAGTGAGAACATTGTTATCTTTTCTTTCTTTTTTATGACAATATATATTCTGGAGTTTAACTACTAGGACTGGGTCGTCCTATTTTCAGTAGGCTCCAGGGCCATTTATGTTTACCACGGTTATTGATATGCTATATTTGTAACTATATACATCTAGAAGGTCATTAGATAGGAGTGGACTACATTTTCTGCTATCTTGCCTGGTACTGCCAGGAGTGATATTGAACGCCAATTGTCCATTTTTTGTATGTCTCCTGCTTTGAGTAGGGGGTGACGTTAGCATTTTTCCAGGCTTCTGGAAATATGCCTACGTCTCAGCTTGTCTGTCATCATAGCGTCCGAATCGCTCTAGGGTATTAAACAAAGTCTTTTAAAACCGCTGACCTAAGGCCACTAAAAAAAAACTTGTTTCTCATCACCAAGCCATGACAAATATGACGAGGGCGCTTTTTTTTCCTTTTGTTGTTGTTGTTGTTGCTATATCAAAGATGGCAGACATACAGTAAAACCCCGCACAAGCGGACACCCTCCGATCCGTGCCAAAGTGGCTGCTTACGCAGGATGTCTGCTTACGCGGGGTTTCTAGATTTTGACTGGCTATACAGTTAATGCATCCCTGACATCAGGAGCTTTAATTTGATACTAAATACACATACCTTTCATAATTTCTATCAAGGTTCATCTACTTAAAAAACAACAAAAAACTTCTAAAATCGTTTTTACTGATGCGCGCGGTGAAGAGAAACAAGGTATTATGTGTATTTCTATGATATCTCACGAAAATTTACTATGTGTATTATAAAACTGATGAGTAATAATAAAACAGTCACGCGTGTATGCTGTTGCTCAAATGGCACCATAGTTCTGCGAGCATTCCACCAACCAGGCGCTAGCCCCGGCCGAGACCCGTGTGGTAATTGCCGGCACATTTGGCGTGTCGCCGGCGACGATCTGCTCTGTGACGAAGAGTGACGAAGGTGTCCCCGGTGGCGCCAGGCCATCCGCCGGCAGCGCCAGGTCCTCATTTTGTGTAGAAAATACCGCCGCTGGTAGGCTGCCGATTGGAGCGCCGGCCTGCTCTAAGCACAGACAACGCGCCCCTCCTCTGGAACATATTTAACTAAAAAGAACATTCTTTGGTTAATCAAATAAATACAAGATCTGTGTTATATCATATAAACAAACGGCCTGAAATGTTCCCTACTTCGGTTTTGTCTATGTCAACACTATCCTATTTGTTTTCATTCTATAGCCTGGCATGCGCTCACAGAATTGACCAGATCCAAGTAGATTTCATTTAACTCTCCCTGCGGTATTATACGGAAACTGGCTTACTATCTTTGTACGTCAAAAATACGCGGTGAAATTATTGATCACATACATCCCGATGCCGTAGGCAGAGGGATGTATGTGATCAATAATTTTACCAAGTATTTTGACGTACGAAGATAGTCAGCCTGTTTTCGTATTATTATATACCTAAAAATGGCGATATTTTATCTAGTCACGTGATCACATACCCCGTACGGCACAGTGTGTCGTACGGGTATAAATACGCCATGGGTAGGAGCGGGCAGTATACGCACATGATACAGCCATAGGTATATGTAATAATATTCCGCCGTGCATATGGGTCGGATTTTTTAAACCTGCTAAATTCCGGTTTGATCATGGGATAAAACATGCAAAAATGTTTTTTAGAATAATACTTCTTTTTATATTTTATGTTAACCACCTACTAAGTACCTTCCAGAAAAACATTATTCCAACAAAATCAGATGAATGGTTTAGATTTGAGAGCCTTTTGAAGTTGTGTATAATACTGCAGTTTGTCCAGCCCCCTAAATATTGGAAATTTCAAGAAATGTTATAAATGCTTATAACTTAAGAAAGACTAATATTATATGGTGACACACATTATATTTTACCCAGAATACCTTTATCATATATTAGATTTAAAAGAAAAGCTCTGAACCATATTTGGGGTGTTGGGCAACACAGGGGTGTCGGACAACACGAGGGGTGTCGGACAACACGTTAATAGAATTGCTCAGAACAATGAGAAAAATTAAATTTGAGGCTATAATCCTTTATATCTTCAATGATGTGATAAGAAGCTATATTTAACAAAACACACCACTCAATTACTGATAAAAAACAACCCCAAAATCATAACTTATATCACAGCATGTTGTCCGACACCCCGGTTTTCAGTTTTTGAACCATAAAAAGTTAAAAAAAATTATTTAGAAAAAAATCAACCTGGGTATTCATGAGTGGTAGGGGTTCTTAACATAATCAGGGATATTTGTTATTCCATTATGATTATTAGCTCCATTATACATCCTTTAGAGATGTGTGGTCCAACACACCATTTTTTGGAAAAATATCATCATGTAATCATAATGTTCTGATATCAGAATGGAAATTCCGATTGTGTTGAAACTTTCAGGTATCTCAGCCAGGATTCTTGTCAGCATTGTACAATAAAGGAAAATTAATTTCTCTCAATATATTTCATTAGTATTGTCCACTGAAAGTCGGGGTGTTGAACAACATGCTCTATGGGTCTCTATGTTGGAAAATTTGAAGGTCCTAGATATTTTTCACCATTTTAATATTTTTTCAATCTTTTACCAATTTTCAAAATTATATTGTCTACACTTCTCATGACATATGCTTTAAACATGTTATTAAATACAATTGGCTCAAAATTGTGTCTCCCAGATTTTGAACAAAGTGAAAATCACTAGAAAATCACAGTTTTTGTTGATTTTCAGAAGGAAAAATTCCTCAGAGCTCTACAAAACCCTATGTTGGAAAGAAAGACTATCAAAAGATGCACCAGATATTTTCATTTTTACATTGATGAGATACGTTTATACAATATGAACCTTGAATAAGCTTATTTTGGCAATTTAGCAGGTTTCAAAAATCCGACCCATATGACTAAGAAACCAACGTTCATATGGGAGGCCTTTGTTACTTACCAGGTCATCTGTAAGGGGGCATGGCAAAATTAGATTGTAGGCAGAGCTCGATGAGACTGATAGCTTCTGACAAGCTTGCACATGCGCATGGTAGGCAACAAAATCAAAACAACTAAAATGGCATGTGTGACCCATGCATAGACAAAACCGAACCGCTATAACACTGTCAATATAGAATAATATAAACTGGCATATCTTGTCAGGAGATGATGCATCACAATATTGTCTTTGTTGTTGAGTATTCAAACCATACTGACAGTCAATTAATCGGTTGCTCCACCAAGCCGGCGCTAGCCCCGGCCAATAGCATTGTGGTCATCGCCGGTCGATGCCAGCCCATTTTGCACGTCGGCAGCGATAATTTGCTTGGTGGAACAGCTCACACTATCTTCCTGGCCGGTCCACCGCCCTGTGTGCAAAACCCTGTCGCTGGCTCAGCATCAGCTGGCCTGTTTGTGGTCGCCGACCACCAGCCTGGTTATTTATCTGCTTTTCCAACTAAATTTCTAAGGCATTGGCCAAACATAGTTTGCATATTTGGTGTATTCCATTGATTGCTGTTGGAATTTTCGGCTGCTGACGCAAAACTGTTTCAATCAGTATTTAGCAGAGGCCAGCAGGCTAGCCGGCAATGCCGCAAGCTTTGCCAGTATCCCATTGACCTGGCCCTGCCCATACCACAGTGAACGCCATCAACATGAATGGTCGACATCCACAATGTGCAATCCCACGAGCGGAGATTGAAAATTCTGACAGGTTAGGTACTCATGGCAGAATCCTAGTGCCCGAGCATGCCATACACATTTATAACACCAAGGCTTATCTTTTATATATATCTTCATTGTTCAATTAACCGCAGTATTCCGCGGATATTTGATGGCCTGTCAGCTTTCCCATACAGTTCCCAACATGGCAGCACATTCTTTTGCTCGATCACTGGGTTTTGAGCAGCCTGAGCTGCGCAATGTATGGAGGAGTGTTCAAGACACCCCCTACCAAATGAATGGGAAAGTAGCAAAGCATGATAATGCGGGCAACACCCACCAGACAGCAATAGCATTGCCTCATCGTCTCACCGATTGCTGAGAGCCCACGAGGTGGTGTGTGTATGCCTTGTGATCTGACAGCAACCACTTTCCTGGACCAAATTTTTTCCAACCACGGATCCTAGACAGACCCATTGGAACGAAAAAATTACGAAAACACTTTCCTGGACCATACACACTGCCTTCTCAAGTTAGTGCAGTGCAAGTCACCAACTTCAAAACAAAAAACATGGCCATCTGATGCAAGTGTGAAAGGGAACAGCAAGTAATGGAAATCTCAAACTGTTCTGATTGGGAAATGAAGTGTCAAAACACTGCCTTCGTTATTGAATATATAGATCATACTACCTGAATCTTGGATTTTGATACATGGAGGAGGGGTCACACACCAAAGGCTACCTCTGTAGATTGGCAGGGGTCCAGCAGTAACGCCCCTCCTATCACAGGGAAGGGGATCGTTAAACACCTGAGACTGCCTGGGATGATACTAGGAAACCAGTAGCATATCCCCTATGAGGGGTCCAGGGGGCGAAGCTTCTGGACATCAAATATTATACAAGCTGTATTCAAGATGTTGTTTCAGGAACTGGGTGGTTACGTACCTGAGACTACCTGGATAGGGGAAAAGTGGGCAAAGTGCCTACTTGAGGGTCCATCAAAGGGGCAAAGCCCCACTACATGGCTTGGCTTTTATGGATTAGATGGTCTTTTAGGTTATTTGACATAGGGGTGAAGTACGATATCCCAGCCGGGATCTAGGGGGTGATGCCTCTGGAACACTGCGCGAAACTAACCACTTTCCATATAGATGCACCCGGCGTATATAGGTATGCGTATACAAGGTCGTCCTATTCCCCGTGTGAATACACCTCATCTGTAGGCGCCTGATTCATATATATACGCCTGATTCTGTTATATTTACACCATTATCGATTAGTTCCGATCTCTGCCACTTGGTGACACCACTGGTAGCATATTTCATTTTCCATTAACCATCCAAGTCTGTATTATATGAAATATGCAATCTTATATTACCAATTTATTTTATAAATCCTTTATAAAACCTGATTGAGTATGAATTGATTAATTACACGCCGCTTGTAAGAAGTAGTGTGAATGGGGCATCCCTCACAGCCACACTCACAGCCACCTTTACAGCCACCCTCACAGCCGCTCCCCACCCATTCCGTGGGGTTAGGCGGGGGGATAGGCTGCCGACGCTGCTCTCATTGATGTCGGGCTTCACTGAACTAACAGCGTGGGTAGGCGGGGGTTTCAGCGTTGGTGTATGTAACCCCTCTACCAACACCCACGAGTGAGCCGGTGGGGGCGCAAAATAGGGACGTACATATATGAAAACACGTCAATTTACAGCCAATGCATACACTTCCGCGATGGCGTATAGAGGAATAAACTGGTGGTTTTCGTGCAGTGGAAGCACTTGGATTTAATAGAATATACAAGCTGTATACATAACTATTTTTAGGTAGTGGACTTCTGAGGCTACCTGGGGATATTGCCAGAGGTCCATTCGCAAAGACTTTCAGGGGTCCAAGGGGAAAAGCCCCCACAAGCAATTGGATTTTATAAAAAAGAAAATATAATTTAATCTAAAGATATACGGTTTACATATAACAAAACGATTTGGATAATACATGCTGAATCTTGGATATCAATTGATTGAGGTAAGATACACACCTGGGGCAATCTGACCCTCTTGGCGGGTTCAGGAGGCAAAGCCTCTGGAAGCATTTGGATTTTATAGATTATACAAGCTGAATCCTGGATTTTAATTGACGGAATCCTGGATTTTAGACTTCGCACCCTGGAAGCAGTTGGATTTTAGATATCATAGAAGCTATAGCCCAGACTTTATTTCAGGACTTTCTGATACAACAAAAAAAAGAGGCAAAGTGTATAATTGAGGATCCAAGGAGCAAAACGTTTCAGGTTACATAGCTGACCTAGTGGTCCAGTGCAAAATTTCTGTGGGATCCAGGGGTTGATGCCTCTAAATGCACTTGGATTTTATAGATTATACAGCATGTTCATAAAATTCTATACAAGCTGTTCCCAGGACTTTAGCTCAGGAGAGGGGGTAATTACACACCTTAGACTACCAGAGCAGAATACAATGAGTTTAGCGGGAAAGTGTCTTCATAGGGGCTCAGGGGGTAAAGTTTTTAAAGATTGAATATTCTTTTAAGGTGATATAGTTGCTATGCTGAATGACAATGTAACAAGGGGGTTTAGAGGAACTGTCTTTTTTGGGGGGTGGATGCACACCTGAGACTGCTTTACACATATCCCCCAAATTTTTCCCCTGCCCCCCCCCCTCCTTGAATTGGTGTCAATATGGGTGTCAATATGTCAATATCTTTTTCCTACGTGAGAATGGCCCATTGGTGTATATTGCCATAAGTTGTTAATAAGAATAGAAACAAAATTCAAAAAAGTGTATTTAGAGGATTCCCAGATGGAACAGATCATCATTGGCAAAATTTCGGGAGGGGGGGGGGGGGGGACGGGACGTGCTCCCTGTGCCCCCCCCCCACCCCCACTCAGGTACGCCCCTGTTTAGTCTATTCCTGACCTGTAGCCAATGTCTTAATTATTTGTCAAGTGCTATTGTTGCTAAAGCATCATTTTCGCCTGAGTGATATCATTAGTTATGTTTAACTCTTCCACTCTATGTTCTGCCACTTGCTATTAAGACAAGAGTGGAGCTGTCAGTCCTGAAATGCTTTCACAAAATCATTCCATACAAGGTTTTGACTTTAGATAAAGTGGCCAATATTTTACTGGAACAAACCTAAGAGTCTGTTCATAAACAGAACCCCCTTCAATTATCTAATATCAAATCGTTTTGTATCTTTTAAAATGGTTTTGTAAACAGCAATTTAGAACAGATAATGAAGGTAGCCCCATCTCCATAATATAAAGCGGGTGTTCTATCGACTAGGCCTTATATAGGGTCTTCAGCCTGCCAGCCAGACTGACGCTGGGCATCTGTCTGGCTGAAAATAAATGAAATATCAGAGCTCTTCCACCGACCCACATCATTCTAGTCAGCCAGCAAGCACATGGGGCCAGACCGGTACCCAGTGACCGCTTCCAGTGCGCCAGGCATTTGACCGGCACTGGCAGGGCAATGGGACTGCTATGTTGTCTCATGGAAGTTAGCCGCATTATCGTGCTATGCTTGTTTCCCCATTCATCCAACAAGGGGTAGATTTAATGCCTCCACATACTATCCCCCGTTCTGGGATTTGTACGGAACGATGAATGCTCTTTTGATGAATACTGTGGTTAACCGAATTTTGAAGATAAATGAAAATAAGTGTTGATGTTATAAAATGTGAATTCCTAAAATCCTGCCCAAACTTTTAAGACAGTTGGAGCTTTTGGGAGGGGATCATAGGTTTACTACTCAGGGCGCTGACACCTGAGTTCATGATGCCACCCCACGTGAATGTGAAGGCGCATACCCGGTGAGTGGGTGCTGTCTGCAAAAGCTGAGTCAATAGCTTTTGCCGGTGATCCTTTGCAGCATGGAATAATTCAGTATGGACGAGTGCTCATAAATTTAACATCGGCCAGCCAACTGACTCAGTGAAGCAGCGGGTTTTGTGAGATTTAGGACAGGTCAGAGCTCCACTGGTTGGGGCAAGCTACCAGTGGCGGTGGGATTCTACACCCAGACAGGACCCAGGGCCCTGTTTTATTTTCAACTCTCCTTGTCCAGGAGAGTCCCCACGAGGGAGAGCTCCATGGGGGAGATATTGGATGAGAGGTCCTCAATCTCGTTCGATTTACCCTGTCCTCCATAGGGAGAGAAATCCTCGTCATTGGAGAGAATTCCAGAACAAAATTGGTCTGTAGGAGACTTTGGAGGAGACTTGAACGAGGTCTTGTAATCACTCTCTTCCTATTGGCCAGATTCACGTGTTTACTGGTCTCCTATTGGTTGCTAATGACTCTTTTCTTTAGTGAGCCCTGTGGTGACACAAAGTGGAATTTTGGGAACTAATTTCATTAGATAATTAAATAGCTTTTATTTTTTATTTTGAATCACCCACGATATCCCTAGAGGTGTCGCCCGCCAGGAGAGCTGAATTATAAAACCCAAACTCTCCCACGACCTCTCCTTGGGTATTTCAAGTCTCCTCGGGCAAAAAATATAACAGGCCCCAGATTCCTCCACCAGGCAGATCATCACTGACAGCCCCTTAACTAGGGTCTCAATTGCTGTCAGTGTCCCGTACCCCCTATCCTAGAGCTTTTGAAGGGTTTTGTAAGTTCTCACATGTCAGATGATAATTTATATTTGGGTTTGTTTTGGTTTCGAAATCAACCTGTAGAGGACCTGTCACTGTCAGTTTGGAGATTCCCTACTCTCTCCAAGAACGGGGGCTTTGACATGCAGCCAGTCCTCTGACTGCCAATTCATATGCCCATCTATCTGACTGACCATCCTCCTGACTACCAATCAATCTAACTGCCCTTTCACCCAACTGCCCATCCATTTACTTGGTTTTTTTAAAACTTGACTGGGCATCCTTCTGACTGCCCGTCCATCTAATCTCCTATCTATTTGACTGATCATGTGACTGATTTAACTTTCACCTGTCTGTCTACTCATCTGTCCATCCAATTGATTGCCCATCCATCTGTATGTCTATTGATCTGACCGCCCATCCATCAGATTATTCATCCATCTGACTGCCTATTTATCTGACTGCCCATCTATCTGACTTCCTATCTACCTGACTGTCCATCCTATTGCCCATCCAACTGGCTTTCCATCCACCTTACTGCTCCTTAATCTGTCCATCAAACTGACTGCCAGTCCATCTGTCTGCCCTTCCAGCAGACTGCCCATCCACCAGACTACTCATATATCTGACTGCCCATCCACCAGACTACCCATGCTTCTGACTGCCCATTTATGTAATTGCCCATCCATTTCTCTGCCCATTCATCCAACTGCCCATCTTGCTGTCCATCCAACTAGCTTTGCATCTATCTGACTGCCTACTCATCTGTTCATCCACCTGACTGCCCATCTAGTTGACTACCTATTCACCTGAATAATGTCCATCCACCTGACTGCATATACATCTGGGCAGCGCCAGTCAATCTGTTTGTCCATTCATCTGATCACGTATTTACCTTACTACCTATCAATATTACTGCACAGTCATCTGACTGCGCAATTATCGAACTGCCCACCTATCTGACTGCCCATTCAGCTGAGTGCTCAGCCAATTAACTTCACAACCACCTGACTGCTCACTCATGTGTCCATCCACCTGATTGACAATCCATGTTACTGCCCATCCACCTGCCTGTCCATCCACCTGTCTGCCTAGTCATCTAACTCTCCATCTTCCTGACTACCCATCAATTGGACTGCCCGCTCATATAACAGATCATCCACCTGACTGAATATGTCTTGGTCATGGTTTAAGGTGGCAGGACCACATACTGGAGGCACCTACATGTCCATATGAGAGACACCGTCTAGGTACCTGTAAAAAATAGATGGACGCATGGGTAGTCAGATGCCTGAAAGATTATATGAATGGATAGTTTGGTGAATAGACAATAGGAAACACACGGCTAAACTTTCTTCAATCTTTCTCTTTTACATTTATTCGAACATTCTATGCTTTTCCATCTACGGTAAATTTTGATCTTTTCTTTATTTACATAGGGTAGGTAATAAGACGGGTAATAGGCTGTGAGACAGTCCTTAAAGTTAAGGAAAGCTAAGAGAGACCATAGTTATTGAAATCGTAGGGACGATCGATTAACAGACTGCTGACCTGATGTTGGTGCTCATCCACTACGTCTCAGTGCGCCCGAACATAATACTACACCTCTAGCAGCATGTAGTATTTCATTATTGTTCGGCCATAGGTATTTAATAACACAAAATACGCAATAATGGAACTAGAAATTATAATATGGTGGACTTAGAGGGTACACTAGGGTGCGCGTTTATGCCCCAGTCACACTGGCGTAAATTTTTGGTGTATTTTCTACGCATCAAAACAAACGTAAATGTGCTTACACAGGAAAACGCCGTTTTACGCCAAATGTGAATGGGGCATTACAACCCCCTTTTGTGTCCTGGGTGTAGGTCTATTTACTAATCTCGGCTGCGCCTCCTTTTTGTTCAGAAATCCTGATTCCTAGTGTGAATATCTGGTGTTCAGCAATGCAGAGTGGGAAGGTGTCTCAGGTGAAGCATACTAGCATAGACCTCAACCCTTTCATACAGTCCTTGGGCACTGGCAATACTTTTAAGATTACAGGTATCATACATTCTGATATAAACCTTAATCAGTATCTTGTAATTTGCTCAAAGAGAGTTGACAGGAAACTCACCTTCATGTGCTACATAGAACTGAAGGGGGAGGGGCATATGTGTGCGGGCCCCAGATGGGCTAGACTCAAACCTAGAATTCCATATGGTTGAAATGAGTCATATTTACACACACTAAAACTGAGTATGTGCTTCAAAAAAAAAATCATTGAGAGTTGGCCAGTGCGGTGCCAGAAATGCAGTTGTTGGAGGTAGCTGCAAAATTTTGTTATTCACTTAACTAAGTTGCTACGTGTACATAGTTGTATCTTTAACTTTGTTGTAAGAGAGCAGCTTTGTATAAGTGTTTTTGGACTACGCATTCAAATATTGTTATCATGATAGGGAGCCAAAGTGAACCCGCTGAAACCACAGATACCCACCTACAAAACACCATTTCCGGTGGCCAGTAAGAACGAGGCTTAGTGCTAAAGCTATGGGGGTTTGAGGCAAGACTTATGTTTTTGGTCTCGTTTGTAACTTTTGAGGTGGAGTTTATAACTATCGTCTCTGAATAACTATGTTTCAAAACTACGATGACAGTTGTTAAGTTTATTAAAAATTTAGATCTAAAAGATTGGTGAATAAGACATATAATCTTGAACTTACATAGTCAAAGTACTGAGCGCCTATACCCGGAAATAGTATTTTGTGACCGGCTATCTGTGGTTGCAACGGGTTCAATTTGGTTTCCTATATGTTCAAATCATTCTTATGTCGTTTAAACACCATTAATGCCCTATTTTCAGGAGTCGGCCCGCAACTCCCTTTGATTGATATTACTGCATTTCGATTTTTTGAGGTTGGATTGTACAGCAGTTTTAGTTACATTCATATGAATTAACTTCCTGTGAGACCCCCTCCCCTTTCACGCAATAAGCCACTAATATAGTTAAGCCATACACATAGTCGTCCAGGCCTGGATGCGTTTTGAGGCAACTCACCAGAGGGGAAATTTCTAGACGATGAGATCACGTTATTTGTGGAAGTATTATTTACCCCGTTTGTGGAGTTCATGGACATCCCGACGGGAAGGGACAAGGCCTGAAATACACCCTTTTAGTCCCAGTATGCCTTTCACACGTGAATAAATTTATACGACTATTTCGAGTAAATTCTCAAAGTAGCACTAAAGTGTAAGATACGCAAGTTTGTATATAATCATACTCTTCGTTTACCATATTGTCAGTCTTGTCAGTCTCCCTATCCTCCCTCTACAACCCTGGGTGCTGTTTAAGAACCTACGAGGGATAATTCGTCTGGACGATAGGAGACCAGCCGCGAGGGAGGACATTGGGGAGGATCCGGTGTGAATATCGTTTAATAAGGGAGGTCCTGCGTGGACTCTCCTCTCCTTGCTGTAAATTCTCCTAACTTTGACAGAAATTTGCAGGATGCTTCTTATACTTCTCACTTCAGACTTCCTCTTGGCACCATTACGCCCTCTAGTGAACTTTCGCGCTACTAACTTGTTGGGTCACGTATCACATTCGGTGTAGATTTCGCACTTGCTGCTATTGCCAGCAATCAAAGCAGATCGGTCGACCTTAATTACCAGGGCCCTGTTTTTCAGTCGAGACGATCTCAAGTTGAGACCGTTTGGAAGCCAAACTGTTTTTCAGTTGAGATGATCTCTGGGGATCTCAGCCTGAGACGGAGATGTGACTGTTTCGGGTGATTTTAGTGTTTTTCAGTTGTGATGATCTCAAGGGACCTCAAGTGAAATGATCTCCCAAACAGTCTCAACCTGAGACCAATTGATACTTGTCATAACTTATTTTTATCAGATGCTAAAACTTATTCAAATTTGAAGATATTTTTATTGGAGAGTACTAACAATCTGACATACCTATATCCCATATTTCATTGTATTCCTGTGGTTATTAAGACTGTGATAAACGTTTGTCTGGAAATCAGAAAAATGCAGGCACTGCACCTCTCAGGCAGCTTGTGTAATGCTCAATTTATTTTAGCAGGGTAGGGTCAAGGTCACTTCATATACAGAAATAACAAAAATACCCATTCACAAAGTAAAACATGTCTTACTCTTGAAATATTTAATAGAAAATTATGAAATCTTAGGATTCGATTGAATAGACATGGACAATTATCCGCTGTAAATATGGTATAATTTAAATGAGTTTAAGTGTCTCAAATCAATAATTTCTGATCACAGAATCTTGTACCTGTCAGGAAATGATCGCTATGGTTCTCAGCTAAATGATCACAACCTGAGAACCCCCTAAGATACGCTATGGCGCACTGAGACCATGACTGAAAAACACCTACAGCCATTGATCTCCTAAATGGTCTCAGGATCGCCCACAGATCTCAGCAGATCTCAGCTAGCGATCATCTCGACTGAAAAACAGGGCCCAGAGTTGATCTAGGATAACTGCGCAGGCACCAACATACGCTTATCTGCAAAGATAAGGTGCACGCTGCTGGCTGAGTGCAGTTTTCAGTGTAAGAGATGGTTTTGGTTTTTTTCCCCTTTATTTTAAATTAAATTATATACATGCCCGCCAGACACCAAATTGCCATCAAATTGTGTTGTAGTAGCGTCTAATTCCCACCGGTGCAATCAAAGAGAACTTTATAGGCTCACACCACCAACGCCGACGGTCTACGTTAAATTGTAGAATGTCAGAACGGCTTTGGAGGACCAAAAAAATAGACCATATTCATGATTGGCTGACGATCAATCCATGTTTCAATGTACCGGTACGCACATTAATATTTAAATACATGTATACGGCATATAGCCTATGAACCATGGGGCGGCCATGACGCCCCCGAGTAGGTGTTCTTCACTAATGGAGGTGAAAATGTAAGTGTTCTTCACTAAAGGAGGTGTGAAAAAAGTGAGTGATAATTGGGAAGTGTCACAACTCTAGCCTTGCTGACAAATGTTTGTAAAGTGTTCCATGTGAAAAACATCATGTCCTTGGTTTAATCATTATGTCATCCTGCTCTGGGATAGGTGTAGACAGTCAAGGGAACCACGGTAAAATATTGAAAGGCAGTTGCATTTTGTAAGAACAAGGAGCAGAATGCAGCTTCTGTCCCCCCAAGGGGCCCACCATACTGCTGGCCACCTTGTGACTGCTTTATGAACTAACAATGGCTCTGTCCCCTATACTATAATAACTAAATACTAATATTTCAGTGATAAGCCTCGTCATTCCATTGCCTCCCTTCCCTATGTCGTACTTCATGTAGTTGCTAATTTTCTGTCTTCTGCTCTCTGTTACATGTACCAATCCTTAATATGTAAGCTATACAGATGTTAATTGTGCAAGGTTTGATATTTCCTCCTTGTCTGGGAAATTGTCAAACATAAATCGAACAAGAGAACAATCTTTTATCAATTCGATGGTACTTACTCAAGTGTTTTCGAGCTTGCTCTTATTTTTGGTAGTTATTACAAACTTTTGTATTTGATAGACTCTCGTGGGTTTAAAAAAAATCATTTTTACTGATTATGCATCTATATGCGGTCCACCTAATTCCAGAATTTCATAATTTTTAGCCAAGTATTTCACCCGCAAGAGATATTTTGCATCAAACGTTGCATTTTATCGGGTGCTCTATGATTGGCATTTTCAATCACAGCCTAATGTGAGGTATCTTAAAGACGATTGCAAAAAAACAATTTCTGACCTAAAGATAAAATCGGTTCCGTGTCGGGAAGTCAATCGTAAAGCCTATCGGGACCAGAATCGGCGTTGGCGGGGGTAAGCCTGAAGTCGGCTCAGCTCCACAATCAAAGAGGCCTTGGATCGAGTTCACCAAGCTGTGGCGCCATCTAGAGGACTGTACTTGTGGCCGCCATGAGAGGTGCAAGCGGCCGAGTCACCCAGTCTCAGAATTTCCATCATCGATGTGCTTTTTTTCAATCCTATACAGGTCCATGTATACAAACAGAGAGGCTTACCGGTACTGATAAATGTAGCATGTTGGGTATTCATGTGTGTCTATCCCCTTATGGATATTTGAAATAAAAGGCCAGTTTTTTTTGTAATTCAAGTTAAACTATATTTACAGTAAAGATTTGTCCATGTCCATCTGACCCAATCCTAAGGTTTCATAATTTTCTGTTGAGTATTTCATAGGTCAGGCGTGTTTTACTCTTTGAATGGGTGTGTTGTTGGTTATAAATATCAAGTGATCTTGGTCCTATCCTGCACAAATAAAATCGAACATTACAGTAGGCTATGCACAAGTTGATTGCATTTTTCAGATTTTCAGTTAAATGTTTTTCACCGTCATAATAACCATAAGAAAATTATGACACCTGGGATATAGACCGATATACACCAAATTATTGGAACCCTTAGCTCCAAATATTTTAAAATTTGAATTAGATTTAGTCTCTGATAAAATAAGTTACAACCACCCATTAGACCTGTATGACAAGTATTGAATGGTCTCCCGTTGTGACCGTTTGAGCAGTGGTTTCACTTTCGAAACAGTAGCGATCATCACAACCGAGAAACACCCCAATCCAGCGAAACGGTCGCATCTGGTCGTGAATGAGATCAACTAAGATTCTTATCTATGAAAAATACTTTAGCTTTCAAATGATCACTAATAACGATCTTCGTAACTGCATGCAAAAAGAGATTCCGTGTGTCTTCTGCATGGCAGGTATTGCCGACTACCTCTTGAGAATGAGTTACATTTTTATAACCTGGGACTCGTTTCACTTGTTTTGGGCTCATAGCGAGAGGGAAGACCGCAACAGTGGCAGCAAAAGCGGCACTAGCAGAGGAGCTAGTAGACTCGAGTTTCGTAAGTGGTATCGCTGTTGAGGTGGCCAGCATAACGAACAGGACATTAAATAAATCGATATCCAATGAATAATTCGATAATTCCAAATTATTCCTCGTGTTTTCTCCACATTTCATCTTTTATTTGATGTTTTTACATGCATTTCTTGGCTGAGTTACAGGGCCGATATTGTAGGTCTCTCTTTTGTGACATGGAAGTGATAACATAGGGTCGAGCGATACCGTAAGAACCCCGTCGACTGGTGCAATGACTGCAGTTCTGCTTCGATTAGTATAATGGTTCTTACAAAGGAGTTGAAACATGTAAATCAAGATATGGGTAAAGGATACATATGGAATTGCTCGGAACAAGTTTAACTTTAATTAAATAGTTTATAATATCTGATAAAATACGTTCTAAAATTATTGATATGATTGGTACGAGATGGTGGACCCTCTCGTGAACAGTGGCACTAACAACGAACAGAAATAAACTACTGAAACGGTTACTGCCACTGTTGGTGCCGCTCATGTTCAAGGTGCCGCTCGCTGTGGCGCCCGCCAACTAGTGAAAAGAAAACTGCCGCTTGGTGTCGCTGAGACCAACAGCGAAAGGGTTTTCAATCAGTGAAACGGCTCCCTGGTTGAATGCCAATATCAATGGAATTGCTCACTTATTTCTTCAACTTATACATAACAGAAAGTCACAAATACAAACGAAAATATAACTGTGATAACATTAGTGTTAGAATCTATTTTATTAGCATCTTTGTACACTTACAAATGTTAAATGTGTAACCCATCTGGTTCTCATAGCAAACGGAGAAGTCATCACCACATCATATACAACTATCTGTGGTCTTGTGCCCTGTCTTACAGGCCAAATAAATGCATTAAAGTAAAAATAGCATACACTAAGAGTGAATCTCTATTTACATCAGCGTAGTCGAGATATGTACAATGTCAACGCAAATTACTGTCATAACAGCTTCAAATATATATATACATGTATGGCTCAATAACATTCTTGTTTATCACTTCAAGCTTATAAATGAATACAATATGAGGTTCTATTATAATGCTGCTATGACGAGTATAAACATCGTAAACGTTATAATATATGTAATGCACCTTTACATTTGTTTCTCTATGATTAAATGATGAGAAAATATGGTAGATCTATACATATTCTATAATAAATTTATGATCTAGCTGAAACCAATAAAAATACATTGAATGAGTCAGTAAGCAAATCATGGGCAGTCAATATTAGCATTTGATATTCTTCTTTATATTTTTGATGGTGGAGCTCAAAGGAACAAGGGTAAGTGGCACTTAAATTTCTCAGTCCTCAAATAATTCTTAATATTTCAATAAGAATACATATGAAGATGCATTTTTGTAACTGATTATGGCAAGAAGGCGGTAGTAGCTCATTTTGCCATCTGAAAAGTGAATCTGTGAAATAGTTTTTGTAGTGGACATCAAAATCACGTAAACATACATCCATAGAAAATATTTTAAAAATCGTATAGACCTGTGAAAAGATTATATCATCAGATTTATGAAACACTTTGGACGTTAAAATAGTGTTTGTTTCAAAGTGTATTCGAATCAACATTGTGCGTAGACGCGCCATTTTGAGGATTTGTTTTTCACTTTTAACGTAAACTTACAAATCGAGTTGCGTGCATGTTGTTCTATGATGTGTTGCATTCATAAGGTAATTTCATACCCATCGTTGAAAAATCAAAGTATCTGAAAGATCTGCTCAATTCATAGCTAGATTTGAGGTCTTGGGAGTATCCCAGGTTTTTTTTATTTTGTAAATACTTAAACCGATATAACGAACATGGCAGGAGGTCCCCCATAGACGCGTACTAAGAATTAGTAGAGCTTTCTTTTCTGAGGGATAACAAAAAACATGTATAACAAGTAACAGTATATGATCACATAACAAAGATTCACTTTATATGTTTTGTAATGTTTCAATCTTGTACACCTTCTCTTCCTCAGCAGACATTGCCTCTTTGGTTGTCCGCCATGTGAGTCCATCACTTCCCCCTTGTTTGCCAGATGGGATCTGGAAGACAGAAAATGGGTCTCCTTGGATCTCATTTGTCGACTGAGCTCGGTTATGAGATGCGTCTGAGAATCGCCGGAAATGCAAGAGAGAAGACCCATGTCTGCGGATGTAGTAAATGGCCCCTATGACTACGCTAACCACAAGCAGTGCACCCAGGATTGAGCATACAATAATTATGACATTTGTACTCCCACCCTCTGCTGTAGTCACCGGCAACCCATTCTCTACTCCAATCTCCCCCTTTGGTGACGTGGGCTTTAACGTTGACGTACTCTGTGTTGATGTCGAGGGCGTTTCTGTAGTTGGAATAGGGGTTTCAGTAGATGACACAGGTTCAGTCGAGGGCTGCATAGTTGCTGTAGTTTGTGATGCTGTTGCAGTTGTAGCAGTAGTAGTTGTAGTAGTAGTTGTAGTAGTAGTTGTTGTACTAGTTGTTTCACTTGTAGTAGGTGGTAATGGTGTCGTCAAACCTTCTGGGAATACGCCTTTCGGCGAGGTAGGGGCATCAGGGGAGCACATACTATCTTGATTCATCTGACCAGTAGTTTGAGCGTCGCAACTTTCCTTTAAACAGACGACATATATATTTTCTGAAGTCTTCTCTCTGATACAAATGGTCATGTCCTCATTCTTAAAAGCTGCAAAGTCAGTTAACCACTTTATATCACATGTGCAAACCAGTGGATTCAGAGATATATCCAGGATTTGTAAGGTTTTCAAATGGTCGATCGTAGATTTGTTAATGCTGGTCAAGTTGTTGCCTGATATATTTAGCAGAACTATAGAATCCAGACCATCAAAGCCCGATTTTTCAATGACAGAGATATTGTTGCCATCAAGTTTCAATGTTTCCAATTTGTATAATGTCTTAAAAGCATCATTATTTATACGAGGGATTTCGTTATTACTTATATCAAGATCTGTCAATGATCCCAGTGTGGTGTAAGTCCCATTGGGGATGCTACCAAGTTTATTATTTTGCAAATAAAGTTCACGCAGTCCGTTCAAATCAACGAAAGGAGTTGGTAGCAGATTTGATATGTTGTTGTTGTTGAGGTATAACTCTTCCAGGTCCGTGGCACGAGCAAAGCTTCTCCTCTCTAACTTAGTTAGATGGTTGTATGACAGATCAAGCATCTTAAGGTTACTCTTACTACCGTTGTCAAGGATCTGAGTGATGACGTTATGGCTTACATTCAAATGTACCAATTTATTCAGAATGCTGAATTCTCTCCATGAGAAACTGCCAATACTATTCAATGCCAAATTTAACTTGTTCAACTTGGTAACCTGGTGAAAAACGTGAAAAGGCACGCCAGGGAGACTGTTGTTGCTTAGGTCAAGCTTCTTAAGTTCTTTAGTATTGCTAAAGACTTCAACTGGAAGAGCTTGTATTTGGTTATCAGAAAGATCCAGGTACTCAATATATCTATTCCTAATGAAGAGGTCCTTCGGTAAATCAGTGATCATATTGTTTTTTATGTTCAAATCCCATAAAAATTCGTTGTTATAAAATATGGTGCTTGGCAAGGAATGAAATCTGTTATATTTTAGGTTGACTGTTTGTAAGGAGCGTAGATTCGTAAAGATATTAGGATCCAAAGTTGTCAGTTTATTACCCCAAAGATTCAAAGACACAAGATTTCCTAGACTTTGAAATACATCTGCATCGAGATGGGTAATCATGTTTTGAGCAAGATTGATCTCCGTGAAATAGTGGTTCTGATAAAAAAAACGACGAGGTAACTGCCTGATCCTATTGTTCTGTGCTCTAAATCTTCTAAGGTTAACAAGTTTGTCTAAGAGACCTGAAGGAAATTCCTTAATCTTGTTAAACGAAATGTCCAAATCAGTTAGTTGCCCCAGATTTTGAAAGGTGTCTTTGTGAAATGCTGTTATCATATTGTTTTCTAGTCTTAATTCTATGAGATGTTTCAACTGATCGAAAACGGAACTAGGAAGCGTATCAAGTTGGTTGTCTTGCAGAAACAAACCCTCTAATCGCTGTAGATTTTGAAAAATAGTTTCGGGAAGGAACTGAAATTTATTAGCATTTAAATCCAGTGTTATCAGATTATCCTGGTCTTTAAACAGATCCTGTGTGAGACGTACAATGTCGTTGGAATAGATTCCGATGTATGTCAGTCTGTAAAATCCTTTGAAGGTTTCAGTAGCCAATTTCTTCACTTGGTTGTCATTAAGATATATCTCCTCCATATAATTCTCCAAGCCTGTAAAGGCATTTCGATCAATGGTCTTAAGTCGAAGTTTCTCCAGTTTAAGTTGTTTAACTTGGAGTCCCTTGAAAGCATTGTTTTGTACTTTATTGATATGAGATACAGGGAAAACTGCAAGTTCCTGAATGGGACGATCCCATGCTATGAAGTCGGGAACTCTATCTATATATCCAAGGTTCCTGCACGTAACCATAGTCAACCCATCTGGCTCTCGACATTTGCAATTGTTATTGACAGCCGGACACTCTGACCGACTTCCAGGGAAAATTAAACAAATGGCCACCAGTGCCAAGGCGAGGTTACTCCAGAAGATGTCTGCCATAGTGATAGATCTGAAGAGATATAGAATAAATGTTTAGTAATTTGTCACAGAAATATCATGTGATTGACTTTGTTTTCCTTTTGAACTACATTACATTATATATTTAAAACCAGTAGTAATGAATATTTGTGAGTCAGCCTCATTTAAACAGCCAATATATATGTATGCAGTTAATTACTCTAAAACAGGAAACCATACCAACGTGTGAACAAATGGAACATGCATTTATATCTATTAATTTTACTGTAGTTCCAACAACTAGTACTTCTCCAATCAAGCAACGGGTGAGCGCGGAGATGACCATGCCGAATATTGAGCAATATTGATCCTACGAAAGATCTTTTAATCCATTCGGGTTGAAAAATGTCTATGGATTGATCAAAAGTACCAACTGTTAGATTTGTTTTGATAATTTGCTTACGATTTGATTGATGTATTTAATGTATTGCCATATGATTGACCGACATTGATTAATCAAGGTACTACCTAATTACTTCAATATGTCACCTATTTCGCTATAAGGAAAGCCTGTTTCGGGATATATCTGGTAAATAATTTAACCATGTATTTTGACGTACGAAGAGAGTCAGCATGTTGTCGTATTTTTATATACGTGAAAATGGCGAATTTCTATCTAGTCACGTGATGTTATACCCCGGACGTCACAGTATAACGTATGGTCATAAATACATCAAGGGTATAAGTGGCAGTATGTGATACGTCCATAGGTATATAATGATAAAAGAAAACATGGTTACTGAGTCCGTAGGGATGGTCGTTCGAGGTCTTTTTTCCCATAAGATGGGACAAAAGGCCGAGAATGTCATCCCTACAGCTCAGTGACTACGTTTTCTTATCATCATAAAATATCCTGAGAAAACGCCATTTTATGTACTTACAAATTATACTATGGGAACAGTGCGCCAGAATATTCACTATGTTTCAGTGGGCACGAACATTATTCATACTATACCCCTAGCAGCGGGTAATATTTCATAGACGTTCGGCAATAGATGGATAGTAATATTAGGAAACGTCCTTACTGTGGACGAAACGGTTCCTGTTCGAGGTCAGTCTTTGATTTTATACTGCCTGACGCCATAGGCGGAAGGCAGTGTAAAATCAAAGACCGACCAAGAATGAGAAACGTTTCGCCCACAGTGAGGATGTTCGCTTATTATTATATACCTTAAATCGATGAAAAAAACAATATTTTGATGACATATTAAGTCACACTCACAGCGGGCGCGAACATTATTATTACTGCACCCCTAGCAGCGGGCAGTATTTCATAGACATTCGCACACAGGTACATATAATAATATCAGAGTAATATCAGAACTCTCTATAAACACTTGCCGGTTTGATTACCATCATTATAGGCTCCATAGGTTCCGTCACAAGGGAAATACTTATAGCTGTCTACTTGACAGTTCTGCTAGCCCATTTTCATAAGAAACAATATCTGTTCTCTGTTAAAGCTAGATGAACTGCACAACGGACTAAAGTTTACCGGAAAAGTTGCTTTTTAATTCTATTCCTAAGTCATGATATTGCCTCTGCTCTATTACGAAATTAGCTAAGGCGCGATGCCTAAATTATGTAAGCAAAACTTGTCCTTTGTTTTGGTCCACGTGAAACGATCTTGGAGGGTCGCAATTGTATGTATCCTGTTACTGCCTATGAATGTTATATAATATTTAGAAAAGAAACACCTTCCCTGTAAAATCACATCTTTCACCTCCGGGATATGATATTTACATATTACTGATAACCTGATAAAATTCCACCAAGTAGCTCGAACCGGTTTGTAATTACCAGGGGATACAATGTATGCTTGGTTGCATTTACGTTTATTGTTTTTTTAATGAAATGACTTCATCCAGCACCAGTTGCACGTGACAGATTCGCGCGGATGTTTTCTACTTGAAAATATCACATTAACGGTAATCAGCTCACCACAAGGCTTTCCTGCAGGTCGACTGGTATTTGATGTTGGCTGACTTGATAAACACTGACTTTAAGCTGTCTACACTAGAACAACATACACATGACATGCTTCCCCTGAGCGTAGAGTGTATTTCTAAGAATATAAGGCTTACTCTTATCATTTTCCTAAAATCTGTCAGAGTAATTTAGTATTCATGGTGGATTTAGTCACCAGTCAGAAGACTATAATTCCTGTCCTATGATATGTAACAACAAGGCCTAGGGGAGAAGTCACTTATGCATGCCTACAGATATAATCTAGCTGACACACTTTTTCTATGTAGTACGTAGCAGTCCCAATATGCAGTCAACATCGTAAGGTACACATGAGGTGTTTGCCACCGAGGGTGTTTTTGTCTGCTATCATACACCACAAGCACTCATATATCATCGTGTATTCGTGTATGTGTATATATATATATATAAATCGGGATGTATTTTTTAGAGTTCTAGCTCACTTTAAGAGGAAACACAGTTTTAGTATGCTTTAGGCACCACCTGAGGATAGGTATTACTCAAAAGCACTATCATGTAATGAATTAGTTAGGACACGAATCAAAGTATTGTAAATCCCTCTCGGGCTTCGTGAAGGAAGTCACATATACGTCCACAATCTCGCTCTTTAAGAGGGGGACACGACAGTATTGTACTACTGCTGAGTATAAAGAGTGATGCCTTTAACTCTAATGATTGTTGTGTCAACCATAATTCTTGAAGTCCCTGATCCATGAAGTCTATTACAAGTACTATACAGACCTACATGTAATGATTATCTGAGAATGCTAACTGACCTACTATGTATCAATGAACCAAAGCTTTTCTATTTTATCCCAACTCGTTTTACAAGGGTCGATGTTTCAGGGGCTGCACATAACATTGATATGTGAGGTCAATATTAACTGTAGGACCTCTGGAAAGCAGCCAACGTTAGAATGAAGCAGATAACCTAAGTGGTACAGTCCCTGGTTCAGGACATTCCCTCTGCTTAAGAACTTAACTATTTTCATTATATTTATGCAATAGACCGTTTCAGTTCCCACCCCTCTATACACGCACACAAAATCTGGTGAATATCAAAGCCTTCGCAAAGCACCAACATTTTGTTGACAAACAATGCTTCAGTTTCCTTTCCGGCGTATTCTCACTGAATCAATCCTAGAAATTGTTTTTGATATATATATAATGATAAGCTTATATTTCCTCAGCAATAAGAATAATTGAATAGAGAATTAAGTTCAGCCAACCTGATGGTTGCCCTTTCTGAAGTTTCTGCGGCACCGGGGGGATGGTACTACTGAGCCCTTTCACGGCATCAGTTGGTAGTTGGTTCCCTGTCCACCCGTTCTCCTCGTGCAAACCACTATTTGCCGTGCTACCTAATATCACCACGACCTGCGCGCAAATACTACAGCCCTGATGGGACAGGCGCCCAACAAGCTTTTTACATTGACTGGAGGTTTTTTTGGTTGCTCGCTCCATGAATCGTCTGCTAACAAAAAAGAAAACACCCTCCCTACTTGGACTAACCAATCTCCACCATAACCGCCCTTGAGCCATACAGGGACCTCAGCCCGAGCGACAGAATCCACCGAAGTCACCCCATACCTCAGTTAAAAAAACATATGTGTTTGACTTCTACGAATGCCTGCCGTCCCGACCTCCGACTCCGCCCTCTTCCAATGCTCCTCCTTTATGTCGACATGGTTAATAGTCGAGGCAGAACTGAGCAAGTCGTCAGTCTAGTGTACAAAATTACCTACCGGGTTTTGTCGGAGGTGGCTGTAAAGCCGTGCTTATTGCTGGAGTTCCTCAGGTAATAATTGATCTGTTTTTGCGCGGATCCTGTTATAGCGATGGATACCGCTTGTATAGAGACGTCTGTGGATCAATCCTTTAGGGACTAGTTAAACTATTGCGCGAAGGGCCTCGCCCAGAAATCGATGAGTTCATTCTTAATCCATACACTGTTTGAACAGTACACCGCCCACCTTCATGGTGCGAAATCTCAGACTAAGGACCTGTGTGTAGAAAACAGCATACTGCCGGAAAGCCCCTTTGCTGTTGTGCGTCATATATACACTTGCGATCACAGGTCATGTATGGCGAGCGTAGAACCAGACTACTACTCCTCACCTTGGCTCTGTCGATA
Source organism: Alentia gelatinosa (assembly GCA_950022655.1). Taxonomy (NCBI): domain Eukaryota; kingdom Metazoa; phylum Annelida; class Polychaeta; order Phyllodocida; family Polynoidae; genus Alentia; species Alentia gelatinosa. The sequence goes on from OX465579.1 coordinate 142,054,947, forward strand.
ACTTGTAGGTATGTGTTTATATGCGTGTGTGCTCAGATCGTGTGTTGAAGGGTACCTGAGTGAGGAACCCGCTGGTCACGATCCGGAAGTCAGGTGCGGTGAGCGGCGCTGGCCGTGCGGCGGAGGGACGGGGTCATCGGCCAGCCGGGGACTGCAGCCTGCCTCCTGTTCCTGCCCGGAAACCCGCAGAGCGGCGGAACCCGCAAGGTGGGAGTTCACGGGGGACGAATGATTGTACCCGGGTGGCAGCGCAGGACGTCTGCGCTCGTCTTGGACGGGTGTCAGTGTGCGCACTGACCATGTGTAGCGGGCGCTCGGTGCCGCCTGTCATGAACTACTGCACTTCTGTCCCGCCGCGCCATGTGCCAGACCCCGTCCTGTTCCCCACTCACCACTTACACACATAGCACCTACACACACCCTCGAACCGCAAAGAGCAAAAGCACACAAGGTCCCAATGCACCAACAGGACCCGCCGTCGTAACCTTGTCCACCTGGTAATCCAGAGGGCGAAAGGCAGGGTTTATGTTTTTTGCACGAATAAAAGAAAGGTCATGTACAATTGACCAAGATTTCAACCACCATGTCGCCTCTGGGAATAGTAAACAGGTATTCTCTTTAGGAACAACATTAACATTTATTTAGATTCGTAAGTTTTGTGCCAGGAATAAGAGCAAATGTAATACTGACTTTCAGTGTGTGTTAATTAAAGGTGCCCCCTAGTAAATACGCCTTGGGTGAGTAAGGGGGTGGTTCTCTGTGGATACAAAGCTAATAGTCGTGGACAAAGGTTCATTTACAATACTTCCGCTTGAGGTGCATAATATGTAGATGTCCATTCTTGAAGGAAAAGAACGATTTGGCCTCAAGTAGGACAAGAAGCAGTTATACTTGTTTTAACAAAGCTTATCCAAAGTGAAAGACTACAAACAACTTAAAGATATTTTATCACAAGATCCTTCTATTCAAGAGGGAAGTACATGTGTATATATAATTGTATATGAATATCTATTTATAATCCCTCCCACCCCTAATAGCTCTACTTTATAATTCTTAAAAAGGTGAAAATATTCCCCACATCCCGTTTCCACATACGTAAGCCTGACCTGAGACTACTTGACAGGGAGTTTTGATAGGGTAGGGTAAGATGGCTGGGAAGGCGGGGGTCGGGGTGTTTTATTGGCGGTGGGGGGAGGGGGTTGTGGAACTAAGTAAAGCGGCCATCTTTGAGATGGTTTGGGTGCTGAGGGGGTTGACCGCAGTGTCGTGACTGAGTTAACTATCAATAGCGCCCCTCAGACGGCCCCACGCACGTGGATCACCTGGACGTCAGGCACCTGATCTCGTCACGCTTCGAGGACCATGGCCTTAAGGGTAAACACGAAATGCGGACAGGTCCTCACAACCACCGTCTGTTCCCGGGGATTGCTTCCTGTCCCCTGGATCACCGCTTTGACCTCAATGGTCCACCCACCGCCTTACACCCCATTACCACTGAGTCGTCCGCCCCGCCCAACAAAATCTTTGAAATTTCCTTTAGTGGAATGTTAAGAGCTCATAAATATAAGATAACACCTACGCAATTTTTCGAATGTAATTTTATCGTTAAGTGTTGGCGGTGCATTCATTACTGAGAAAAAAAGGTGAAATGGTGTTTTGAAATCCGTGGCTCGACATTCATTTAATTAGACTGGTAGGTTTATCAAGTACAACTCGACTGATGTCCAAATTCGGTTTGTGGTAGGCTTTATTCGTAGAACATATTTACAACGTTTCGGCGTTTAAGTCGCCTTTTTCAAGTGATAATTCATTTAATTATCCTAATTAAGAAGAGCAAACGAGTTTGGCGACGTCCTATAAAATCCCATGCTCTGGCTCCCACTACCGCAATCTTGCTAGAAAATAGGCAGAACATGATCAGTGGGCAATTTCCTAGCTTAATGTGTTAGGTAAATGCGTATTTCACACACAAGCAGGCGACTGGTCTAAATTATCAATTCTTATTAGGATGCACTTGTTTAGTCGTACTCTGTCATTCCTTGGACTTCTCCTCGGACCATGCACCCCATTAAAATGAATGAGGCGTGATTTATTTGAGTGGGACGTCAGAGAAGGACGCTAACTCATTCAGACCAACCATCCACTCTCAGGTCCTCGAGCTATAAATACCTTGTATGTACTTTATATTAAACGGGTGACATATTGACATTAGTGGGTGTTTCTGAACTGAAAATCTCTATTTATACGTAAAGTCATCCTGTGTAAATAATCTGGGATCTTACACACTGAGAGTAGACTACTGAGGATTGTTGGTTGGCGTAATTACAAACTTCCTAGTGGAAGATGGCATGACGAAAATAAAGTAATTTTAGAGCCCCTTGTTTGTCTAGTGGTCTCCCCGTTGGCTTTGTTGGTCTAACTCAAGACCAGTTGGGGTGTCCAAATGGGACATTTGAGCAAGAATGATGACAAATTGAAGTAGGGAGAAGTGAATTGTTGTGAATACAAATTTCGTTTCTGTGCAGAAAAATATGATAGTGTTTCTGAATTCATTCTAGTTATTCCGCTATCTAATGATAGATGTGAATTTGTAACCAAACTTGATGGGCTATGTCCTATATTATTCTCGTGAGTCTGACATATGTCACGTCTTTGTTAGAATTTGAGCTTGCCCTACTTGTAAACGCTTCTAACAAAGACAGGGAGGAGGGTTGGTGCTTTCCACAACAGCGACTTGCTATAAATGCATCGTTGTGGTTACCAAACTGCACGCACCAGGACAAGGGAAATGAGTGGTACAAACTGGTCCCACAAAACAAAAGAAAACATTAAAGCAACAACGATATACACGTTAGGAGATAATTTATGATAATTGAGGGGCTTTCTACATTCAACGCCTGTGTGATCTCTATGTGAAAGATATGCACATGCACTAAACCGTGAATCCGACAACTGCCAACACGGCTCCCTCCGTGCATATATTTCACTTGTGTTTGTTAAATCAAAGTGTCATTTGTGTTTCATTGACTAATGTCCTTCCTTTCTCCAGTTATGGAGTTTCAAAGAGGTTGCCTTCTATTTAGAAGTACCACAAGTTGTAAGGACACTAGAAACACATTCATATCTGATGATTGTGGCTGTTTGCTGAGATGTAGGGTATACATGTAGATAAACCAAGAAACAGATTTTGATTCCTGCCAATGTGCCTGGCATCACTGTAGAGTGTACAGGGGTTGCCAAGAGTTTGCATAACTTATCCCCTCCCTTAAAAACTAACATCATGGTTGAAATGCACTCAAAGAGCACTCTGAAAAGCTCTATCAAAGCACATCAAATAATTGTTCATGCTAGGAGGTGTATAGATCCAACGCATTTGTGTAGTTTTTTTATTAGAATAAAAAGGTTTATTCCCACATATAGGCTATTATGTAAACAACACTTGCACCCTATATTGACACGACGAAGAAAGTGTGTTAAGTAAAGTCTCCTTTTCCAGACAGTTCACTTCTTTTAAAAAAGTTATTGGGTGTAACCACAAATGGTTATATATATAGATATGGTTTGATGGGTATTATAAATATGTATATATATATATATATATCCTGGCATTGATCTAAACTCTCATGTGCACACTTTCCACCTTCATACACACATAAGACGCTTATAGAACATATGTTGGAACCTGTGTTATAGATTAATGTTCATAACATAATAAGAACATTTTCAAATAAACTGAAGATGCTGGATATATTTTTACCATTTGATAGACTAGATTTCGCATATCCAGCCATGAACGATGTATTCAGAAACCTCTGGTGACTGATATAAGAATATATATGCCCTAAATATGGTATAACATAGATTTCACTGAGCTGGTGTATTGTTCCTCTTTGAGCTCTATAGGCTTCCCGACGACAGTTAATGCTAGATGGTGACTAGAATAGGGCTGATAACTGGATAATCGGCTCAATTTACTCCAATGGAGAATCATATATGCATTATATACCAAAGTATAAGAGGCACAAAGACGATAATACATTTGAAAACCCTTTCCTATTATCCCAAGTTTTTGGTATATCGACGCACATTGTCCCCTTGGAAACGACTGGAATTCAACTTTTGTTCCCATTCAAAGACCTCAACAGGTCTATATTTAAAAGCAAGCCCTCGCCCTCTGTATTCAGGAGACCCACTGGCGGTTCCTTACTGTCCTCAATTCATTTATGTAATCAATATGACACATTCAAATGAACCCACGGACAGAATACTCCTCAATCAAGTTCTGACCGAGATCTGTAAGTCTTTGAATTTGAACTACCAAAAGATTCTAAAGGTCACACACATAATCCTGTGGTGATACTAAAATTTGAATTCTTTGAATATGTAATACCTGTCTTTGAAATTATCAGAGAGTATGGGGGATGGCATCACATTATTTTCCATATCCTCACATTTCCGTTGCATATGTCTGGGCCTATTTATCATTCCATTTCGTCGAGATTTGGAATACCTGCAACATTGGTGTAGAGTTAATTATTCAAGGTTTCTTAGGCAGTTGGTATGTCCTTTAACCCTGTAAGGGCGAATGATGCCTTCAGGTATCATCCAGGCCAGGGCTAATGATGCCTTGAGGCATCATTTCTAAAAAAATCTACAAAATCGTTTTTAACAAAATATAATAGAGAAACATTAATGAAATTTTCACAGAATGTATGTATGATACTATTATTAGTATTCCTATTAAAAAGAAATAAAATAATTAAGATTATATATCGTATCATGTGATTTAACAATTGATTTGTAGGTTTTAACGACTGTGTGCCCGTCCCCTAGCGGTATAAAGAGCCACCAGCACCCGTCCTCCAGGCAGTAGCTTGTCCACAGGCACCCCTTCTTAAAGGGTTAAGAAGGGATCATCTGTATATGTGCTGGTGGGAGATGATTATGATACCCCTTCTGTTCAGAATCTCTGATCTCCGACTTAACCTATATCTCACATAACGGCCGGACCCCCTTTGGGAGCAGTGGATTTTCTGCTTTACGGGGAGCGAAAAGGCCTCTATAAGCTGGCTCGATATTCGTGAAATACAGGTTTCATGTAACTAAAGCCACTGTGACCCCAGGTCAGAGCATTGTGTAGACGTTTTTGCCGCAAGGTGTGTCAATGACAATACTGAGTATATTGAATATATTTCTAGCTTTCCTTTTTATCAGCCATTCTTTGTCATTTGTATGAAAACTATTTAGGAAAAAGGTAAAGACCCAGACCCTCTTGTGATGCGAATGCTTATTTCAAAGAGCTCAGAGTGTGAAGTAGCCTTTTCATAGAGGCTCTCGATTGTAGCTACTCATTCTTTTACAGCATTTTCTCCCTGAAAGACCTGAAAGACATGCCGACTAAAAGAAGACATTACATATGGGGATTTACAGAGGAGTTGACAAGGCTTAACGAGAACCCAGCCAATATAGCATGTTTCAAGGGATTCTTGGAAAGATTTATATTGCTCAGGACAAATTTTCCATACTGGTGAATGGATTTCGGAACCACCGACCTTAGCAGGATTTGTATGCGACAAATAAGCTGTCAGGTACATTAATCCCTCAGTTTGAAGACACACTGCCCACCTAGCGTTTAGGCCTGGTCCATGCATAGCAGGCTGACCAGAGTACCCACCATCCTGCCCAATCACCAACTTGCCCTTCCATCCACTCAACCACCAGTCTGTACAACCATGAACCTGCCTATCCACCGACCTGCCCACCCACCAACCTGCCTACCTACCTACCGATATACCTACCAACCAGTCTGCCCATCAACCAACTTACCTATCCACCGACCTGCCCACCCACCAACCTGCCTACCCACCACCACTACATGGCCACCTGCCCCCCACCTCCCCATGAACCTACCCATCTAGCAGGCTGCCCACCCAACAACAATGCTGCGTACATTCTTTATGGATAGACTCCTAGAGGTTTGATACTCGTATATGTAGAAGTGGCACTGTTTTTCTGTCATCTTTAGATCATATCTAACATTTTACTATTTTATATAACCATAGCTGTTGACATGGGGTAAAGAGCAACACAAAATTCATGTAAAACATCAATTGTTCATACTTCGTGTTTTGCCAGGGGTAATAGAATATTTTCGTGGCATTTATATAGTCAATAGAAATATGACAGTAAGTGGCAGGTACACAAATTCGAAAATATGAACTTTCTAGGAATTGTCGTCTGGATTATTGGGCATCAAAAAGAGACCCGAGACCTAGGTTATTTTTATTCTACAGCTGTTGAATAACAATTTAACTTTCCCATTGCCTGAAGGGTAATGCTATTCATGAAAGGAAGAACATTGCAGTACATTTCTGTAAATAGGGTGGAAATAGAAAATAAGAATTATCCCAAACAAATAATGATGTCTGATGATTTACTAAATTGTACATCCCATTCCTTTCCGCACTTCTTTTTTAGGGAAATGCTTTGACATGAATATCTCTGGGAAAATGTGTGGTACTAAACAAATGAGTTTGTAATGACACCAACACATTTTGCTTCCGAATCTACTCCTTCTTTCTGCATGTATTAGCTACCCAAGCTGGCACTTGAGTACTTTCTTGATGTACCCTATAGACATACCCGCATCTACCCCATCCAACTGGCTCTTATCCATCATCGAAAGGAGCAATATACAAAGAAACAACGATTTTCTCTTCTAGTATGAGCATTGTTCGGCAGTAGCTAATTATCACCCACCCACTACTGCTCCACTGTTAGAAAAGGACGAGAGCCACCACCATAGATCTGCCGTCAATTTTTTGTCTGCAGATGATACAAAAGAATGAAAACCTTATATATACATATATAGATGTATGAAATAAACCCTCTTAATAAGCACAGAAAAGGGTGATACGTATTGCCAAATCTGTCCATGGTCTTGAAGAAATATGAAGGATATATTCAGTTTCCTGATTTTCTTTCTTCTTTGGTCGTGCAGCCATCCCTTTCGTGGCTTTGATCGAATATACATCTATATCGCGTTGACCGACAAAGCGAAGATACATGACCTTCACCGAGCAAGACGACCCCAAAAATACTTTTAGTAAGCTTTAACCACTCCTGATACTTGAGGACGTCACCTTTTGGAATAGCACATACAGAACAAAGGGCCACATGTACAAAATGAAGGCCCCGAACTCGGGCTGGTTGAGAGGCTATAACATATAGTAGGGAAAAAAATCATAGGAATACCGTAGACGTCTAGGAAAGAATTCAGGAATATATCAAACAGCTATAGTTCTAATTACTGGCCAGAAGTATACTGACCTGGGACAAGGCCTCAGGCGTTGTAAAGCACCCAAGAAACGATGGACCGGAGACAGAAGTAAAGCGAATCCATTCAAAATTAGCCCATCTCAGGTAGACGAACGAATTTCAGTTATCGTTATACATATCATAATTAAGTCAGTGTTGTTACGAGCAGATGATACAGTATCGAGGTTGTATTGTACGATATACTAGCTTGCGACCGCGCCAGCTGATGTTCTACAGAATCACAGAATTCAGGTTACACGTTTGTATATATGCTAGGATACCCCGACGACGTACTTGGTTAGTATGTTAGTATATATATGCAGTCAAAGAGCACTCCACACAGACATGGTTTATTTGTCGCAGTCTATGCACATGGGATATAAATATGCAACGAAGCGTCTTCTCCGTAGGCCTCGGGCACGGACTTTGGTTTTCCTGGATAATGAGCTCATCCCTAATTTGTGGCGGGGTTTTGTGTTCGTATGGGAGAGGGAGGCAGATTTCTGACGTGGGATTGCCCATATAGATGTATACATACATACATATATATATATATATATATATATATATATATATATATATATATATATATATATATATATATATATATATATATATATATATATATATATATATATATATATATATATATATGACATATATGTAACATTTACATATCAAAAATATCCATAAATAATCATATATATTGCAAGGGTATGGGCTCCCTTTAATTACCACTGAATATGGTATCAATGTATTCAGAATCTTTTATTGACTTCATGTGCATTAAATCTACCTCCGCAAAAACACAAGAATCTGCTCGAAGAAGTATTGCACGTTGTTTCCATATAAAGTACAGCGTGGCAACCAAGGAGACTTGCGCAATTTGGCATTGCGGTTCCAGCCCGTATAATTTCTACTATTTAAGGAAACAGGGTCGATGCTTTAACTCAGATTAAGAGGTGCGACATATTTACACGTAGGTCTGGACTGGAAAGAAGTGGATAATTATATGTTTTCATATGGAAAGCAATCTCGGCTGTCCTCAAGAACAGCTAGTTGCGCATGTAAGAATTGTGTTGTGGTGGTTGGATAGCATTGGAGTTTTCAACAAGTGTCCGCTGCATGCTCAAACGTAGAATAGCATACATTTACCTTTCCCTTAGGATAACCTTTTTATATATCGCTTTTAGTGATGTCCTAATCGTTATAGTAAATGCATAGCCTCTGTTTAACTGCACACCTTAAATACCTAACAATTATGACGAATGCAAGCTCTACCACCCGTCACTGAGTGAAATGTAAATGTTCCTTCCCACAAAAGATGTTCTTATATTTATCAACGACTTCTAAAAGGTAAAATATATAGAGGGCGTTATACTTCAGTATTTTAGCGGATATTTTGTAGAAAGGAGTAGAAAATGAGTGTGGTGACTCATATATATATACATATACCACCTATTGTCGGGCCGACCCCTGGTGGTTGATGGGCGCCCTGTACTGAACTGGTTCCCCGCCTTGCGTTCCGCCATGGACAGTCTATTTTCTATTGAATATATATACAGCCCTGGAGCCCATGGTTCCACTCTACATTCCCAGTGCGAGAACAACGTATATGAACTGGAGCGTATCGGTAATCAATAATACTAGCATCGCCGGATCACCGAAGTAAAGGGACTGATATGACCAGTTTAGCGAAGGTTTGTTTGTCACACCAATGAGCAAAGTTCCATTTTCGTTGTTGAACGCACACCTTTCCCCTTGAATGCTCCATGCTGGTTTCAAGGTATTATCGCCATCACTCACGCCAAAGCATTTAACCAATAGACAATTAAGAGCTATGATTTAACTTCTGTTACCCTATACCCTTGTACTCCAACTGAACCATATTGGTGGATATTACCAATAGAAAATGATAGCAAATAATGATATATCCTGATATTCACCTGCTTGGTTTTAAAACCAAAGAAGTACCGTGATTGAGCAGGAGGAAGTTTACTATGCCTGTGCCAGGGACAGGTCTAGGAATGCAAGTTCGTTCACCCCCAAACATGATTGACATATTCGTTTTCACTTTATATAGGGCGAGAAAGGGAAGATGTAGGGTCTTTGTGATAACAATGTTTTGCCAAGTACACTAAGAATGCAAGGTACTACTTAGATGAAAGTACAGGTGTCCGTTTTCGTGTTGTTTAGGAAAAGGAACCCAACCCGGTTGAAGTATGTCTGCTATGTGTCATGTTTTTCTCCAGCTGGCCGATTTTACTCAGGTCACAAAAAAAATGTCAAAATCTCGCGGCCAATGCAGCTGGTAAATCATGCATGTGTGTACGGAAAGGGGTGACGTGACCTAGAGAGCATTGTCAAACAGTGGCAATTAAAAATTTACGAAGATAGGCTACGTCAAATAGTCTTTTGCGTCCCGTCACTGTTAAAGCTTCTAAATTTGCGTGTTCACTGTACTTAATGTACATATATGAAATTTGAACTTATTCAATTGTATAGCTTTTGTGATGGATTTATGAGGTCCCTCTGGATAGAGTGATGTCAGCTTTCTCCAAACTAGGCCTACATTTCAGGCACTTGTTGAACGATTTGGCAGATATCAGTCTTTATTTTGTCGTTAAAAATAAAAGGTCTGGCCTCGAACATCTGTTGCAGCTGGTCCATTTACATTGTCGATGGTCAAATCAAGCTATAATAGTCAGTTATTGTTTTTATCTTCATAAATTACGGTTTATTTGTATTTCAGTGGGGTGGATGAGGCAAATATGGAAGGAGAAGTCGTGACGAACGTATTGATATTTTATAGGCCTGGGAGTCGCCCTACTTTTCAGGTTGTTCAATAAAATAACATTTATGCATATGGTAGAACGTCGCCAAGGTAACTGTTGTTCATAGCGTGTCGTTTTACTGTACAATCGCAAATGCACTATCGGCGTAAATATTGAACGTAGCATTTATGATTTTCATTACTCTTTCATAATTATTTAGCATCGATTTCCCATGCTAGTGGAATGTTCTTGTGTGAGCAGAAAACTAGATCGCGCATACTATAAAATCTATTAGAATAGTATGACCATACCATAACTTATCGTCTGTCATATGTTATATATTTTATAAATTCAATTTTCGAGTTGTAATACTGAAACTGGTTCTGATAAAATACTGATATTGTTAAAACGTCTGGAAAAGCACAAACAGAAGCAGACATATAGCTGCAGTGTTCAGCTTCTGCAGACTTCTCATGGTTTTGAGTAGACATTGAGGTGTGTGCGAATAGCTGTACACACATTTGTCGACTATGCTACACGTTAAATACAAGATTCCTCTAATTTCATACATGATACCTTATACATACCGTTTGGTAGGCTGGTGAATACCTGTTGATTATGTGGTACTTGCTCCTGTTTGCAGGTCCGTATCTTCCAAAATGCCTCTCTATTCACAGAATATTTAACAGATCCATGTTTTGTGACACAAAATACTTTCACGAAGGTAGTACGTCTTTGTGACTCAGAATCTCGTTATGGTCAATGCATACTCATGTAAAGAGAAGTACACGGAGTTTGTAGTCCCAAGTCGATTCTTCCAGACACTGCACATGTACTAAATGCAGTCGCCATGTGACTGTTAGATAGCAGTGGAGGGAGGGAGGGAGGGAGGGAGGGAGGGAGGGAGGGAGGGAGGGAGGGAGGGAGGGAGGGAGGGAGGGAGGGAGGGAGGGAGGGAGGGAGGGAGGGAGGGAGGGAGGGAGGGAGGGAGGGAGGGAGGGAGGGAGGGAGGGAGGGAGGGAGGGAGGGAGGGAGGGAGGGAGGGAGGGAGGGAGGGAGGGAGGGAGGGAGGGAGGGAGGGAGGGAGGGAGGGAGGGAGGGAGGGAGGGAGGGAGGGAGGGAGGGACAGTGGTAGTGCTGGGTGCAAGGTAGGAGGGGCGGGGATGGGCGGGTAGCGGGAGAGGGAGTGTGCTGGGGGTGCGGTTTTGAAATCAAGCACATGTATTTGATGGTGGGCGTTTGTGTTTGTGTGACCGTGTGGGACGGGGGTGGCATATCGTTTTGCGCAGATGCACTCAATATACGTTCATTACGCGGTCCGCGCATCTGGCTGCACGCACATACACCGGTTCCAGCCTTCGAGTGATATACTTCTCCAGTCTACTGCTTTTCCCCTCGTTCACCCCACAGACTACGCAAAGCACTTTGATAACTGAACCAATGACAGCTTCAGAGCCACAGCCACGCAAGGTTCTTTGCGGAACCATAGATACGTGTATATGTGCTCATATATATCAACAAGTTTAATACGTAGATTGTGGGCTGAGAAATGAAATTGATAATGGCCTTTTTGACATTAGTAATGCACTAGTACGCATGTAAACTTCCTCATTTTTTCATATTGCATGTCTGTCCTCTACCTTATCAATTATTTACGGTCGCTAACATCGCAAATTTCTGTGATTATATACTGTTGACCTTGAACCGTCAATACAATTGTGTTATTCACATTCTCTGTTGCTACTAGGGTAGGTTTGTAAACGATACTCTCATCTGTAAATAGATAGGTGAAAAATAGCCCTCTGCTGGACCCATTATTAGGACTTCTAAGCATTTTAATGGTGATAGGATTGTTCTTTCAGAGACATTTCCTTTGTGGATATTTCCCAGGACATTTCGCCAAATTCTCCGCCAGAGGATACTTCCGGTGTAATGTACATTAGGCAGTAAAGGCTGGTTGCAATATTCATTGACATTACAGTCAAATTAGGGGGCAGTGAGAGACCAGAGACTCGATATTTAATAGTCAAAAATGAAAACAAACAGGTTGGCAATATGAATATACGACGGAGGAGAACCTTATAGCAAAGCAATGGGAATGTTATCGTGACGGCCCACAATGCGCGTCTAGTCAGAGGAAATATTAATCATGCGTAATCTTGTCATGAGGCCCACTCTTGTGTCATGGTCAAATCGCAGGTGCATCGCAGTCAACGTTATATGGCTGTACCTAGACTTGCTCAAGTCTTTGATTACAAATATTCGTTAAATGATTAATCAAAATCAGAATAAAGTTTGTTATAGTATATATCCTTCTCTGACTGGCCTTGTATCCCAACAAGGAGAGTAGCCTTAGGATGCCAGTCTAGGCTATACCCATTACTTCGATGCAACTCCGTTCCCAACAACATTTCCTGAATTATTTTCAGGCACACTTTTGTAATAGCTATCTGACAGCTTATCAAGTTAGTGGGTACACAGTCTATATAAAGGGAAGATATAGGTCAGATTTGAAATCCGTTTATTTATTTTAAAAAATCATTGACTATGGAGAATCTAAATAGGGTGAAACAAACCTAATCAGGTTACGAGTAGGTCGATGGAATTGCCCTCTGATGTAGCAAAGCATCTTTTGGGGAATCCGCTCATGATGGTCTTCCTTGTTTCAGCTAGTTATTAGGCCTAACCATGCCCTCGGGAGTATATATGTTAATCTATCTTCCACGTAATACGGAATCTCCATGCTGAACATATGGAGCCTACAGATTACTACTGAGTAGAATACGGAAAGCAGTATTCGACCCAGTATAATACGAAAAAAGGTCTCCTCCAGCATGGAGTTGTCCCATTACCTTAAGTCCATATAAGGAATAGAGTAGACCGAGTAGCCAATGACTGCATTCGCAGCAAACCCCGACCTTCCCCCTGACCTCCTTACATGATATTTTCTAGCGCTTTGGGAGGGCTATACAGTCGAGAGTTGACCTCGAATCTTAGGGGCCACAACCACCCTCCTAGCGTGCAAAGTAGTGCGTGACAATATCCGCGATGGTTTTGTGTTTCATTTGATAACTTTTATTTTGAATGCTCGAACGTAACTACAACATTGATTTTTATTTACATGGTCGTATTCTCCGCGTAGTTGACGCGTAGTAATATCCAAGCGAATGCGAGGATATCGCGTAGTGTAAACTATGCGCAGAATACGGCCATTCAGATCAAAATCATGGTATCTTTGTTTATGATTGGAAGGTCTTGAAACACATGATATCCATTGTGTGCGGCAATTTTATAGATTCCAATCCCATGTTCAAGTCCAATGTTCATCGTGATTCACGAGCTTACTACGGATTCTGTTTTCCGTAGAAACTTACTGACGGTGACATGATCAACTGAATGCAAATGTGAATCTTTTTTTGTTGCCCTCATGAGCATCACATATCCCACGTACAATCGTAAGGCACTCATTTACCATTACCTGCAATTTGTCCTGCTGTTGTTGAGAGAAAATGTTATGAATCGAGTCCGCACACTCAATAGAAGGTAATATCATGTGTTTAACTAATTTTTCAAAGACGCATCTGTAGTAAGATAATATCGTAGTTTTCTCAAACGATGGTATCTCATTATGCGGATTAATTCTTTGATAACTTATATCGAATCAATTACAGCATATCGACTCGGTTATACACAACAAGAATGTAACTAGAGGGAATGGTTAAGTACTGCTAATCTGTATCTGCATTTACTAAGATTTTGACCGTTGTTAGTTTTGAAATGCAGACTTCTTAATGCTTTCCCTCAAGGATTTCAACCAAGGAGCGATCTAGAAAGTAAATACCACATGTATTGGTATGGTTTCAATTAGAATTTCATGTCTATGAGGTATACATTGTAATTATTGCAATATTAAAGTTGAGATTTAATGCCAGAATAACCTTGAACACAGAAGTATCCGCTTGAAGTTTCCGTGCGGTTAGAAATAACTGGTGCGTCACATTTCGAGACGCATTCTTGTTACAAATGGATCTATTATTATACTTAATGAAAAGGACGAAGCAAGCGTATAGAATTTTAGATAAGTGAGAACCACGAACTGGGAACCGCCCATGATTTTTTTGATTTTTTTTATTCAAGTTATTTGGAGGATACATACAATCGCCTGACAGTGTTTGACGTTCTTCCTTGCATAATCCGAAGCAAAAATACAAATACATAAAGGAAACAATACAGAAGTGAGTATATCGGTACAGATGACAATTACATGTCTGTGTTGTTAAGTTTTATCTGTTCCTCATTATTCGTATATTAAGAATGTCATAAAGGATAATGGTCCATATACATTACAGGTCATATCACTCTGTGTAGTAATATCTTATGTTATAGTAATTACGTGTGGTTTTCTTAATTGGTTTTTGGAACTGACATATACCAATACATCAATCACATCACAATGGACAAGTGCACTCACATACAAACAGAGACGAAAAAAGAGAGATACTTCTATTATACATATTCTAACTACACACTCTTGATAGTTGACAATACACTTATACATTTACTCTCATCAACGTTAGGTTCTGCCCCTATGTAAAAAGAATTACGATTCTAGTCGGATTAGCTTGGAGTTTTTCCCACACATAAAGATAGAGTAAACCAGACATATTTATGGCGAGTGAAGTGCCACAAATGTGAGATTATCCTGGAGGGAAAAGTCGAAATTGCAATTCTTTTTTGTTGTTCTTATATCATTTATCTTTCTCATCTCTTGATTTATGCCGAGCCATTCCAAAAACAGAATTCAAAGCTGTAGATTTCTGATCATTATGTGCAATTGACATCTCAACAGAGTTAAAGCCGATGCTCCACTGCAGCCAACCCTGTGGCGACTGGGTGGAGACTGAGGGACGATCATGTGGTAGCTGGTCGATCTCCAGTAGTGGAGTTAGGGTCACAATCGTTGGCACACAATCCCCACATCATTAGCACCTGATCTTCATTGATATTTGAATGCTGCCTGACTCTTTCTTTCACTGGTTGCGCTACCATCACCCCATTCAGAGGCCACTCCCCTGTTCTTGACCCTCCCAATACAAGGAAGACATTAGAAAAATCAGATATGGATGACTTGATGCGAGTACGGCTCTGCTGTTGACTTCTTCCTGGCCTATGCCTCCATAGATTCGGTCAACATGAAGGGGCAATACCGGCGCTCTGCAAGCCCACGAGTGAAGACAGGATATATGGACAGTTTCAGTAGTTTGGGCGTAATTCTAGCACTAGAGCTTGCCATACACATTCATAAATTCACATCAACCCTTATCTCTATTTACCTTCAATATTCCGTTAATCGCATTATTCAGTAGATATTTGATTAGCTGTCCTTCACCCTCCCGAAGAAATCCAACATGGCAGACTGTACCGATTGATATGCCCCCTATTGACTCAACTGGGACTTATTGCGCGTAATGTGGCCAATGTCCACCAGATGGCGTTACAATCAACACCCGATCATGGGGTGATCTCCGCGGTCACGTTAAGAGCTCTGACACTTTCCCCCCAGTTCTTTCGCGGTGCTAGTGCTGGCTTAGTCTCTGCCTCAACCCAAAGCTAATTCCCTGGGTATTCACTAAAGACAGGGGAGACCAGCGGACATTTCAGATTCAAAACAAGGCAACTGTCAAAAGTTATACAAGTCAAACAACTCACATATCATGAGTTAGGAAATATAGGAATTTATAAATGGGGTTCACAGACAATCCATCTGTTTCTTTTTCATAGCTATACCACTTTATAATGTGAATCTACAGTTGATTAGACTGCCCCTTCGAGTGAGCACATGTCTTATGTTGACAAACAAAACCCTGTAACACATGAGGTGCCTTCCATTGAAGAAAGTAGTCCCTGAGACTATTCCTGATTTGATATGACAAATAACAGAAATGAGTGTATTGCAGGTATACCGCGAGTATACAGTTATACTCTGAGACGCTAGAGAGCGCCACCGCTCACTGAAGCTCCGCGTACGGCGGAGGTCGGCAGATCACTCACAGATCACACACCAACCTAAGTTGAACCTTACCACACGAACTCAATCGCACTACGCTTTCCAGGCAGGTTGGGGCAGAGATATAAGCGGCCACAGGAAGTAGAGCGCAAGATCTCTGCTGGGAGAGTGGACCTCTGATTGAGTGCCAATAGGCCTTTTTCCATAGGCCGGTGACGTACCTTATCTGCCCGGTTACGTAATGCGTGCGGCCAAGCATACACATAGTAACGTATTCTTTAGCATTGGAAGACTGAGTGTATAGGCGTTAAACATTTGTAGAAGACATTTATATTAACTTTAGGGACAATACATTGATTGCATCGTATTCTTTGGTATTCCAGCTATAATTTGGTGGGTTTAATATATAGATTGTCTCAATAATAATTAAGTTATTGTTTAGATAACTCCTTTATAGAAGAAATACCATCAATCTTGCATATGAAAATCTACCAATATATACCTCTGATCACATTGGGAATGTCATATATGTAATGTACATGTATGTTTATACATACATATACCTATGTATATGTAATGTGTGTATTTATGTATATGTGTATATATACAAATATATACACATATATATCTATATGAATATATGTATTCATTAGGAAAAATGGCTCTGTACTTTGCTTCAAATTAAAATGATCAGAAATATATGTAATATATATAAGAGCAAAACAGCAATAAAAGAAATGGCTAAAATGTGCATCTGCATCTGTGTACACATATAATCTTTAGGGAAATCTATATATCTATATATACATATCTATATATATATATATATATATACATACATATATATATATATATATATATATATATATATATATATATATATATATATTCATGCCTATAAAGCAGTGTTTTCAACCCCCCAGACACCTCCTTCAGCCCTAATCCATAGTCAACATCTAGGTGTTATAATGTATGATATAGTGTAAGTTCTGTAAGCAACTAAACTATGTCTAAATCTGAGACAATAATCAACTCGGAAGTGTGGACAACCTGTTTTTGTTTTGAGAGTGTCCTCACTTGTTCTAACACTCCTATCTGGAAGAAAACAACACCTCTGCTCTCATACCCGCAACTCACACCCTATGTGAGAAAGCCACAGCGCAGTCGGACAGCGCAATGTTTGGCCGAATAGCCGCGTTGCTATGCAACATGACCGCATGGCGGCGCTGAACGGAAAAACAGCTATTGAGGTGTCATTGACGAAAGATATGCTTGCGGTAGTGGAATGCTAATAGAGCAGCACCACTAGTTAGGATAAGACCAACTCTGATGGAGAATGGGTAGAGAACGGGTTGAAAACAAGAATAGTCACTGTGGAGCACTGCCTCAATATATTGGGATTTTTTTTAATTTTTTAATTTTTTATTTCAATCTTTATACTACAAGGACATCAGTTAATATAAACTGGTTTTACTGTCCATGCAGTTAACAAAATTCAATAGCTGATACAAACTTATTTAACAAACTAGATATCCCTGGTAACCCTGACATGAGGAGGTTACCTTACATTCATTTTTAATAACATTATCATCGAACATTCCATAATGACTAAGCTATTTAAGCTTTCACCTGTATCGCTGATAATACCCTACAGTGATGTCACCAATAAACCGTGTACTCAAAGATATGGATAAATTGGTATATATTAAAATTAGCCAATATCTACATACTTGGACAGAGTGCACATTTTCGTCCTTTGCGTTACATATCAGGATCAATGTCAGACCTTAACTTAGAGTTACAAAACAGAGTAACTGTATTGTGTCAAGACAGTTTCAAACATAAGTGGGTACAACACATTACAGGTCTGACCTCCAGGGTCCCTACATCACCCTACTGGTCAAGCAGTTTTGACAGCATGAATTTCTTTTGCGACCGTTTGAATCCTGCATACGTGTTAATATTTTTTACCTTGCTCGGAATGTTATTCCATAAAACTGCCCCCCAGTATAAGGCACTAGACTTATTTTTTCCACATTTAGGACGAGTAGTTTTAAAGATAGTACCGGTGTGTAGCCTTGTGTTTCTGGTTGGTATTTGGGTTAGCTCCACATCAGTTTGTCGACCGTACATATAGTTAAGCATCTGGGTCTGCACTCGATCTCTGAGCAGAGCAACTTTAGCTGTTCTATGTAAGGCAATTATATCTTGTCTACCATCCCATCTCATACAAATTTTAAGACCCTTGTTTTGTAGTTTTTGCATTTTCTCTTTTAGAATACTGTGAACTCCCTGACATAGAATGTTGCCGTAGTCAATGTAAGGAAGGACCATTGCCTTATAGATTCTTACCGCTGCCTGAATAGTTAAATATTTCCTAATACGGCTTAAAATATACAGTTTATGTGAAACCAGTTTTATAGTATTTTCAACATGTTGGTTCATATCTAAATATTGGTCTAAGGTAAACCCCAGGTATTTGTAGTGGAAAACTCTGTCTATACTATTACCGTTAATTTGGAGTTCATGGTTTCTGACGGCTTTGATTCTATGGGCCGAGCCAAAATACATAAATTTTTATTTAGATCCGTTAATAGTTTATTCTGACGACACCAGTTTGAGAGTTTGTTTAGTTCGAGCTGCATTTGTGCAACGAGATCAAGTTGGTCATGAACTACAAGGACTGTATCGTCAGCATAAAGGTAAGTAGTTATGTTGTTGAATATAGCAGGTAAATCGTTAATATAACTTAAGAAAAAAAACGGCCCAAGTGTGGAGCCTTGTGGGACTCCACATCTGATTCCCAACCCCTTAGATTTAACATTGTTTGCTAATGTTAGCTGACTTCTGTTGGCGAGATAACTGTTTATCCATCGTAATAAGCTGCCTTTAATCCCTAATAGTTCCAATTTTCTAAGCAAAATATTGTGGTCAACCGTATCAAAAGCTTTGCGTTGATCAATGAAGCATACAAGCGATAATTTACCTTCGTTAGTAGCAGTTAGGATTTTATCCGTTAGTCGTACACAGGTATCGGTCGTGCAATGGGCTGGACGAAACCCTCCTTGGTTAACATTAAGTAATTCATTGTCTTCAAAATACAGGGATAGACACTTGTGCACCAGTTTTTCCAGGAGTTTTCCCATCAATGGCAGTAACGAGATGGGACGCAAATTGGTAACCAGATTGGAGTTGCCACCTTTCTTGAGGGGGATGACTAGGGCCACTTTCCATTGTGATGGAAAAACTCCGGTTGATAGCGATAGATTGAAAAGGGTGGTGACTCGATCAGGAACTGCCAAAAGGGCAACCTTCAAGAATTTAGAAGAAATCCCTTCCACATTTGAGGATTTCCAGACATCGATATCACAGATTTCTTTTCTTACATCTTCGTATTCTAGAAAAATCTCATCAATGGAGGAGTCGATTTGGCCAACATGGTTAATCCACTCGTCGTTAAGACCCTGAGCTAGTGATGGGCCAATCTCCGTTAAATACCTATTGATGTATGTAGCTGTGTCAGCTTCGGGAATTTCGGCACCTGTATTCTCATCAATTAAAGTTATTTTCGAGTTATCTTTATAAGTAGGTAGGACACGAGCGACTGATTTCCAGAACTTTTTACTATCGTTCGCATACCTGTTCAAGTTGGCCTTTATGTAGTCCGCTTTTGCATGGTCAACTAACGATTTGGCTCGATTTCTCATATTTTTAGCGATTCTCCAGTCTTCCAGTTTTTTACTAATTCGTGCCCTTTTCATGGCCCGGTCCTTATCTATCAGGTATTCCAGTACCTCATTTGTCAGCCACTCTTCTTTTGCTTTATGGATCACAAACGATTTTACAGGGGCGATCTCATCAAGCCTATCAATGAAAATGTTATACATGTATTGCCATGCGCTATCCGAATCTCTGGCTCTATCAAACCCTGACCAATCTGAATCCCTGACAGAATTGCCAAACTTAAGTTCATCAAATTTGCGGTGAGATCTCCCCCGAAATTCAAGTTTCTGTGGGCAGGCTTTGTGTTTACCGCTGATTTAGAAGACCGGAAAATGATCACTTATATTGACATTTAACACCCCTGAATATTTAGAAAAGTTTGAGTTTGTAATCACATAATCAATGCATGATTGGGACTCCTCCGTTATTCTAGTATAATTACTTATCAGTTGACAAAGACTATTTGTTTTGAGGACAGACTGCAGTGATTTCACGTGAATATTTTGGGTATTTTTCCAATTAAGGTTGAAGTCTCCAGTAACTATAACCTCATATTTTTCCAAGTCTAAAGCTTCGAACTGATCCCTTAAAATATCTACCATCTTAGCTATGCTTCCATCCCTAGGCCGGTAAACTGTTCCAAGTAGCACCTTTTTTCTCCCAGATCTAGAAATTATCAACCATTTGATTTCAATGTCAATTGAGGAAATGTCCATTTCACCCCCCCGAGTTGGGTGTAATCATAGTTCGTGCTAATATATATTGCAATTCCCCCTCCTGTTTTTATTTTACCTGTGTGTGGGTCAAGCCAGCTTCTATCCAGGCGGGATAGTGAATATTGATCCATATTGACCAGGGTGTCAGGTAAGGCCTCATGAAGCCAGGACTCTGTGATACAAAGCACATCAAATACCCCTTTCAGTTGAGGGGTCACAAGGTTGTATTTACTTACTATACTACAGACATTGAGATGTCCGACCTTAAAACCACTCATGTCCTTAACCGTCTCGACATCGTATCCATCATCAGTCATTTATAAAGGTACACATGTTATTGCCCCAAATGAACAAGTCAATCACATCAGTAATTAGAAAAATAAATAACATGGGTTCGCGGCATTTAATGCCTAACCCTAATAATAAATACCTCATCAACGAGGATGGTGTATCACTTGCGTTTGTAGACAGTGGTCAACTTCCACCATCCAGGATTTAACTTGTGAAATAAACAAGAACGAGTAACACAATGTATTCTCTGATATTTTCAACTTACTTGATCAGTGGTCGTTGTTTCACAAGTAAGAATGAATATAGAATATCAAGACCATAATTAATAGAAAAAATTAGAAACAAATTAGAATTGTACGCTTCATTCAAATACTGTGGGTCAGTTGGGGATTTCATCAACGATAAAGTCCTGGCCCTACCCAGATATGGCTTATCTTAACAAGACATGCCATTCCCTGGGGCCCACAGGTTCAAAGGAAGAGTAGCCAAGGCTAGCATAAATCACTACCATTATCTAAACATTTTATAACTACAGAGTATTTAAGTCAAAGTTAGGACAGATCATTGTGTGTGGCCGCAAGTGTATTTTCGTCAAATACACGCAGAAGTTCATTAGTCCAGAGCTTGATAAGTTGATCTCCTGGGTGAAGACCATCTTTTAACATGCCGTAGTGATGTGAGTAGCTTGAGTGCATGTACCTATGTACTGGTTTAGCGAGCCAGGGTGTCAAAAGACAGCGTTTGTTGTTTAGGTCAATTACAAACGTGTTAAATTTGGTGACTGCTTCGTCAACCATCTGCTGCTTAACGTCGGTCGAGTTAATCGCCCACCTGTTCAGTACAACGCCGACTATGGGACAAAAAATCACCTTGGTGTGTGGATGGTAATGTTCCAACCAGTCAAGTCCTACCTGCGCGTAGATCTGTAGATGTCTCGAAAGATGTTCGGTTGAATCCCAGTTGAAGGAGAACTTGTTCGGCCCGATTCGTGTAGTGACATCATTAACTCCAGCCATAATGTAACAGTTGTCACATGGGTGCTGTGCCAGGTGATGATGAGTTCTGACAATTACTTGTTTCAACATCGTGCCTGGGTGTGCATAGATCGACACTCTGGCTGCTCTTCCCTCCGGTGAAATTTGAAGCGTATCCATGTATCTGCCTCTACTATCCGTAACGAGTACGTTACGCGGCGATGGTCTCCAATTCCGCCAATTTATACTGTTTTCAGCTAGACTCATTGCGTTATGAGATGTGTACACTTTTACGCACTACGAATCCGCGATGTCTTGTCTCAACGCCGTTAACACTTGACCTAGATTGTTCCCCGTAACAGACTGGGAGCGGATCTTTGCGGAATCGTTTAGTGAAAAGCCACATCCCCAGAACGGGTCCGTAGTCGCCTCATACAGATTTCCCTCAGTACGCATAAGTGCATCACGCAAATGCATGTTTTGATTAAACTTTAGAGCTACGACCTCCCTCATGATTTGAAGCTTTTGTTGGTCCCATGATGGATCGACTTTGACGTTGCGTGCAAATCGCTTCGCTTCATAACCATCAGTCGCACATTTAACCATGAGTGCTGTTTGGCTATCGCCGTTCAGAGAGGCCATTTTATACGCATAGAGTTGTTCGGCGGAATTCCATTTGAATCCTTCGGCTTCGATATCACAAGGAAACATATTGGAAAAGGCAGCGTGATGGGACTGGAAGGCCCAGCCATCTGCTACTTTCACCATTTTAGCCGATCTCAGGTTTATATCATTCGGTAACTTGTTGATATCACGATGGGTATAAGTTTCATCATCGAGAATCAATTTACCTCCTTTTACCGCAGCTGTCAATCCCTGTTGCTTGGCATAGGCTGCTACGCAACGGAGCGCTTTGCGTTCTTGGACTCTTTCCGGTGGTAAATCATCTGAGATATATACCTTTTGCCATTTATTGTTCCCTCGGAGTGAGGCAATATTCTTGAAAATAGTGCCTTTAGACGATTGGGACGTAAGTTTAACAAGAACATTTCTAGGTCTAGCCTGATTTTTGGAACCAACTCGGAACGCAGCGTCAATGACTTGTTTACCAACAGGAATGGGCGTAATATCGTTGAAAAGATCTAGTACGAGTCCCCTAGTATTTTCTCCATCTTTTTCGCCAAGGCCTTCAATAATCAGGTTGCACCTCCTCCTGTCATCGTCAGCTTGTTTGATCTTAGCCGTGTTACTCTGCATTTGTATTTGGAGTTTCATCGTCGCTATTTCGAACAAATCCCGGCTGTCTGTTAGACTGTTCAGACACGCTTCCATCTCGTCCAACCGTGATGCATTAGAGTTCACTTTTTCCTCAAGTTTTTCGACTTTACTCTCAAGTGTTTCTTTGATACTTAAGAGGCTGGAGGATTGTTCATTGAGGCGTTTGTTGAGTTTCGCGAAGTTATCCAGGTAAATCTGCTTGTCGTCTTTCATGTTTTCCATGAGTTGCGTAATGTTTTTCAAAATCTCTGTATTATCGCCCGTTGTTGTCGAGTCGACTACGATCGATTCTGCGGCTGCCTTTTTCTCCTTCGTTTTAGGACCCATATTCAGTCAAATACTCCAGGTAAGTTCCTGACAGTCTTATAAGGTATTGACACTGGTAGGCAAGAGTCCGTTTCCCGTAAAAACACCCGATATCAGAGCTCGACCTGGACAGCTTCGGCTAGCGACTACTGACTACTCGGCCTAGCCTGGAAGCCTGGCCTAGTTAGATTATAGGCCAGGTAACGGGTTCCATTTTTATAGTGCATTATTGGTAACGCCTCCTGGTTCCCCGGTAGTCCGCTAGAGGGCTCGGTGGAGCTATTGGTCTGGAAGGCATATTAGGGACTAAGGTGGAATCCGGATTCAAGGAGTGTTTCCCTTAAAAATTCTTATAGATTGACTTGTGCTGTATATCTAATTAGTTTAGAATTAATAACTAAAGGAAAAACATTGTCAGAAATTATAATGTAAAAATATTGCATCATTTCCAACATTTCTCCATTTTCTGCCTACCACGACAATGCTTTAACATATGGCACATATCACAAAAAGGGGCTTTTTGCTTCTTTTCTATTTTGATAAAGAATCAGTCCATTTTAACTTCTACTATGAGTACAATAAAAATTTAGGTATCACAATGATCCTCAAAGAAATCTCCATTTGATTAAACTGGGCTTTGATTTGCTTCCATATGGAATTCCATGCAATCTTCACTCATATTCTAGAAATCAAACATTTTGCCCAATTTTTAGCATGATTTCAGAGCAAATATGTCAAAAATGAAAACAGATAAATCACCTCAATAAATCCAAAATATATGTGACAATAAAGCCCATAATCCCTGGTTTAATATGGTACCCTTTGTAAATATGTATCATTTTCACAGCCTAAGTTATAAGAATATTTGTATAGCAAGTCAAAAATAACTAGTTTTCAGTCCCCAATATGGTTGCGAGGCCTACTTGGCTGGTTCCTGGGGTATCCCCTAGTCACAGGCGGGCACCAGCCAAGGTTGAAGGTCATGCCTGTGGAACCCGTTACCTGCCCCTTATTCATATGGGCAGGGAACCAGTCTACTACTCGGCCATGCCTGGCGTTTTCAACTGGGATTGAAAGAGCAAAAGCCATGCATACCTTTCATTCAACCAGCATTTCTTGGTCAACAGAAAACCACCCTTGCACTAGAATGCTGAAAACAGAACATAGTGAAAATATTTCCAAGGATTAGTCGTGACATTGAAATACTCAATTATGTGAATATCCAAGTTTAACTACAGTATTGATTTTCCGGTGGTTAGTAAGGGGAACCGGTCCTTGATTGGCCACCCACCTCCGCACCCTTCGGTGTACATCTGTCTAACTGCTCCTGGTTTATATTTTTAGTATGTGCGAAGGTCAGATCTCTGCTAGATCGAATCTATGGAATCTATCTAGATATAAATTTTTTTTAAAGTAGAATGAGATAATTGTACTAAAGACATCTTCATTTCAGTGCACCATCTGGCAGATTTGATAGAAATACAAGTTCTTGTCTGCACCTCTGTTTGTCGTACTAACAAAAGAGTATATAATAAATGTATCCTAACGCATATCTTTTTATTTCCCTTCATATTGCCGTTATTGGACATTTTTTCCGAAACAGGAAGAAGATAGCTTTCAAATAGATGAAACAGGCAAAGGGCATGCAGTAATACCAAATACCCTATAAAGACAACCATAATCATGTCTATTTTTCCAATGATAATTCATCACAAATTATAATCTATACCTATAAACCATTTCATGACACTAACCCCGATTGTTCGTTATGAGACAACACTTTGCTTCATTTATTCTCTTGTATGGATATCATAATATTATGCAGTATCTCCGTTGTAAATCAAGATGCTTAGGCTAGACATATTTATAAAAAGGTCAATAGGAATACATTCATGGACTGCTAATCCACATCAAACTTAACTCTTTTTTATTGACTGAATATCGTTGTCAGGTACAGGTTCTATACATATTGGATGCAGGAGATAGGTAACTCAGCCATACAGAATTCTGAGACATCATGGTGAACACATGAACTGTCCCTCGTTGAACAATTGGATATTCAGAGGGGCTATTAGTAATCAATCCAACGTTGAACAATGACCTGTTTTGTTGGAAAATCAAGGTGTCATCTTATGAACCGTTATCAAACCTTATATATAACAGTTTCTATGAGATTCTTAGGGGTATAGAGCTAGAATTTGTTTCTTCTTTCTCATAATACGAAATACATCAGCTAGTTAAGAAGATGAGGCAATTTTAAATCTTGCAACGATTAAGAAGTAAATGGACATATGAAGACAAGGCTTTTGCATCTTTGTGCGATGGATATGCAGCATTAAATGAAGTTAGCTGTTGTTTTAAACATGAAATATAGAAACGGTAGGTATATGCTATTACCAGTTAATATATGTTTATACTGATTTATCCCAACAAATATTCGAAGAATATGTTCCATTTTATTCAATTTACAAATCGGCCTGTCGAGAACTGTATACCTTGTAGAGATCACCGTGGTACGTAGAGATGCAACAGGGAATTTTCCTCAGGTGACCCTGTTATATGAATAACATATGTATTTGTTTTACAATTTTGGCACCGACACTGGTGATCAATTATTTACATGCGTACATATTGTATCAGACGACGACACTATATATATCTAAGGAACAGCTCTCCAAATCCATTCAGAGCTATACTGCTGTTCATAAAATTACATGTATCTGGTAGTCTTTTTATATTTACGATATAGGACGTAAAAGAATACGGAATTAGAAAGAAGTATGTACACATATTATGAACAAACATGTATATGTCTCCAGAAAACATGGCCATTGGCGTATACCTAGTATAGTACATTTAAACGGGATAAGCCTACTAGCCTTTTAAACATGATGTTCATCCTTGAATAAGCCATCATACGCGTGTTAGGCATTGTGATTAACCATTGTAAAACCAAGCTGAAGACTCATGCCAGACCGGCACTTGGCTTTCTTCAAGATTTACCGTCTTTCTTCAACAATACATCCCAAAACATGTCCCTGCGCACTGAGCGGCGCTTTCTCCGGGCCCCCACCTGGGAGAAAACCGGTCTACGGAAGACCCGGAACACCGGCACCGGGCCCTGCGGCGGGGGGCGGGGCGGGGAACTCGGCGGTGTCTCACTGGGTATCTCACTAGAGGGCGTCGTTACGGGCATCACACGGAAGAACCACCAACGAGCTGTCTTCACAGGTTCTGCCAACTGCCGCTGGTTCCCGCCGGCGCTAGTTGGGGGGGTCCCGAATCCCGGAGCGGAACTAGACTCCGCGTTATCTTGGCGCACGTTTAGCAACCGGAATGCAGGCGATTTAGGCGCCTCTGGCGGAGCGTTTGTCAATAAATCACGCAGCGTTGGTATTGGTGACGTCGACGGCGAAACGTTGACGTCAGTAGTGGAAATCGTCTGCTGGACGCGCCGGAAATAAACACTCGGATCATTGCGAGTGGCGCCCCCATCGTCCCGGCTTGGTCCGTCTTGGGTTGCAGTGCTAGCATCATGTGCCCTAATAATTGCTCCTTTACTAAGCTCCTTATATTTACCATCACCTACATCACCCTCTCTAACATTGGTTACCTTCTCGAATCCTATACTATGTGTTGTTCCCCTATTCCTACCAAGTTCGCCAGAAAAGGTCGGCTGATTTTCAGTGTCCACATTGTGTGCCCTGCTAACATCGGAGACGTCGGTACGTGTGTTTATCTCCGTCCTTGAGTTGATAGATTGGGCCGGATCTGGTTCAGTGACTACGGCCTCCCGTGGGGATATTGATATGTCAGTTGAGGAGGGGAAACTAGTAAAGTTTGTATACTCTGGAGTCCGGTATCTCGGTGTTGTTGTATCAGTGACTGAGCTGGATAATGGTGGGGTTAGATTTGACTGATTTAGTTTTAGACTGTTATTTACAAGACCTTTTTCTGTAGTTGTCCTATTCATGTAAGCATCTGCTGTCATGCCCGTGATACTTTCTCTGTGGCTGAAGCTCTGTGATGAAGTTAGTTCAGTTAACATTGATTCACTATTATCGTCTTTCTCTTCCTTTCCTGTATAAATAGCAGGGGTTGTATGTTTGGTGTATTCACTTTCATATTCTCTATTATTCTTTACACTCGACACAAGCAGAGTCAATAGAGTGGGTGTTTTACCCCTCTGTGTGACACCTTCCACTTGGCTGGGAGCATAGGTGTCTATTGTTGTTGGCCCTGAGGGGCGCTTCGTCATGGTTTCTGACTGCTGAGACGGTGGGACAGGACTACCTGTAAATGAGGATATCATTCTGGGTGACTCTGTACCGGTCTGTTTTAAATCTAGGCTGTCTTGATCGGTGCCCCGATTGTCTCTGTTCTCTATGGAGTCATCTGTCACGGTAGACGATGCGAGGAAATCAGTCGCACTGGTCGTACCAGCTGAGTGTCGGGGATCTGGAGGACCCCAAGCCACTGTGCGATCACTAACTCCATTACTAAGTGAATAATCGTTCGCAGATGGGTCAGGTGTCAACACACGGGGCGATGCATAAGTGTTTCCCGCTGTTGGCATAGACCTCGTCCTTAATGAAGTTGAGGGTGGATCTGAATGGAGGGGAACACTGGAGAGCATTTCATTTTGGGAACTTGGTGGTACAACATGGGTTTCCATATCTGTGCGATATGATTCTGAACCTAAAGTTGATGTGGGAGTTGGCACAGAAGCGGAACTTATTGTGGTAGATTTAGTGGGTGTGGACAAGGTGGAGGGTATGCTTATAGTCGAGGTGACTGGGGGGACTGAGTATTTGCTGAAGATGGGTGAGCTCATAAAGATGGGGGCGGATGAAGTGGTCTGTTTAGAATTAGTGATGGGTGCGTCTGAGGAGGCCCGGCTGATAGGCTGAAGGGTAGATAAAGGTATCGATGAGGTGGCGAGTTTAACAGAACCTTTTGATGTAATTAAAGATTGACTGGGGTCATAAGTATATACGGTGGAGTTGCTATGAATAATATGAGTCGTTAAGGGTGTTCTAGTTGTGGTTATGAGGTTTAAGTTGTTAGGTATCTTTGATTGTGAATTGATGGGGGTGTATGTGGTCCTACCCTGTAGTAATGATTCACATTTGATGCCGGATTCCCTCTTTCCTGTTCTGCAGGCATTGGTCAGATAACAAAGAACCGCATGGCCCCTTCGCCTTCGAGGTGATCTGCACAATATCTCCTCGGTTCTGTGGAGTACGCCTTCCTTTAACTCTAATAACCACTGCATGTCACATTTCTTACAGTCATACGGATTGCCATCTATCCTTAGCTCACGCAATGTTGTTACTTTGTCCAGGCCACGCAGTACAACATGCTTCATTCTATTTCCAGATAAATCCAGCTGGACCAGACGAGACAGCCACGACAGGTCAAAGTATGTGTTGGGTTGAGGAGCCACGATTTTATTGTACTGGAGGTTCAATATCTCAAGCTTTCCTGAGTCAAACAGAATACCTGTTGTAAATGATGAGAGAAGGTTATAGGATAAGTCTAATGTCAGTAGAGATTTCATGTCTATTAATGCTTCCTCCCCTATAACAGTTATATTATTGTATTTTATGAGCAATGTCTCCAGTTTCGGTGTGTGAATGAAAGCATTGTTCCCTAAAATTGAAATACCGTTGCTGTCCAGATTAAGCGTGCGGAGAACCGAGAGGCCCCTGAATAACTCCATTCCGATCGCGTGTAGTTTATTTCTTGCAATGCTTAAAGAGACCAGTGACCTGCACTGTTCAAACATACCATCGGGTAAATGGTCCAAGTGGTTACCGTCTAGGTCCAAATGCCATAAAGCACTGGTTTCTTTAAAGCTGTCCCTCTCTATGACTTGCATGTCGCTATCCCCAATGTAAAGTAGTTCAAGGTAAGAAAGATTGGCAAATATACCCGACGATATGTGATTCAATCTGTTATGTGACAATTTAAGTGTATTAAGGTACCTCATTTTTGTAAATGAATAAGACTCCACCGAGGAAATGCTGTTGTTTGATAAATCTAAAGTCCCTATTAGAGGGAATGGCAGAAAATCAGTAGATTTGATAGAGTGTAAGTGATTATTAGACACAAGCAATGTCATTAACATGTTATAGGACGTGTTTGAAGTTGGCAGCACTATCAACAGATTATTAGATATATTTAGCTGTCCCAGTTGTTGCAAAGGTTCTAAAAGATCATTTCCTAATGATTTCAGGTAATTGTCTTGTAGATTAAGGATGCGCAATTTTGTAAGTCCTGCGAAGGCATTACTTGCTATTCGCCGAAGCTGATTATGAGATATATCCAAATGGCGTAGATCAACATCCTGGTGAAACAAGCCGTCCTGAAAATATTCTAGTTTATTGAAAGCTAGGTCCAGATAGCGGAGGGCGGCCAGCGCTGAGAAGGAGCCGTTTTGAAGGTTGGCGAGACTATTATTTGACAAATCTAATCGCTCTAGTGAACGAAGTGACGAGAGTTTCTCAGGGATGAGCACTGCGAGCAGGTTGTCGTTGAGCTCAAGTTCCAAGAGCTCACCCATGGCGTTGAAAACGCCATCAGGCAGAAGTGAGATCCCGTTGTTACCTATGTAGACAGCGATAAGGTTGTCCATCCCAGAGAAGGAGTCTCTGTGTAGGGCATTCAGGAAGTTATTAAACACGGATACATAGAAAAGACCACGAGGGTACACGATTCTCCCCGTCAGCCTGTTGTTTTCCAAACTGACATATTCCAACTTTTCCAGATTGATCAACGTAGCCGGCAATATATATTCCAGGTCATTATCACCGAGATACAATTCCTTCAGGTAATCCCCAAGCCCTTCAAATGCACGCCCGTGGATCGTCTTTATCCCTATAGCCGAAAGTCTCAATGAAGAAATCTTAAGTCCAGTGAACGAGTTCCCCTGAATCGTTTGGATAGAGGTGTTAAATCTAAACGTTAGTTCTGTGTATGAGCGATTGATTGTTGGTGTGGAATGGTCAAAAGACGGCACTGTTGCTAGAGGCCCTGTGTCCTCACAGTAAATGTAGTTGAACGCAGCATACTTGCGCTGACAGTAGCATTGTTCCAGGATGATAGGACAGTCCTCTAGTAGTTGAGCCGACACCCCAGCTAGCATCACAGCTGCAAGCAAGGCGACACAAAATGTACTACTAGTCTCCATTGTTCTGATTAATTCTTCTGTTCCAGCAGCTTGCAGACATAATCACACATTGACACCGGCTGGAGCAGGAAGCAGTAGGTCGCTCATACCGAACACCGTCACATCATTCGGGCCTCTATACTGGTGGCAACAGTCGTCCTCAAGTGACAGGGACAGATGGGCGGGGGACAACAATCCCTTTGTGCATTCAAAAAAGGCCAACCCTGAAATATGCTTGATCCTGGGACACTACGTCTGCCGTGGGCCGTGCGCCAGCCCCGGTTGGCCAGACTGGATGATGCGAAGCGGATGAGCTGTATGGAAGGGTATGAAGGATGCCACCGCAAGATGTCCCTCGCATATGCCGGGCCAACGCCATACGCTCCTTAAGCTCAGCCTGTCGTGGGGAAGTTCTTATTGGCTGCAGCAGCCGTTACACGGCGATGAACAAACGTCGGGGTCGTCGGGTCATCGGCTCTCTGTAGAGGACGAGGGCCGGGCCTGCGGGAACACCGGGGTGGAAAGAGAACCAAAGCCGCCGTCGTTTCCCAGCATTGACGTCTGTGCGTGCGGCCGCAACAGGGGGCAGTGAGGGGGATACGTCTGAACAGGAACACAGGTGTGCGTTGACACCGGCTTCAGATAATAAACTCCAGTGAACTGCGCATATAGGTATGATTTAAGGGCGACACTTAAAATATCGAGACATGTGGGGTGTGGTCCATATCTACGAAAGAAAAAAGTTTTTCCGCTTCTGTTTCCTTTTCTGATTGATACTATAATGATAGTCAGAAAAAGACTATACAAAGCACAACATATTTCATTTGTCAAAGTATTAGATATTCTTTTCTATCCAAACGTATAGAGTGTGTATAATACATACATGTATCAGGAAGGGTTAATCTCATTTGATTATCTTGTATGAGCCATGTATCATCACGTTCATTCCAAATTATTTCCAACGGCTATTGGTGATATGTCAGAATTCTTCATATATTACATATTTATATGTACCTAAGCTTCAAGTAGACAGATATGCCTACATGCAAACCTCGTATTTCGATTTATGTTGAACATCCATGTGCACATACGTTTAAAGGGTGTGCTCCACCAGGCCGATTTCTCACCCGATCAATTGTTCCTGGGCCCTGTAGAGGAAGCTCACGTATTGTAGTTTATTTAATTCGGATATAAATAGTTTAATAAATGACCATTTTCAAAGATTTGAGAAATTCTAGGGCATCCGATAATGAGCGGCGATTGTCTGGCTACAGAATCGGCTACCGTCGGGCCAGTGGAACACCCCCTTTAATCAAACAGAAAGAAAGCACCAAACTGTTATGTAGGTGTCCTAATCACAGCCGTGTATATTTATTTCATAGGTCATGCTCGAAATGTCATAAATCACAAGATCAAACAGTTTCATTGATTTATTGCCTAATGTTAGGCGGAGTACCCGGATATGCAACCGATCTTGATTATAAGAAAAAGTAACGAAGTGTACCACGAATGGGAATCATAGACAAAACTGGAATATCAACTAGATATGAACTAATATGCAGATTATGGTATATTTACAGAATTCTCTGTCGGCCAACTGGGTCAATGACATAAATCTACCATTAGCATTCACTCAAGTATACAGGGCGAGACGCAGTATTTGTTCAGAGTATGGGATAGACTTATTACAGTTGATTACTGTGCAGGTATCATGTATCCCCCATTATTTCAACATTACTGTTACATTATTCATCATAGGTTCTGCAGATCCACACTATAGGGTGCGACTGCTATCAATAGCTTAAACATTGATTACAAGTTTCTGGTTTATGCTTTCCTATAGGTTCACTTCACTTTACCTGTTTTTGTGTAAAAATCTTTTTTTCCACGGTAGATAAAGCGTGAATAATCCCCCCTTCGACTGGGCATTATAAAACATTTCTTGGCAGGTTGCCACTGACAAAAGCGTACCTGAAGGCCTACTCCATCAATCGGTAATAGTACAAATACAAAAACAATATACCAGACATTACAAAAGGTAGATATCACATGTGTGGGTTAGGAGAAAGATGTAAGGTCCTTCTTGGACAAGTTCCTTTGTGGCAATAACAAAACATAGCTTTATATTTATTGTCAGAAACAAATATTTTAAAACGGTTTTAAAAGGTAATACATTGGCTAGATTTACATTATACTATACATTTTCATATGAATTATCTAGTTGTAAAATAGTAAAATAAATTAATTTTCTATTACACATCTATAGATATGAAGCTGTCACGTAGATACTACCAATAGCAACACAACGTTATGTATCCGATTACCCAACTGCCCACCTCCCCCACCCCCAATCGCCACATTGGATGAGAATGAGAATTGAAACAATAATCAACATCCTTACTTTGGAAACACAGCAATAAAACATTGTCATACATATTTAAGAATCAATACAGCACAAATTGAATAGTTCCATTCCGGTGACCCTATCTACCGTCCATTACTTCACTAGGTTCTATTGTGATCGTGGGCGTTGTGTTGGGTTGTTCTTGAGTACGGCTAGGTTCAACTTGATCTGTGGGGCGAAACGGGTCGGTAGCTTGCACGGAAGGTGCTTTATTGCCCAAACTGTCTGTTACACCCGACGTATCGCGACTAGACTCAGATGAAATAAATTGTCCCTCTGTTGGCTGTCCTTCTGATATGTATGACGAAATATCATGTCCAGCTGTAATTTCATACTGTTTCAGCTTCAACGAAGAGAATGCTATATCGTTCACAGATGTTCCACCGACATCGCTTGTCTCGGTGGCATTGTGACGAGAATGAACGAAGTCTCGAATGTGTGCAGTGTGGAATGATGGTACCGTGCTCTGCATATACTGAACTTTATTAATCTCACTTTCCGAAGGGGCGATTTCTGGATAGTGGGTAATTGTTTCCTCAGCTGCCTCACCTTCTGATGTAATAATGGCATGCGTCTGAGAATATCCCATCTGTTCAACCATTTTATTTTTCAATACTGAGGGAAATAAGCCAATGGGAAGCGTAACACCGGAGTTTTGTATTTTACTATAACCCTCTGGGAGATCTCTTATTTCCCCCTCATTTTCTGTCTCTATGGGCTCTTCATTAACGCTTCCTGATAGAGTAGCGACTGTTAAAGAAGTAGTCCTTAGACTTCCAGTTATGGTTCTCTCATTTTCTGATGGAGTTGATTTACTCATTTGGGTACCTTCTATTGTTTTATTTTTCATCAAAATACCTTTTGAGGTGTGAATTCTGACGAAATGGCTAGTTCTAAAGCGTTCTGTTTTACTCTCTGTTTCTGTAGGGATTTGTTTCTGAGAGGGTCTAATATCGAGTATTGCACTCTCATTTATTTTTGTTGTTACGCTTGTGGTTTTAACTTCCCCCAATATTTCACTCTCTGAATGGATTGTGCTGTGAGATTGGGCGATTCTTTTCTCTTGAGCTATTTCTATATCCCTGTCTGGTTTTGTAAATTTTGGAAATTCGGTAGTCTGCTTGCCTATCTCTCTAACATTTTGTGTTTCATACAGGTCTATTTGACGATCGGGTGCTATTGATTTGGGTGACTGGGCAGTTTCAAACTGCCTTCTTAACTCAGTATCAGTCTGTGTTTGTGGCATGCTGATGGTATTGTTCATATTTTCATCTTTTGCTAGCAGGCCGATTTTTTCAGAATTTACGTTTGGTGACCAAGTATTTCTATAACCTTCATTCCTCCCATTCTCACTTTCAGTTACAAGTAATTCCCTACGTTTAGACTCATCTGGGGATATGGTTATTTGTTCCTGTATTTGAGCATCCCGTATATGAACAGTCGTATATGGTTCACTAGAAAAACTAGTGACAGGATACTGATCGATTTCATATGCTTCACCTGCTTTACTATCCGCTTTTGGCTGAGTAATATATTCCTGGCCATTATTCTCAGAAACAGATATGGTTGAGTCAAGGGAATGGAAAATTCTGACTGGTTCTACTGTAAGATAATCCCCTTTTGAGGAGGTAGAGAAAAGAACTTGGGTTATGTTTTCTTGTTCAGAAGCGAGATTATCATTTTCTGAATTAGTTTTTACAGGCAGTGGCGTAGTCTCAAAGTATTCAGTTATTGCAATATCGTATTCTGGTGGAGTTGAATCTAGAAGTGGGACGTGAATACTTTGTTCGGTGATACTTACTGCTCGGCTCTCTGAAGCAGTATCAATTTCTGTAGGCATCACACGTATCTGCTTGTTCAGTTCTGTCACCGTCTCATCAGTTTCTAATTGCCTGGTGTGAGCATTTGGGGTTACACTCTCTAAAATATACCCTGTACTTTTGCTAGCTTCTGATGCAACTTCGTAAGTTAACTGGGATTCTGTTTCCAGTTTCGTTGCTTCAGTAGATGCTTTTGTTCGGTCGGTCATTTCCCCCTTGGCTGTGATCAGATTGTTTATTTTTGAAGTCATTGTTTCAGGCAAAGATTGGACTGACTGTGGCTTTGAGGTAAGCTCATGGTCAAACACTGGTAAGTTTATCTTGGCCATTTGAGTAATAATGTCTGGTTCAGGTGATAACGTGTCGTTTTTTGGTTGAGCCATCAACTGTTCATCAACTGTAGCCCTAATATGGGAGATTGGAGTTCCTAACTGATCAGTCATTTTACTACCACTTTCCAATATCATTGATTTAGGGAGTTGTGTAGCTTTCTCGTGTTTAGTTGTTTCAATATCAGCTCCTTTCAAAGTTGACTCATTAGGTGGTTGGTGCATTGTCTTATATTCAGTCATGACATTATCAACAAATGTCAATTGA
Organism: Alentia gelatinosa; assembly: GCA_950022655.1. Taxonomy (NCBI): domain Eukaryota; kingdom Metazoa; phylum Annelida; class Polychaeta; order Phyllodocida; family Polynoidae; genus Alentia; species Alentia gelatinosa. Next base: position 142,090,325 of record OX465579.1, read on the forward strand.
GGAGGCTGAATTGTTTTGAATTGCTTTTCTATTTCAATAGTGCTTTTGTGTCCTGGCCCATCAGTGGAATAAACTTCATCCGACTGGGTTAAGTGAACTTGCCCTGTCTTGAACCTTTCAGTCATTGAAGGGGTTATGTTTGTAGGGTGTGAAGTTATCAGTTGGATAACTCGATCATGGTCACTTACTCCAAGAGTTGATTTTGAATGCTTGGTACTTTCCAAATGGTCTGTTCTATTTTCCCTATCTTTCGAAGTGGTCATATTCATGGTTTGAGTTGCTATCATACCTATTTCCAATCTTCTAGTTTCATGCAATTGTGTGTTCTCAAAATATGTAGTTACTGCAATATCATATTCTGATGGTCTTAAGTCATCGACTAGGCTATCTACACTATATCCACTAGCATCTACTACTTGGCTCTCTGAAGTGGTTTCGCTCGTTAATGGGACCAGTTTGGTAGATTGTTTCAGTTTGTCCAGTTCTGTCACTATCCTACCACTTTCGAAATGGCTGCTCTGAGCAGTTGAGATTATACTAAACTGGGTAATTCTGTCAGTGCCACCATCTGATTGGGTATACTCAGAAAACTGGGATTTCTCCTCCTCTTTAGTTCCTTCAGCATCGCTTTTAGTTGATAAGAAGTCAGTGGAGTGAGTCATTTCTCCTTGATCAGTCATCAAATCACTTCTTACCAAAAGAATTGTTTCAGTTAAAGAAGGGTAAGACTGTGGTTTTGAAGTTAATACAAGGTCAGCCTCTGGTGAGGTTTCCTGGGGATAGTGAGAAACTATGTGTGGTTCAAGTATTGTTTTATCACTTTTTGAATATGTTAACAAGAATTCATCAACTGTTCTTTCAGTAATGATATCTGAAGTTGTAATTCCTAACTGATCTGTCATGCTACTACCACTTTCCAATATCATTGACTGAGGAAGTTTGGAAGCTCTTTCCTGTCTCATGAAACTATCAGTAAACATTGAATGAGGAGGTTGAATAGTTTTGAAGTGCTTTTCTATTTCGCCAGTGCTTTTTTGTGCTGGCCCTCCAGTGGAATCTGCATCAGTTGACTGAACTAAAGATGCTTTCTCTGTCTTGAACATTTCAGTAATTGAAAGGCTTATCTTTGGAGGGAAGGAAGTCATCAGCTGTGTTACTCTATCAAGATCACTTACTGTAAGAGTTGATTTTGAAATCTTGGTACTTTCCAAATGGTCTGTTCTATTTTCCCTATCTTCCGAAATGGTTCTATTCATGGTTTGAGTTGCTTTTATATGGATTTCTGATCTGGTACTTTCATGCAATGGTGTGGTCTCAAAATATGTTGTTATTGCAACATCATATTCAGATGGTCTTAAATCAATGAATAGGCTATCTACACTATATCCACTAACATCTACTACTTGGCTCTCTGAAGTGGTTTCACTCCTGAATGGAACCAGTTTGGTAGATTGTTTCAGATTGTCCAGTTCTGTCACTGTCCTACCACTTTCGGAAAGGCTGCTCTGAGCAGTTGAGATTATACTAAACTGGGTATTTCTGTCAGTGCCACCATCTGATTGGGTATACTCAGATAACTGGGATTTCTCCTCCTCTTTAGTTGCTTCAGCATCGCTTTTTGTTGATAAGGAGTCAGTGGAGTGAGTCATTTCTCCTTGATCAGTCATCAAATCACTTTTTACCAAAAGATTTGTTTCAGTGAAAGAAGGGTAAGACTGTGGTTTTGAAGTTAATACATGGTCAGCCTCTGGTGAGGTTTCCTGGGGATAGTGAGAAACTACGTGTGGTTCAAGTATTGTTTTATCACTTTTAGAATGTGTTAGCGAGAATTCATCAACTGTCCTTTTAGTAATGATATCTGAAGTTGTAATTCCTAACTGATCTGTCATGCTACTACCACTTTCCAATATCATTGACCGAGGAAATTTGGAAGCTCTTTCCTGTCTCATGAAACTATCAGTAAACATTGAATGAGGAGGTTGAATAGTATTGAAGTGCTTTTCTATTTCACCAGTGCTTTTCTGTGCTGGCCCTCCAGTGGAATCTGCATCAGTTGGCTGGGTTAAAGATGCTTTCTCTGTCTTGAACATTTCAGTAATTGAAAGGCTTATCTTTGGAGGGAAGGAAGTTATCAACTGTGTAACTCTATCAAGGTCACTTACTTTAAGAATTGATTTTGAAATCTTGGTACTTTCCAAATGGTCTGTTCTATTTTCCCTATCTTCCGAAGTGGTTCTATTCACGGTTTGAGTTGCTTTCATATGGATTTCTGATCTAGTACTTTCATGCAATGGTGTGGTCTCAAAATATGTTGTTATTGCAACATCATATTCTGATGGTCTTAAATCAATGAATAGGCTATCTACACTATATCCACTAACATCTACTACTTGGCTCTCTGAAGTGGTTTCACTCCTGAATGGAACCAGTTTGGTAGTTTGTTTCAGATTGTCCAGTTCTGTCACTGTCCTACCACTTTCGGAAAGGCTGCTCTGAGCAGTTGAGATTATACTAAACTGGGTAATTCTGTCAGTGCCACCCTCTGATTGGGTATACTCAGATAACTGGGATTTCTCCTCCTCTTTAGTTGCTTCATCATCGCTTTTTGTTGATAAGAAGTCAGTGGAGTGAGTCATTTCTCCTTGATCAGTCATCAAATCACTTTTTACCAAAAGATTTGTTTCAGTGAAAGAAGGGTAAGACTGTGGTTTTGAAGTTAATACATGGTCAGCCTCTAGTGCGGTTTCCTGGGGATAGTGAGAAACTATGTGTGGTTCAAGTATTGTTTTATCACTTTTTGAATGTGTTAGCGAGAATTCATCAACTGTTCTTTCAGTAATGATATCTGAAGTTGTAATTCCTAACTGATCTGTCATGCTACTACCACTTTCCAATATCATTGACTGAGGAAGTTTGGAAGCTCTTTCCTGTCTCATGAAACTATCAGTAAACATTGAATGAGGAGGTTGAATAGTTTTGAAGTACTTTTCTATTTCACCAGTGCTTTTTTGTGCTGGCCCTCCAGTGGAATCTGCATCAGTTGCCTGGGTTAAAGATGCTTTCTCTGTCTTGAACATTTCAGTAATTGAAAGGCTTATCTTTGGAGGGAAGGAAGTTATCAACTGTGTAACTCTATCAAGGTCACTTACTTTAAGAATTGATTTTGAAATCTTGGTACTTTCCAAATGGTCTGTTCTATTTTCCCTATCTTCCGAAGTGGTTCTATTCACGGTTTGAGTTGCTTTCATATGGATTTCTGATCTAGTACTTTCATGCAATGGTGTGGTCTCAAAATATGTTGTTATTGCAACATCATATTCTGATGGTCTTAAATCAATGAATAGGCTATCTACACTATATCCACTAACATCTACTACTTGGCTCTCTGAAGTGGTTTCACTCCTGAATGGAACCAGTTTGGTAGTTTGTTTCAGATTGTCCAGTTCTGTCACTGTCCTACCACTTTCTGAAAGGCTGCTCTGAGCAGTTGAGATTATACTAAACTGGGTAATTCTGTCAGTGCCACCCTCTGATTGGGTATACTCAGATAACTGGGATTTCTCCTCCTCTTTAGTTGCTTCATCATCGCTTTTTGTTGATAAGAAGTCAGTGGAGTGAGTCATTTCTCCTTGATCAGTCATCAAATCACTTTTTACCAAAAGATTTGTTTCAGTGAAAGAAGGGTAAGACTGTGGTTTTGAAGTTAATACATGGTCAGCCTCTAGTGCGGTTTCCTGGGGATAGTGAGAAACTATGTGTGGTTCAAGTATTGTTTTATCACTTTTGGAATGTGTTAGCGAGAATTCATCAACTGTTCTTTCAGTAATGATATCTGAAGTTGTAATTCCTAACTGATCTGTCATGCTACTACCACTTTCCAATATCATTGACTGAGGAAGTTTGGAAGCTCTTTCCTGTCTCATGAAACTATCAGTAAACATTGAATGAGGAGGTTGAATAGTTTTGAAGTACTTTTCTATTTCACCAGTGCTTTTTTGTGCTGGCCCTCCAGTGGAATCTGCATCAGTTGCCTGGGTTAAAGATGCTTTCTCTGTCTTGAACATTTCAGTAATTGAAAGGCTTATCTTTGGAGGGAAGGAAGTTATCAACTGTGTAACTCTATCAAGGTCACTTACTGTAAGAGTTGATTTTGAAATCTTGGTACTTTCCAAATGGTCTGTTCTATTTTCCCTATCTTCCGAAGTGGTTCTATTCATGGTTTGAGTTGCTTTCATATGGATTTCTGATCTAGGACTTTCATGCAATGGTGTGGTCTCAAAATATGTTGTTATTGCAACATCATATGCTGATGGTCTTAAATCAATGAATAGGCTATCTACACTATATCCACTAACATCTACTACTTGGCTCTCTGAAGTGGTTTCACTCCTGAATGGAACCAATTCGGTAGTTTGTTTCAGATTGTCCAGTTCTGTCACTGTCCTACCACTTTCTGAAAGGCTTCTCTGAGCAGTTGAGATTATACTAAACTGGGTAATTCTGTCAGTGCCACCATCTGATTGGGTATACTCAGATAACTGGGATTTCTCCTCCTCTTTAGTTGCTTCAGCATCGCTTTTTGTTGATAAGAAGTCAGTGGAGTGAGTCATTTCTGCTTGATCAGTCATCAAATCACTTTTTACCAAAAGATTTGTTTCAGTGAAAGAAAGGTAAGACTGTGGTTTTGAAGTTAATACATGGTCAGCCTCTAGTGCGGTTTCCTGGGGATAGTGAGAAACTATGTGTGGTTCAAGTATTGTTTTATCACTTTTTGAATGTGTTAGCGAGAATTCATCAACTGTTCTTTCAGTAATGATATCTGAAGTTGTAATTCCTAACTGATCTGTCATGCTACTACCACTTTCCAATATCATTGACTGAGGAAGTTTGGAAGCTCTTTCCTGTCTCATGAAACTATCAGTAAACATTGAATGAGGAGGTTGAATAGTTTTGAAGTACTTTTCTATTTCACCAGTGCTTTTTTGTGCTGGCCCTCCAGTGGAATCTGCATCAGTTGCCTGGGTTAAAGATGCTTTCTCTGTCTTGAACATTTCAGTAATTGAAAGGCTTATCTTTGGAGGGAAGGAAGTTATCAACTGTGTAACTCTATCAAGGTCACTTACTGTAAGAGCTGATTTTGAAATCTTGGTACTTTCCAAATGGTCTGTTCTATTTTCCCTATCTTCCGAAGTGGTTCTATTCATGGTTTGAGTTGCTTTCATATGGATTTCTGATCTAGTACTTTCATGCAATGGTGTGGTCTCAAAATATGTTGTTATTGCAACATCATATTCTGATGGTCTTAAATCAATGAATAGGCTATCTACACTATATCCACTAACATCTACTACTTGGCTCTCTGAAGTGGTTTCACTCCTGAATGGAACCAGTTTGGTAGTTTGTTTCAGATTGTCCAGTTCTGTCACTGTCCTACCACTTTCGGAAAGGCTGCTCTGAGCAGTTGAGATTATACTAAACTGGGTATTTCTGTCAGTGCCACCATCTGATTGGGTATACTCAGATAACTGGGATTTCTCCTCCTCTTTAGTTGCTTCAGCATCGCTTTTTGTTGATAAGAAGTCAGTGGAGTGAGTCATTTCTCCTTGATCAGTCATCAAATCACTTTTTACCAAAAGATTTGTTTCAGGGAAAGAAGGGTAAGACTGTGGTTTTGAAGTTAATACATGGTCAGCCTCTAGTGCGGTTTCCTGGGGATAGTGAGAAACTATGTGTGGTTCAAGTATTGTTTTATCACTTTTTGAATGTGTTAGCGAGAATTCATCAACTGTTCTTTCAGTAATGATATCTGAAGTTGTAATTCCTAACTGATCTGTCATGCTACTACCACTTTCCAATATCATTGACTGAGGAAGTTTGGAAGCTCTTTCCTGTCTCATGAAACTATCAGTAAACATTGAATGAGGAGGTTGAATAGTTTTGAAGTACTTTTCTATTTCACCAGTGCTTTTTTGTGCTGGCCCTCCAGTGGAATCTGCATCAGTTGCCTGGGTTAAAGATGCTTTCTCTGTCTTGAACATTTCAGTAATTGAAAGGCTTATCTTTGGAGGGAAGGAAGTTATCAACTGTGTAACTCTATCGAGGTCACTTACTGTAAGAGCTGATTTTGAAATCTTGGTACTTTCCAAATGGTCTGTTCTATTTTCCCTATCTTCCGAAGTGGTTCTATTCATGGTTTGAGTTGCTTTCATATGGATTTCTGATCTAGTACTTTCATGCAATGGTGTGGTCTCAAAATATGTTGTTATTGCAACATCATATTCTGATGGTCTTAAATCAATGAATAGGCTATCTACACTATATCCACTAGCATTTACTACTTGGCTCTCTGAACTGGTTTCACTCCTCAATAGGAACACTTCAGTAGATTTTGTTGGTTTGTCCAGTTCTGTAACAGCCCTATCCCTTTCTAAATGACTGCTCTGAGCAGCTGAGATTACATTAAATTGTGTAATTCTGTCGGTGCCACCATCTGATTGGGTATTCCCAGATAACTGGGATTTCTCCTCCTCTTTAGTTGCTTCAGCATCGCTTTTTGTTGATAAGAAATCAGTGGAATGAGTCATTTCTCCTTGATCGGTCATCAAATCACTTCTTACCAAAAGAATTGTTTCAGTGAAAGAATGGTAATACTGTGGTTTTGAAGTTAATATGAGGTCAGCCTCTGGTGAGGTTTCCTTTGGATAGTGAGAAACTATGTGTGGTTCAAGTATTGTTTTATCACTTTTTGAATGTGTTAGCGAGAATTCATCAACTGTTCTTTCAGTAATGATATCTGAAGTTGTAATTCCTAACTGATCTGTCATGCTACTACCACTTTCCAATATCATTGACTGAGGAAGTTTGGAAGCTCTTTCCTGTCTCATGAAACTATCAGTAAACATTGAATGAGGAGGTTCAATAGTATTGAAGAGCTTTTCTATTTCACCAGTGCTTTTCTGTGCTGGCCCTCCAGTGGAATCTGCATCAGTTGGCTGGGTTAAAGATGCTTTCTCTGTCTTGAACATTTCAGTAATTGAAAGGCTTATCTTTGGAGGGAAGGAAGTTATCAACTGTGTAACTCTATCAAGGTCACTTACTTTAAGAATTGATTTTGAAACCTTGGTACTTTCCAAATGGTCTGTTCTATTTTCCCTATCTTCCGAAGTGGTTCTATTCACGGTTTGAGTTGCTTTCATATGGATTTCTGATCTGGTACTTTCATGCAATGGTGTGGTCTCAAAATATGTTGTTATTGCAATATCATATTCTGATGGTCTTAAATCAATGAATAGGCTATCTACACTATATCCACTAACATCTACTACTTGGCTCTCTGAAGTGGTTTCACTCCTGAATGGAACCAATTCGGTAGTTTGTTTCAGATTGTCCAGTTCTGTCACTGTCCTACCACTTTCGAAAAGGCTGCTCTGAGCAGTTGAGATTATACTAAACTGGGTATTTCTGTCAGTGCCACCATCTGATTGGGTATACTCAGATAACTGGGATTTCTCCTCCTCTTTAGTTGCTTCAGCATCGCTTTTTGTTGATAAGAAGTCAGTGGAGTGAGTCATTTCTCCTTGATCAGTCATCAAATCACTTTTTACCAAAAGATTTGTTTCAGGGAAAGAAGGGTAAGACTGTGGTTTTGAAGTTAATACATGGTCAGCCTCTAGTGAGGTTTCCTGGGGATAGTGAGAAACTATGTGTGGTTCAAGTATTGTTTTATCACTTTTTGAATGTGTTAGCGAGAATTCATCAACTGTTCTTTCAGTAATGATATCTGAAGTTGTAATTCCTAACTGATCTGTCATGCTACTACCACTTTCCAATATCATTGACTGAGGAAGTTTGGAAGCTCTTTCCTGTCTCATGAAACTATCAGTAAACATTGAATGAGGAGGTTGAATAGTATTGAAGAGCTTTTCTATTTCACCAGTGCTTTTCTGTGCTGGCCCTCCAGTGGAATCTGCATCAGTTGGCTGGGTTAAAGATGCTTTGTCTGTCTTGAACATTTCAGTAATTGAAAGGCTTATCTTTGGAGGGAAGGAAGTTATCAACTGTGTAACTCTATCAAGGTCACTTACTTTAAGAGTTGATTTTGAAATCTTGGTACTTTCCAAATGGTCTGTTCTATTTTCCCTATCTTCCAAAGTGGTTCTATTCATGGTTTGAGTTGCTTTCATATGGATTTCTGATCTGGTACTTTCATGCAATGGTGTGGTCTCAAAATATGTTGTTATTGCAACATCATATTCTGATGGTCTTAAATCAATGAATAGGCTATCTACACTATATCCACTAGCATTTACTACTTGGCTCTCTGAACTGGTTTCACTCCTCAATAGGAACACTTCAGTAGATTTTGTTGGTTTGTCCAGTTCTGTAACAGCCCTATCCCTTTCTGAATGACTGCTCTGAGCAGCTGAGATTACATTAAATTGTGTAATTCTGTCGGTGCCACCATCTGATTGGGTATACTCAGATAACTGGGATTTCTCCTCCTCTTTAGTTTCTTCAGCATCGCTTTTTGTTGATAAGAAGTCAGTGGAATGAGTCATTTCTCCTTGATCAGTCATCAAATCACTTCTTACCAAAAGAATTGTTTCAGTGAAAGAAAGGTAATACTGTGGTTTTGAAGTTAATATGAGGTCAGCCTCTGGTGAGGTTTCCTTGGGATAGTGAGAAACTATGTGTGGTTCAAGTATTGTTTTATCACTTTTTGAATGTGTTAGCGAGAATTCATCAACTGTTCTTTCAGTAATGATATCTGAAGTTGTAATTCCTAACTGATCTGTCATGCTGCTACCACTTTCCAATATCATTGACTGAGGAAGTTTGGAAGCTCTTTCCTGTCTCATGAAACTATCAGTAAACATTAAATGAGGAGGTTCAATAGTTTTAAATTGCTTTTCTATTTCACCAGTGCTTTTTTGTGCTGGCCCTCCAGTGGAATCTGCATCAGTGGCCTGGGTTAAAGATGCTTTCTCTGTCTTGAACATATCAGTAATTGAAAGGCTTATCTTTGGAGGGAAGGAAGTTATCAACTGTGTAACTCTATCAAGGTCACTTACTGTAAGAGTTGATTTTGAAATCTTGGTACTTTCCAAATGGTCTGTTCTATTTTCCCTATCTTCCGAAGTGGTTCTATTCATGGTTTGAGTTGCTTTCATATGGATTTCTGATCTGGTACTTTCATGAAATAGTGTGGTCTCAAAATATGTTGTTATTGCAACATCATATTCTGATGGTCTTAAATCAATGAATAGGCTATCTACACTATGTTCACTAGCATCTACTTTTTGGCTCTCTGAAGTGGGTTCACTCCCTAATAAGGTTATGTTTGGAAGGTGAGAAGTTAACAGTTGAGTAACGTTATCATAGTCGCTTTCTTTGAAGGTTGACTCAGTGAAGTATGTGCTAAGAGTGAGGTCTGTTATTATCTGTTCATATATGGGGCTCTCGATGTCAGGCACTTTTGTATGGAGAGGTTCGGTACTTCCTAAATTCTCGTTCTTTGATAATGGCAAATCAGTGTAGGGCATTTTTTCTGGTGCAGTTATCAAGCTGTTAGTTTTTGATTGGGCTGATGGGGGATATGCAGTTCTAATCTGCTTAGTTATGGTAATTATTCTGAAGGATACATCACTTTCTGCTCCGATGGTGTCTGTTAGCTCCATACTAGCATGCTCCTCAGACATACTATCAAGTGTCAGAGGTAGGGTACCCACCTCAATATCTGAAATATGCGTCGTAGGGTATAACTGTGTAACATTGTCAGGTGATAAGGACTCACTCTCCATAATCAAGTCATAATCAACAGGTGAGGAAAGGATATTGCCCTCGCCCTGATCCCTATCCTCCAGCTCCTGCTGTACGCTTGTAGTCGCAGGAGGTAGTGAAGTGGCGCGTTGTGGTAAGTGGCTAAAAGGATACTCTGTGCTGCTATGGGAAGTTGTAAATGGAGATAGATTTGTCAGTGTTGGTGATATTGATGGAGATGGTGTGGATGATGATGCTGTTACTTGTGTGGGTAATTGGATGGGGCCCCTGTCGATGGCGGTTTTATTGCTGTGGGTAGTGATGTCTGTGGAGTAGAGTGGTACTCCTCCTTCAGTGCTCCGATTCCCACCTGTAGTAGGTGGTGGGGCAGATGATGGCCCACCTGTAGTTACCTGTAACGGCCCGGAAGACGATCCTACCACCACCTCCCGCCCATCTGTAGGACCGCCGCCGGGGGTGGTGAGGACCCGTGGCGAGTCTGTCGGATCACTGCTCTCCGGGGGTGACAATGTGTCGTCGCCATGGCTACGTGGTGGTGTTGTTATTAATGTATCCGACCCGTCAGCGGGTGGTGTGACCGACCGGCGAACCGTGCTATCGGCAGTCACATCGCTACCTGGTCTGGTTATTATCCGGATGATGTCGGTAATAGACGTAATACTCGGTCTAGTCCTTGTTTGGGTACTCTCCGTGGCGGAGCCTTGAGGCGTGGAGGTGGTAGTTAAACCTGCACTCTGGCCTTCTATGCTCATTGATGTTCTACTGTCGGTAGACACCGATGTATCATTCAACATAGACTCACTGGCATCAGTAGATGATGAAACATGAGGAAGTTCTGTAGCCATTACAGGAGCTTTGGTGGTTGATTGAACAGTTTCAATTGTCACATTAGGCCTCTTTTTTTCAAACTCTGTACAGAAATTCCCTATGGACGGATATCTGTTTAAATTCAAAATACACTGATAATATATATAGCAAAGCACAGCCTGCCCGTGCTCCTCAATTGGAGATGCACACTGCACAGATCCTGGATTTAACACGGTCTTTTGATTTCCTGTGACGAGCCAATACATATCGCATGAATCACATTGGTAGGGGTTTCCATTCATCTTGATTTCCATCAACATAGTCGCCTTCTCAGCCCCTCTCAGAGTGAAGCGTGTCAGTAGGTTGTCGGACACGTCAATCTCAATGATCTTTGTCAGGTAGGTTAGATCTAGCACTGGACCTGAACTGGGGGCCCGCAATTGATTCCGCTGTAGTTTGAGAGTTTGTAGCTTCTCTGAGTCGCGCAGGAGAAATACAGAAAAGTTGGTCAAATTATTGTCAGAGAGATCAAGGAACTCCAACTTTTGTAAGGTATTGAATGCATTGACATTAATTGTTTTGATTTTATTCTTTTGTAAACGAATGCTCAGTGCATTATTGGTATACCCAAAAGCGTATTCGGGCAGTACTTCCAGCACGTTCCCCTCGAGATTTAGGGATCGTAGTCGGCTTAAACCGTCGAACATTTCAAGATGAATCTCTGCTATATAATTGTTAGCCATATGTAATGTCACAAGGTTTTCACATGGTATGAAGAGATATCTGGGTAAATCAACTAGGATATTACCGCTCAATTCCAGATACCAGAGAAGAGACAGCCCGGAAAAACTCCAGGATCGGATAAGATTGATTCTGTTCTCTTCCAGGTGTAATACTTCAAGCTTTGAAATATTTGTAAACATTCCAGGTATCACTCTTTTTAATCTATTGCCTCTCAGGCGCAGTGTTCTCAAAGAGGGTAACAAGGCGAGGGCACCCTGCTCCAGGCTTGAAATCTGGTTGTGGGATAAGTCCAGATATGACAGCTGCGGCAAGAAGCGAAGGCTGAGTTTTCCAATATGTGATATCGAATTCCACGATATTGTTAGAATATTGAAATGTGGAAGTGTTCGATTCACTTTTATGAATTGTTTAATCTTATTGAAAGAAAGATCTACATCAACTAAGCTTTTCAGTGGCCCCAATAGGCGAGAATCAATTTGTATCAGGCGATTGTATTTAAGGTTGAGTGTTCTTAATTCACCTAAGGAATCAAATGATCCCGCTTCAATGCTTTTCATGAGGTTGTAAGTTGCATGTAGATATCTGAGTCTTGTATTATTTCTAAAGTGATTCTTATTTATCCGTTTGACATCGTTGACAGAAAAATCCAAGTACTTCAAATTAAGTAGACCTTGGAAAAGGCCATCATCAAACATGGAAAACCTATTGTAAGATATGTCCAATCTCTCAAGGTGCCCTAGGTCTTTGAATTGATCACCAGAAAGACGAAGCAGCCAGTTATAGCTGATGTCAAGTTCTATAAGATGCGTCATGTTAACAAAGAGATCCACGGGAATTACCTGGAGATCATTGCGAGATGCATAGAGCCCCTCCAATGCCTGTCTGTCGGAGAAGGTGTCAGTTCTAATGGTCTTTAACTCGTTATAGAACAAGGACAAATAGAAACAGTTTGGCGGGAAGAATACCTGATACCTGATATTGTTATTGTGGAGGCCTAGATAATGGAGTCTGGTGAGGTTTTGAAATGTCCCTTCAGGGATGAGCCTCAGGCTGTTGTCATCTAAATGCAGCTGCTCCAGTACCTCTTCCAGACCCACGAAAGCCTCCTCGTCAACGGTCTGGATGCCCAGGTTGGACAGACGCAGGGCTTTCACGTTGAGGCCATAGAAGGCCTTCGCCTGGAGTGTCTTGATGGTGGTTCCGTAGCGGAAGGCCAGCTCCTCGTACCTTACACCCTGGCTCCCGGAGAAGTTGAAAGGCGGCACCTCCAGCAGGTCGCCGGCATTCTCGCAGTAGATGAAGCGGTAGTAGGTATATTTGCGTCGGCAGTAACATGCGGAGATGGTGGCCGGGCAGTTCCTGTGAATCTGGGCGTAGTGGCTGTTCCACAACGCCGCCAGAACCACGTAAAACAGGAGGCAGGGCGCGCGCAATGCACGTGCGCCCACGTTCTCAGCTGGCGTCATGCTGCTCAACGATGATGTATCTATTTGTAGGGACTTCCGGTGTCAGTAATGCCTGTCTAATGTGGGTTTGATACAAAGTGTACGTGCTCAGCTATCTATCTGTAGGCGATATCTAGGCATCATCCCTTCTTTCTCCTGTCTGGGTAGGTGACCAGGTCAAATAAATCCGTTGGCCTCAGCAAGGTTATATATACCCTCCACATCCTCTGGTAGCCCTCCAGGCAAGGCGTACCCACCTCCTTGTGACGGCATCGTATTCACCGGTCAGCAGGGGTAGTGTACACACCGGGCGGGCAGTACGACACAGCGGGCATGTTGACCGACATCCTTAGAAATCCACAGGAGTCTGTGGATGGCTGCATGCTCCTCCCCCTCCTCCTGCAGTGGCAATGAAAGTACTCGTTTCCCGCAGCGCCGGTATGTACGGAATGGTGTGAACACACTGTGTTGCCTCTCCACGTGCGTGTGTGTATAGCTCTCTCTATAAATCTGAGAGCTAAATAATTGTTTGGTCTTCTACCTAGCGCCTCTGACACACGCACCAGCGTCTAACGACTCCCGGACCGATTTTCCTCCCAATAAATACTCCCAATTTGCTTCACTATTTTCGTTTGTCTCTTTTTCTGTTGTGTTAAGTGGCGCAGCCGGTGCTGTGCAAGAAGGCGTGAAGAAGAGTCTTCAGGACGGCTGTTAGTGTGCTCTCTCTATGCGATTCAGCTACGCATCCATCAGAGCAATGCACATAGCTGAATGTCTTTCAATGCATACAATGTTACATACATGTACAAGTGTGTTCGGCGCACTGATATAACTATTGGTCTCTCACCCGCCATTTGTCTTCCCCTGTCTCTATATCCCACCCTTCTCATTTCCCTTTCTCTAAAGCGCTCAATGCCTAATTTCCTGGCACGAAAGCAATACTCGTAGTTCCCTTATAAGTCCACGGTTTGAGTAGCGGTGCCAAGTACAATGCATGCCAGGTAGGCCCCACCTCAAGGAGAAACATGTTGGGGGAAGCGAAGGAACACTTCTCTTAAGCCCGTTCCCCTATTTCATATAAGGACCCCCGCCCCCACCACACCCATGCATGCTTACCACATGGCATGGTGATAATGCTCTATCCACTTTACGTAGGCGTACGGTGAGCTCCGGGTCGTTTGACGTGTTGTAGGTGTAATACATGGGACACCTGTCTCCTCTACATGTGACAAGGTCTACGCACGCTACCTGCGATACACTCGGATGACTTGTGATGGGCCATTCCGAGCGACCCACGCTGATCCTTGTTAAATATATTGCGCAGTACTGCCTCCATTAATGCCCGTAGCTCGTTCCTCACTCTAATACGTAGTACGTCAGAAACTTCAACAAAAACAGGACGGATAAAAAGAATACTCACGGTTGCCATTATGGTCTCACCTCAGTTACGATTTTATCGAGCGTAAATTTATATGTTTGGCTCTCTTGACCTATTGAATATTTTGATATACGATGCATTAGTGAGAGACAGATGCTCTATGTATATGTCTATAAAATATGATAAGGATCCTTCAGAGAAATAACGTTCACATGATACACACATATTGACGAAATTCTCACAATAGGACTACTGTGGGTCAGATTTCTATTTGCACCAGACATTCCTCAATGATGTTTCCATGAACCGGTTTGTGGAAGTGCTCTACATAAACAACATTGAATTCTTGATTTTGATTACGTCTTTATGTTACATTTTAAACTTAAATACTGTTAGCTGAGGGAGTGATTGATAGGCAGTCGTGCCACGTGTACAACTGTCACACTTAATCTCATTTAACCGTCATCATTACCTGGAGGTTTAGATGCATATCAAAAGCCAATTATTCTATTCAGCCAACTGTTTAATGAAGGTTAGCAAGAATCACCTCTCACTCTAAATGAATATCCAAACAGAACATCTTTATGAAGATGTGAGTAGTTATTATCTATGGCATAGACTAAAAATGATGTTAGGAAATGAGATTGACTATGGTAATGGAGGGGGTTTTCTTTGTATGGTTAAAAGTGTACCTACCTTTGTGGCTATGACACACTGCACTGACTAACTGCATTTAAACCAAATGATTACTTAATGTCTGTGAAATGCTACATTTAATTAATTCTCACCTGGCACTCCTTGGTATCACGATATAATAATCATTAAAGCGTTACTGGTGATTTAACCACAGGGTTCCTAAGGTATCTGAGATTTATTGTGACATCCTGTGATTAACTCCACTAATAGATATGTTGATACTAAGGGTATGTGTAAGAAGCCGGTTTATAAATACATGTACCTGGTTAAAGTACTCAGTATTATCATATCCCTTCAAACTGACCTTGGGACCTTCCATTTTTGACAGTCATACCCTATCTACCCATATAACTATCCGACTGGTACAATAAGTAAGGTATTCATGATAATTTTAGTACTTCTGGATGTGTTAAGAGAATAGTCTTGAACAATACTGAATAAATCATTTAACTGTTTTCAACTGGTATACATACATTTCTCTAACTAATAGGCATATTGTCAAATGTTGCATAGCGATATTGTTCCGTTATATAAATTTACTTGTGGGGTACATGGTAAGAACCCTATACACAGAATATCGTATACAGTTTATTGATTTACTAAGCAATATGTATTGTCATAACAGGTCAACTGTGACGAAATACCACGTGGTCATTCCCGTGACGAGTAATAGTTCCCGTGTTAATAGAGACGCCTTAGAGGAGATTAAACTATGATTATTCCACAAGGTATGAGATACATAAATCAAGATGGCCCTGCCTTCTGCGACTGCGTTTTGCAGAGAAAGTTTCGTATTTATGAGCAATGCCTTCTGGTCAGTTAGAGCTAGCATATACTTACAACTAATGCTATTAAGTCATGGATCACACTGTTTCATGGGATCGCACAGATAATGAAGGGAGAATCCCAAGCGCTGCCTCTGTATAAATCCACCCCTAAAACTAGATATTCACCATGCGCCTTCTCTCCCCCTCCCAGCTTTTAGTTCCGTTTCTAGAGCCTCTTCTCTATGCCGTATCACTCATCTATGGGGTTGACAGCCAAAAATCAACCTTGATAAAACCCACATTGATAGCACAGTTCCCAAGAAACGTGACAGAAATGAGGCAAACGGTGAACGCCCTCCATATATTTGTTAAATTCAAATTGCTTAGAGAAATAGAAACGAAAGGAGGAAATCAGTTATATTTATGCTAGAGACAAATATCTTTCAATTTCAACTTACCACGCCTACCACCATTGCTATCCACAGTAACCGTATTTAGTTTAGACTAATACTTATGAAAAGGTGTTCCCCAACGGGTACTTTATAAAGTGCGTCTGTGCAGTCTTTGTGCAGAGAGTTTGAATAGACTGTAGTCGACTCCATTGGTGACAGGATGCAAACAGTCCATGGAAGAACTTTCTATAAAAGACTTCTGCCAGTCTGCCCTTATTTTTCTTATGGTGTAAGATAAAGTCAATAGTATTATTTATCAACCATTCCATCATTTTCTGTCATATAAGTTGGATGTGCTTTGTTGTTTGTTCCAAAGTTAGGCTGGGTGTGAGGTTAGAAAATAGACATCACAACAGGAGATACCGTGAACTTCTACTACATCGAACACACCTTGGAAACTATTCGTAGATACTTTAAGAACAGCTGTAATACGCAAAGGATTGAATATATTTTAGACTAGCATCAATGAACCATATTTATATCTATAGCATATGGTTTTCGAATTCCGAACAAGCTGTTGATCAAATAAGTTGAAACATTCTTGATTCTTAAGCTGTGTTGGAGCAAGTATATGATTTGTTACATTTTGTGATTAATAGAACCTTTTACATTGTACCTATGTTTTTGGCCTTAGCTTTTACACTTTTATTCCAAAATGGTCCCCCCAGGAATGTCTATAGATGAAATACTAATTTAATACCGAATGTAATTGTTTTGCAAGTAATGCCCAATCGTATATCTGGGCTGCCTGACACTGAGACTATACCTTGACCTTTGTAGGAATAAATTTTATACGCAATACTCCTCGCTATCGCTCGGAGTTTTACTTCGCGTCAACTACGTGGAGAATACGGCCACTCAGATAATTGTAAATAATTAGAAATTTGACGCAAGCGCCGTGCATTGTTTATATTAATGTCCATGTAATGCCCGTCAGGTGGCCCAGAAATCCGTATTCTCCTCGGAGAATACGGCTTACCGTATTCTACTCAGTACATATCTGGAGGCTCCATAGGCTTAGTATGGATACTCCGTATTGGTTGGGTAATAAAGGGGAAGATTTTACAGCTCAATGAATATGGTTCATGCTTTCAGCGTTGCGTAGCTTTCGTCAGTTTCCTGGATATCATTGCTGATAGCCCTCCACCTTTCATGCTGAAAAAATGAGCAGAAGAGTATCCGCAATCATTCACACACCTTCATTGGAAATAAAAGACCTGTTTTCCTTACTTGAAAACTAATTAGATAGATCGCCTATGTTGGGTCAATTGTGTTGATAAACTGTTAAATGCATGGAATGTAGAACTCCAAAACATGAGGGTTGTAGGAAGAAATGTACTGGAACTGGATCTTCCGAGGAATAACTTCATTTACTATTAAGATATAAATTTCGAGAACATTGGTTGTAGTAAATATGTGACAGTACTATTCTAAGAAATATACAAACCATCTTGAACTCCGGCGGTGGAATAATCAGCGTTCTGTTTCTTATGTACCACCTCCTTTGAGACCAAAATATATACAGACATGTGTTTAATTGAAATAGGGTCAACCGTCTTGTCCAAATGTAATTGGCCACTAGAAACTATGGAGGGGTTATAAAGTAGGTATAGTAAACTTATAAATATGTTAACATCATACGAGGATGCAATTGATACGTAGGTTACACTTAAAAATGAATTTAGATATGGTCATAAAAATTTAATGTTTATATCCCAAAACATGAAAACCTTAGAAAAATACAACTTCGGAGAGGTGATTAAGACCTTGAAGATACACAATGTTTGGCAAGGTATAAATGTAAATTAAAGAAATGTTCAGGTTTTACTACATAAACATAATGGAGTTTCAATATACTAGCTCAGCAAAGACACAAGTCTAATAAGTTGAGGCACTTAAATGACAATAAATAGAGCTAAATAGAAAGATTGATAGGTTATATTTCCGGCTTGAACCTCAAGGATTGGACACGGACCTAGTTTTGAAGAAAAAGACATCCACAATCCTAATACCCTATCTTACCTGAAGAACTGCACAGCGATGAGGAGAGCGCAAACCACTACCGATGTGATAAGAAATGCTACCAGCAAGCTATAATCTGCCCAACAAAGGAAATTGCATGTTCCAATGATATAACAGTAAACTTAAGATCTTTCCAAAACAAGGGCAAACGCCAATGTGATTTACCAACTGGGTACAACTATATCTATTTTCAAAATTCATTAATAAAAGATTCTTGAAAGACCTCATAATTTTTAGATATTCCTGAAATCACATGTAGATTGCACAAAACGGAAGCTACAGACATTCAATCATATTTGGTTTACTATAATTCGACGGCCCTCATTCTCATTCTATCCCGCCTTTTATAGTAAGAGAGGTGTACAAGAAGATATTTGGATTGGTCTTTCAGGAGAAGTGTGGAGACCAATTACTGGTTACTACTTATTTTTCAAGAGAAATCATCGATCCTAAAATAAGCGCTTGATCACCTGCTCCCTGGGTACAGCAGCATGATGCCTCCAGGCATTCCCCTGGCTACTGCAGCATGATGCCTCCAGGCATCATAGAGGCATCATTGACACTTATATACAAAATTCAATAAATGAAAAAAATAATTGTTTGAATTGAAAGAAATTTTGACATAGTAAAAACAGCATATTGACCTTTGATTTGGTATCACAAAATATCATCAGCTACCAAGGTAAATTACTCAAATAACATGACACAACATGTAACATTGCTATTTTCAAAAGAAGGTGCCTGCTGTAGCAGGGTCGTTTATGCAGGCATTGCCTGCTGTACAATGGTGATCAGAGGAACTGGGTGCTGCAGGGAAAGGGTTAATCTGTTATTCTCTAAACAAGAAGTTTGCATATATACTAAAAAAAGGTCACTCTCACACAAAAATTTGATTTGAATAGGCTGTAGTAGAAATTAATCTTCGTTTTCTGTTCCGTGTTATCTATGTCCAAATACAGTGGTGCTGTTTTCTACATGTATAACAATATTTGTTCCTGTCATCTCTCTCCCTACAGGGCGTCCAGAGATATACGGGCATCAGGACTGGGGAAGATTATGACTTGACAGTCACATGATAGTTACAAGGAAGGTGATGTCAGCGGCATCTTGAAAAAAAAAAGAAGATATACTTACTATGTTTGGTTATCCTTAGCGAGGCTTCAAGTTTGAGAGTAGTGATGACATCATCTTGAGAATAAGATACAATATTGCATCTCTTAGCATCGGCCTCATACTGATTAAGAGATGCATATCAAATAGTAGATCGAATAAATGAAATGAATATAGTGAATATGTTATTGATAAGACATAAAACTAACTTTAAGATGAGATTAGACTAACTTTAATTAAAATCAACGTGTAGAGTGGGTTATAGAGGTTACCCATGTAGTGACCAGGGGCCCGTTTAATAATCTAGGATCGCACATGAAGACCTTTTTGCTGATGATTTGCTTGGTATTTATTCTGTCCATCACTAAGTACTCACCTGCTAAAGTCCAAGTTGATATTTTCTCAGGTTCCCCTGCACTGTTCTGGTGTAAACTCACCGTAACTTCGATGCTGACATTTGAGTTTGGTGTAAGATCAGAGATATTGTAGAAATTTGCATCTATACCGAGGTCCTGAAAATCCAATAAAATATGTTTAAATCAGCTGCCTCTGGAATCACTTGACACTTAAAGACGAACATTATCCTCCCGATCGTTTTATTACCCACCTATTTGGGGTCTCCTGTCCATTGTGAGGTTGAATCATCATGTACTTTGAAATAAGTTTCTTGGATGTTCATGCAATGTTAATTATTTAGAACCAATCATAGTTATCTCATCTACCATCAGAAATCACTGTCATAACACACTTTGTATGCTAAAATCACAGTTTAATGGCGAACTATATTATTGGTGTAAGTCTACACCGAATTACTGCCACACCTGACGGTGCTGTGGTGTCTGGAACTAAATGCAACATTTCTATTGCAATACACTTGTTATAAATCTTGTAGGGGGGTAATAAATACAATAACGACTGGTTTCGTATACGAGTGACGGTGATCTCGTCGTAGTTGATGACGTAATATCCTCGCTAATCGCTCAGATATTACTACGTGTCAACTACTCAGAGATTACGGCCACTCGTACAAAAAAAACAGTTATTATTGTGTAATGTATCCCCTCACTTCTCGTTGCACCTGTAGGGAAAAGGGCAGTGTGGTTGGGGAATGGCTGATTAGGGAAAGCGATATGATAAAGGCGACAATGAGTGGTTAAGAAAGGTGTGACTGTAGTTTTCAGTGTGGAGACACACGTAGGAGCAGATGGGTAGGATGCCTTAAGCGCATCCCCATAAATAGCTGGTAGGGAAACTAAAACCATACTTGAGTACGGTGTCTGCTGAAAGATATTTTGCACATTCATTGTAATCAAGTTCTTTTATCTTGTAACCGCAATGGGAGCTGTCTAGATACTATTTTCTTTAACTCAATACCGCAGTATTCAAATTATTATCACAATTTGTAGACAAAGACGACGGACATCTACAAAGCACAAGAATGAAAACAGGTTTCAAATATAGTTACATTTTGTATTTACCTCTAATGTCTCAATTGAATTGACCTAATTTGAGGCTTTCCCATATTGGTGTGATCGGGGTCATCAGAATTACGCCAAGTAAAGGGAACACAATTTGTATCTTGTATCAAGAATGAAAACACCATGCTCCCTCGTACTGCATAACTGCGGAAGCAAATACTAGTCCCGGGCGTCTATGACATATATCCAGTGCTTACCTTTTTGACTCGTGTCAAATTGGCAGCGGCGTATGAGATCCAGTAGTATGTGGTTGCTGGAGAGCATGAATCAAGATGGCTCAAATCCGGAGAATCCCAGGCCACTTCAATGCTGCTTTGTGTGCGTTCGGTAACACTCAGGTTCGCAACCTTCACAATTCCTTTTACTGAAAAGACGAATGATTAGCTGGACGAGACTACTATTCTATACCCCTGGAGGGGATGTGCCTTTCACCACTTTTCCTGGCCATACTTTGAATGGTACATTTCCACAACCCCTCTGATGCTTATATCCCCCTTACACTGCAAGCCTCTCCGATTACCCTTGACCAAGCATTCCCTTAGTATTCCACCTTAGTACATTTTTCTTATTATCACACCCATCGACCGTTCTTCAAAACAGAATGTAAGAAGGTAGGAAGGTCAGTAGGATTGCCAGAAAGGAATCACTCACAGTCCCTACTTTCCCCTTTAGGAAATGCCGGACTAGCCATACTGCCTCCTTTCTTTTATCAAATTCCAGCAGGACAAGTATTAGTAATTACTAAACCCTTACCATTGGCCAGAGACAAATCGATGCTCTGGGAAGAGGTATTACTTCCATAAAAGTTTCTGTGGATTATATCGAACGTGTACAACCCACAGCCTCTAAATGTAACGTTCCTAGCACAATCGTGAATGTACATTGGTCCTTCGCTGACATTTCCTGACCTGAAGTATTAAAACACCATAAAGATTAAGCACGCGATGTGCTACGTTTAATTCAGAATTACACATGATCTCCGATCAGTCAACTGGATTATTGGACATCGGAAATGGAAAATCAATTAGTAGCAGCATTTTAGGTATGTATATTTACCTGACAGTCAGTGTCCAGTTATAATCCATGTTCCCGGTACACCAGCCACTGCAGTTCATTATCATCAAGGGGTTCATCTGCACACTACAGCCTACATTTCCAATGATTGCGTCTGTAACACAAATGTATTGATTTTTATCATACTCTTCCTGACTTTTAGTTGTAATTGATGAATATAATGAATTTCTGAGAAAAAGATAAAAGTTACTTTCTATTGATCCTGTAAACTTCGATACCTGTGACCTGCTGACCACCTTCGTGAATTATATATTATGAACATTGTTAGGTTAAATAAATGAGGGACGATATCGAATATCCCGATCAACATTTTGCCTGGCAACAAGTACAATGAGTCTTTTAACAGATGAATGCTAATAATTCAGACCTTGACCACAATGCCATATACCCTGAGGGCCATCTTCCCCAAAGGACTTTCATTTCAGGTGCAAATACCAACAATTCTTGTCCAATTCTGTAATTAACCGTATATCATTAAACCTAAACTTGGGCAAAACTTCGTACTTTTATAATGTTTAATTGCGGGCAGGTATTTCAAATTCCAGAATCTAAATACGAAACCTTCCAAGTTTTAGTAAAATTGTACATTTCGCTATTAATATTGAAGTGTTCTATGCAGAATGGCTTCAACTCATCTCTAACAACTCACGCTATTTATAAGGCCCGTTTCCATTGGCCGATTTCCCGTCACAGATCTACAGTCCGGAACCACCGACGGACTTTTGGCACTGCTGACCCAGAATCGGTCAATGGAAACGACCCAGCTCTTGAAATGACCCACAACTTTTTCTGCTTAGATTATGCAATGTGGCACCACCCACCACTGGGTGAAAGTTTGGTCACTGAGTGTAATCTACCATAACCGATTTTTCATTACAGACTTTCTGGGTAACTCAAAAAATCTACACCCTTTTCGTCGGCCTATGGAAACAGGCTTTATATAAGTTGATCGATGAAACCAGCAGGCCTTGCTTATGGACAGCTCCTTACAACAATTCGCTAGTGCTGTGGCTGTCGTACCATACAACATTATTGTATCAGCTTATTTTACCCAAAATATGGCCCAGCTGAGTTGTGTAAGTGGAGTGCGCTGGGGCCTAAATTGGTCAATAGACTATTATTTGGGGTCGGGGGATGGAGTGAATTGGTTTGGAAAACAGTGAGTGTTATTATGAGTAGTGATGTGGTTAGTATAATTCCAAAGGATTAAATTCGGGGGTAGTAGCACGTGGTACAATCCTAGGTCGTAAAGCCTTTTATTCAGTCTGCTGCTATATCTCGGTTATCAGGTTTTTTCTGCTATCTGATTAATTCAGTAAGATATTGAAATGATGCTGCCATACCTCCGACTCTGACTGTTTTTATTTTGGTATAGTCGGAGTCGTTGCAGAAGAAATACTCAGTGCCACGCCTTTCCATCTTTGGGATGTATAATTTCAATGTGCAGCTGTCTACCGACTCAGCCTCTAACATGGTTCGGTCTTTATATGAGGTGTTGCTATAGAAAATAAGAGTGAACAAAGACCATATAAAAGAGTGGAAATACGTTTTTGAGATTAATCAAATGCGGTTCTAGATGTCTCACTATACTTTCCCGGGGATTCTTAGACATAATCGCATTGTACATGCACTGTACACAGAGCAATAATATATGGAGATATATGGTTAATGTGACCGAATATAATGTGAATTATTGTTATTATATACATGGAAACCATTAAAACACACTTTTACAACAAGGCACATGTTACAGAGAACTATTAGTTCATGCATGGTGTGCATGAATGAAATCTGTACAGCTGTCATATGTGTGCGATATTCGCGCACAGGTATATAATAATACTTATTCCACCCCTGGTACAAGTTTAGCCATAGGAATGACATTAAAAGATGATGCGCAAGGATAATCCACATGAAGAGCCAAAACTTGCCGAGCATTGTTCATTTATACAATTCTCGATCCAGTTCTATATAAATCTTATCACAGTCAGTGTGATCGGGCCCAAATTATGAATGAAACTTTTACTTGCGATATTTGCCCAATATGCCCATTGGGCACCCTGATGCAGAATATAATATTTATTTGTGGAGGGGAATTCTGTATTATAGATTTGTGTGGAGGTGTATAGAAGATATATATCATATTTAATATAGAAGATATGCATCATATTTAATATACATGTATACTTACGTATGGGAGAATGTAAGTTGTGGAGAGGAGCCGTCAGGTTCACACGTTGTCCAGGTACAGGTTAAGTATAGAGCATCGCCTACCAGCATTGTTATGTCCTCGTCTGGGTAAATAGCTACATGAATCTCACCATCATTAGTAACTTTTGATATAATTATAACGATAATCAAATATATTCATGATATGCAATCCAATGATGAGAACCCTTCATCAACATTATGTTCAACTAGTATTAAAAATGATATCTGTACATGTATTTGTGATCAACAAGACACAATATCTTTGAGTGGCAAATAAAGATTAAATGGGGCCAAACGGTTCTCCGGCCAGATATTCAGTAGTATCATTGCTGTTTTACTTAAGGTTTGGCGCAAATATATCCAAAGCATTGGTTACTTACTCAGATGTCTAGCTTCAATGAACAAAACGATTAGGACCGACGTCAAAAACAGTAGACACTGCATGATGGAAGCACCGCACAGCCAGTTATCCAGGCAACAGACATCTTCCTGTAAGTTTATGCCATTTATATGCCAGTGTTAATATATGCGATAGCTGGCGTCTTGTCAGAGAAAATGACAAATAACATTCGCCCGTATCTTGGCTCGTCATAGTACTGGTCATCAGGAAAAACTTGTGAGATAACGGTATATTTTGTGCAAATTAATCATACCCGTGGAATCTAATAATTCTCAATATGATATCTATAGTTAGAACTGGCGTTGTGAATATCAGGTCATATGACTCTGACAAGAATTAAATTCATCAGTTCGTTATGGTCATTGTATATGCTATGTTGATATTGGTATGGTTTCTTAGTCGCTTGAAATAGCATATAGACACAAATGAGAAATATACAGAATATTTATATTTGTACATAGACAGGACATTCAAAGATTCAGTTATTGACCTCTGTTAGGGCTTTCTCAAAGGAATTCTTCAACCAAGTGGCTGAGGGCAGGCTCATGTGAAGTGACTCTACTAGAATCCAAATTCTATACATGCACATGTCACTCACTCTTGCTGCTAAAGCGGCTGCTCCACCATACAGGTGCTCTGCAGGCAGGTTTTTAGCCTCCAGCCGATGTTGCTTGCAAAATCCCGGAGCTGTTCCACCAACTCTCCTATTTCTAGGCGGCCAACGATCACAAGGCGCACACACACCATCCAGCAGGTGCCTAGCGAGCTGTTGGCCAATGAGGCGATGCCACTGCCGTCTGGTGGATGGTGGCTACATTATCGTGTTTTGTTAGTTTCCCTTTAATTCAGTAGGCAGAGCGCTGAGCATCTCAGTCTGTTGAAAACATGGTGATCGAGCGATGCAGTGTGCCGCCATGTTGAGATATGTAAGGGAATGATGAGAGCTCATCAAATAACCACTGACATCTGCATTAAACCAAACAATGAAGGTAAATAAAGATAAGCCTTGATGTTATGAAGGTGTATAGCTGACTCTGGTGCTAAAATTCACACCAAACTACTGCAACAAACTGTCCAAACTTACGGTCTCTGCTCACTTGATAGCTGCTCACAGGTGCCACCCATTCCATGTTGACAATGTCTGTCACGATATATGTGGCGAACACTCAATGAGAATACCAGGAAAGTTTGTGTTGTCATCAGCTGGCCGGCCACTGTTAAATATCTATTAAAATAGATTTTGGCCGGCGATGCAGGCAGCTTTGTACAATTTAGCCCTCAAAACAGCTGGACATCTGGTCAGCCTGTTTGGTCACTTGTTTGTGGAACAGCTGTAAAATGACCTATAGGCCAGGCCGGCAGTCCACAACCGGGCAGCTGATGATGGGCTGGCGAGTTAGTTTTTTTTACACATAGCGATGGGCCGGTGCTATCAACACAGCTGGCCGGCCAGCTGTGTGGATATTATGAGCTGTTCCACAAAGCAAATTATCGCCACCAACATGCAAAATGAGCTTGCAACGATTGACGATTACCAAAATGCCATCAGCCGGGGCTAATGCCAGCTAGGTGAAGCATCACCTTTAAACACTGAACGTAGCCCTCCAATTTCCCTAAGAATAAACCAGGCGCCAGGCCAGACATCCTGTGCCCTTATACAACACTGAAGTAGGCTGCATTAATAAAGTGGGACACTACTTTAGATTCTGAAAAGCCACTCTCGGCTTGTTCCACAACCATGCTGGAGTCAGAGTCATATGACCTGCATATACCTAGACTTATACTTCACATTTAATACATACCAGAGAAAGGGAATGCTTATCTGTATGATAAGAAATAGCTGATAATGATTGTTTGTTTTTTACCTTTGCGAGTCTTAAAGTACAGCTTTGTGTATTTTGGACTGGTAGCAAGGAACAGCGTCCAAGTTCTGGATGATTTGAACTATATCCATTTTCTTGAATAGAAAATAAATCTGCACCAGCGTGCCACATAAAAATGAGAACCCAAGCAAAAGGAAAATAGCCCTTTGGACAATAGATCAGGGGGTCCTAACCCACTCACGGCCCCTGACCATAAAAAGAGGAAGCGTCAATGCCAATGTGAACTTTCTCTCAAAAAGATTGAACCACAAGCACCTTCGTCTCCTTTAAGAGCTTCCATGCTCACACCTCCAGATGAGTCTAGTTATAGCAGCTGCCTAACTTCTATGCCACTGAACTCACCACCAGCCACCCTTAAACAAAAAAGGGCATCGACACAATCCCAACCACCCTCACCCCCAAGGTCCAACAATGAAGACACCAACGAATGCGCCACCTACAGCACCAATGGGAGGCTACATCATCACTCTCCTTCACAAGACAAGGTGGCCACACAGGACGCCACATAACACTACACACATACGACGATGCAGGCATGACAACACAAAGATTGTGCCTCCCACCACGCCAACAGACAAATGATTGACTTAGACTGCAGATCCAAACACTACACAGAACAACCAGGTTTCAACCATTTTCCCCACAGTAAGACTGTAATTCACCACTAACCCACAGACTTTGCTTCCATACTGAATCGCTTCAGGCTTTTCATAGTCCTAGGTGAGTGACAAATATTCCCAAAGCACATGGCCACCTTCAACACCGTGAGAGGGACGACCCTCCCCAACAGACTCTCAGCAAGGTTAAGCCTCCCTTCGGGCCTTACCCTACCTGAATTGCATGAGCTCCTAACAGACTACCATGATAGGGACTTGCTTGAATACCTTGAGCAAAAAGAACACCGCTCTGCGCTTGCCTTCCAACAGGCCCATTGATGACTTCATCAAGAAGGTGGGTCCTTATTATTCCTCATATATGTTAACGACATCTGTATACCTTATAGTGATATTTGTTTCATAATGTATGCGGATGTTTTGGTTGCTGTGACTCGGGATAAGAGTGTGAATATGGCAGAGAGCAGGATGCAAGATATTATCAAGGTCCTAGAAAATTGGTACACATCAAATAGACTCACAATAAACGTGAAAAAAAACAAGAGCAGCGTTTCACAGACAACCATGTAAGTTTTAAAAAGAAACAAATTAAAAGGGAACAATTTATCTTGGAAGTCAGAAAATCGAGACTTGTAAAGACATTAACTATCTAGGAGCGGTAATTGATGAAAATCTTAACTTTAAAAAACACGCTGAAAATTTACTGAATGCATACATAGTTAGGGAATTAAGAGTGATTATTGGGAGAGAGGCATTTGTGGATGGATGATAGATCAGTAACAAAAAGTTGTTGGAACATTGTGATGTAAAAACACCACGCGAGCAAAGACTGAGATTGCTGCTAGGGATTGTAAAAGGCATAAATTGGATCAATGAGCTACCAGTAGTATCAAAACCAACTGAAGATATGAGATCTACAAGATCTATCAACAAGTACAATGTACAAATTCATAAACCGAATAAAGACCGGTTTCGAAAATCCTCTATTTATGTAGCCATGTCTATATGGAACTCGTTGGATAGAGTGACTCAAGATGATTGTACAAAAAATACTTTAAAAAGGAGGTAATGAAGAAGATAGACGTATTCCTTCAATTGGAAGGGCAGGCGTAAGGGAATGTAATTATAGAGCACCTCCCGTATCAACAGACTGATAAGTTTGGTAATCGGCATCTACTTTGATTGAATCGATACAGTGTAATCCAAGAAATATGTGTTAACTGACCATATTGACTGCGTAGTTATGAAATTATATGATTTAGTTATAATGATTATATGATTTAGTTATAAATTATCTCTGATATTGTTTGATTGATAAGATCGGCAATCCACTCATACTGTTAATTTATTGATATATTACATTTACATTTATGTGATACCCGACCAAATCGGGCCTCGAATATTGCTATTAATAATATCAATTTTAGAATTTACTAACTGGGAAAACTATCATTGTATATTCTCATCATCTTACTTTCGTTTACGTTATGTTGGATCGTGGCATTCTCTCGTGACCTGGCCGAAGAGGTACTTGAATAAAATACGTGTCATCCTTGACCTCATAGACCCTGGGGTCCTCCTCTGGAGAGTGGTCCTGGGGGTAGAGCTTACAGACAACTCAGGATCGACCCCATCAACCTCTTCTTCCTCTCTCTCAAGCATCACGGAGCCTTCTATATAGATGCATACCGAAGCTTTCGTACGAGACTGTCCAGAGCAGCCTGTCAGCACACTACATCTGCTGTCTTCTACATGCTTGGTGTCTGGTACCGAGTTTACCTCAACGACTTTATCAGATGTGAGCCTACTCTCTCACCTGCACTCTTGGCGTACTTTCGGTTCAGAGGTCTCGCGTGAAGGTTTGGCCTCACCCTTATAGAGGATAAAAGCACCCACAACATACCTCGAATAGCTCGGATATTCATGGATATAGAGTCCATGATTGTCTACATGCCCCCAAAAAGGGTGGCTGAGATCAAGGAACTGGTCAACTAAAGGCTACACCTTCCTCGAGGCTCACAACATCATGGTGTGTTTCGCTATGTTTGCTCTATTTATAGTCCCAGGCTCCCTGATAGTAGCCTAAACTGACAACCTGGGTGAAAAGTCAGCTCTGGAGACCTGCACCCAGTCAACTTGCCATTTCTGCAACTGCCTGTTTTGGATCCAAACATATCAAACAGCAGTGGGTCTCGAGGTATTTTGGTCTTGAGTGATTGGTCCTAGTCAGCTGGGCATGCCTCTAGGACCCTGAGACACTGGCTCCCTGCTCTCTTCTCACTATCACAGTGAATAGCATGCAGATGGTGAAGGGATAGTTTTCTGGAAGTAGCTAGAAATTCAATGTGACCACTCAATCCTCAAGGCGATGTATATATCGCGTACCAGCACGCTCTAATAACCCCCCCCCCCCCCTCACCTCTAGTTTCACCCTGTACTCGTTCAGACAAGGGGGAGCACAGACTGCTACCAAGTACGGTGCTTACCAAGAACAGGTTCAATACCAGGGCACCTGGGCCACGTTTGCATCATTCTGAGCTTTCATACCGGACCTTCAATCAATCGTGGTAACGACCAATTAAACTTTGGCGATTTAAAATTGCAATGGTTATGTAGAACTTATTCCATAGTCTTAATTAGTCATACTTCTCAGGATATGTCGACCTATATCATTTATATAGTGAATAAATAATGTCCTACCATGCCTGTACAAGGTACAGAACTCAATGATAATCTACGGTTCGCACGGAACTCGGCGTAAACACCTCGTTCCGTACAAACCGTAAATTATCATCTCCTTCTGTACCTTGTACAGCAGGGTCAGGACGCTCTATATAATTACTTTATACCCATGCCGTATTTACTGTAAATACGCACTGTTTCGTCACATAACCTAAAAAAATGCTGCACGGAACAGTGTGCTGTACGGGAAAATACGGAACACCTTCCCATACACGTTGACTAAAATATTAGTTGTTAGGCCAAAATGAATTGATGATTTTTCCTAATTCCTAATGTAGCAAATATATAAAGTCCAACCATGCTTGTACAAGTTACAAAACTGAATGATAATTTACAGTTTGTACGGAACTCAGCGTCAGCGTAAACTGTAAATTATTATTTTGTTTTGTGACTTGTACAGCATGGTCAGGACGTCCTATATAAATACCCGTGGCCATATTTTCTATGTGTACTGCCCACTACTATTCATGTCGCTTTATGGCTGTACAACACATACGTGGCATACGGGGTATGTAGGGAGGCAAAATCTAACAAGTCGTCTGAAGGCAAAGGTAAAATATCATCAGCATCTTCTTCAATTCAAACTGTGACATGGGAAAAACCTACCACCCACCCTCTCTTACTTCAAAATACTTACAATACATCATACGGTGACTTAACCTCGTAATGCTTATGTAGAACTTATATCCTACCCTTAATTACTTTTACTTCTCAGGGTATGGCCCTATTTGCCTGTTGGTAAATCTTCAGAGTTATAGATATTACTTTTTGCCTCCAATCTTTAAATGATGAGCTCTGCTATAGCTTAAGGGATGGAACTTACGCATTTGGTATAATTCTTCAACATTAATTCGTGTAGTATACAATGTACGCATTTGGTGGCAGATCTCAAGCAGTCATTTGATACCGGCATGATGAATGACGGGTAATGTTGGTATTATGAAAATAAATGTAGCCGATACGGAAAATATCATGACCATCAATCATCAGCCTCTTTATCTATATGTATAACGTATTGACGAAACTGCGGGATTAAATGATATATTATCAATGATAGTGTGTACATAGAGGATGTTCATTGGACTGCATCATAAACCGTCAGATTCAGATATATATGATAACAGAATATATTATTCACATGAGATATGATACTATAATGTATTTATAGTTGTTCAGTTAGATGGTAGTGTATGTATATAGTCAGTCGGATATTAAGGAAAAGTTAGGATTAGGTAAAACGTCTTTGACTGTGTTTTCTTATTTCAAAAACTGGATATATCTGAAAAGATAATTACATTATTATACAAATTTTTTCTAATCAATAACAGTAATGATCGATGCACAAGTAACCTATATGTCTCCATCCAGAATGTATTGTATAAATCACGATCTCTATACAATCCTGCGGATCAATTGTTTTAATATTCTCTATTACAAAATAATTCTACAAATTGTAAGAATATTGATACTCTAAACCAGTAGCCCTCACCACATAAATGGAGTGTATAAACGTATTGGTAATAAAACATATACATATGGCTGTGTGTTACAACTTACCCGATTTCAGATTCCCGAAAGACGTATATATAAGTTATTTTGAGTTCCATATCATTGTGCCACTGCTAATCTTGCAAATCTTGACCTATAATTTTTATCGATGCTGAGGGCATTTTGACCATGATAATTTCAGCAGAGGTAACTGATTTTTGAAGTGATATGTTTTAAAGATCCTATTATATAGGCTTCGTGTACATCGTAGCAGAGATAGCTATATCATATCACGGACCTGTATATCCAAGTCCGTGATTGTGTCTAGAGTATTATTCGTGATGATGTTATCTTTATTTCAATGGCACCTTTCGTCAACCACTGTTCTCATACGTATCCGTTATGATTTTGGTTGCTGACATTTGTTTAATAATAAGCACTTAATCCTGTCCTGGGTTTCATAGTCAGATAAACATGTTCTTCCTTGAGGAATTCTTAAAGGGAATTTAATGCATTATTGGTAACTATCAGTGATAAAGTTAAGAAATTGTCCAAATGACGTTTGTGGGTAGGGTAAAAACTTTCAAAATTTGTCTTAGATCATGGAATATTAGCACTATTAGTTGAGACTAGTTCAGAATTGGCTGTTGGTAGTTCTGCAATAGTCTACGCAGCCATATTTGTGGGCCTTTGCGTAAGGAGTTTGATCGTACTGAGTAACTATCCAGAGTAACGTCCGTGAGCTGTGGATTTTTATAATTCCATCAACTAAATGCTGTTCTCACTTTGAAATCAAATTGTGTGATAAATCAGTTTCAGGTGCTTCAGGGGAAGTTGTCGGACTAGTAAATATATATACCCGGTATGCGCATTTGTTTCCTTAACCAACAGTATCCATAGTTTGACATTATGGAATCTCCTAGATAAGCATTTACCTTGACGGAAAAAGATGATCAAGAACATTGCAGTCAAGTGGTCAGAATACATATTGAGAAATACCGGTTTGGCTTTCCATCTGATTACGAATCTTTAAACTGACTCTGAGAATTCAGAATTATTGATCCCAGTTCAAGGAAGATATAAACCTTGGATCACTATATCTCAACACTGGTTGCATCATATTAGACAGAATTATAGAATCCAATCTACATCTACGGCATCCACTATTTACTGTTTTATACATGCATTCACTTAAGATATTACCACTACTGTTATTTTTGTATATAAATTTATTTTCGACTAAATGTATTTCGTTCACCCAGTAAAGAGTTAAGGTACAACCGGTAGACCATATTTAAGCTAACGCCGTGCTGCCGATAATTTATTGCACATATAAATAATTAAAGCATTTCACATATGTTTATAACAACATGAATAAATACATTTTCTATAATACCATGAATAGTATGAAAATTACAAATTATGAGCCCTACTAAGAGGAATTGTTAAAAAGATAATTAAAAAGAATTACAGGTGTGGGTGGGTAGGGTAAGAAAAATCCCGTGCACCAACAGTGAGTGCTAGAAGCGGAATGAGAAATGACAAGTGGTCAGGTGGTACATAAATTAGTTAGTTAATTAACATAAAAGTTCGACTGAGCACCTGAGTTATGTTCGATTAAACTACTGAGGTAGAACAGCACGGCAGTAAATTATAAGCAATTTTCAATTACTGTACAATTGTCTTTACAATTATACCATACCATTTATTGTACTATTGTCATAGTTTTTACTTTCCGGTTTCTCACCATAAATGAATTAGTTCAACCTTTTTCATATTCGAGTTTGGTGTCTTTTCTATTGTAGTACTTTCTCTTATCAGGTCGCTTGACCCTTATATACTTACCATACTTTACCTATATTATCAATAACATCTTCTGAGGGATTCGTAAATCCTCCTTAAATCACATCCTTAAAAGTATAATCACAGGACAACTTAACATGAACTTGCTATGATACACCCGCTTATTAAATGCAGAAGACAGTGATCTATCTCTGATGGGCGACTTATATAGCTGAAAATCCATGATGGAAGAACTGCTATGCCAAGGAGAATGTCCTTTAAAGCGGCTGTTCCACCGAAAAGGCCTTTAACAGGCGGCAAGGCCGGCTGGCAGACCTGGGAATGTGCAACAATTGTATGAATTGTCCGAGCTGTTACACCAACCCACGTTTTTCTACCCAGTCAATGACCACAAGGCACACATTGCCATCTGGTGGATGTTGGCGGCATTATCGTGCTTTGCTAGTTTCCTTTTCATTCAATAGGGGGCGCCTCAAGCACTCCTCCACACAGACTGTGTAAAATCCGGGTATGGATCAAAGCAGTGTGCTGCCATGATGAGATATGTACGGGAGTGATGAAAGCTCCTCAATTTTCAGCTAGGTAATGCGGTTATCTGAACAATGAAGGCATATAAAGACAGGTGTTGATGTTATACATGTGTATAACAGACTATAATAGCTAAACTTCTACCCAAACTACTGAAACTGTCCGAACTTTCAGCTTCCGCTCATGGGTTTGTGGTTCCCGGGTATTGCCTGGGGTCTCTGCCGGCATCTATTGTGGTGTTGGCAGTGTCAACAAGGGTGCCTGGAAAGCTAACGGATGCATATTGTCTAATATCTGCTGAATCATGTACTTGGATATGTTACAGGTCTGTGGCTGAATACTGTGGCCAATGGAATAATGGAGGTAAATAAAGATAAGCCATGATGTTCTGAATGTGTATAGCACACTCTGGTACTAAAATTCTGCACGGAGTACCCAAACTGTCTGCATTTTAGGTCTCCGCTCACGGTTTTGTAGTTCCTGAGTATTCCCCATGGTCCCTGGCCACATCTATTGTGTTGGCAGTGAGCTGTCAACATGGATACTGGCAAAGCTTGTTGTGTTGTTGGCCAGCTGCCGCTAAATATCTCTTCAAATAGATTTTGGTCAGTGATGCTTTGGAGATGGCTTCAGACAATCTAGTCCTCAAAACAGATGTCTGGCCAGCCGGCCTGCTTCGTGGAACAGCGGCAAAATGGGCAATAGGCCAGGCCAGCGATCGGCAGCCCACAACTGGCCAGCACGGGCTTGGTGGAACAGTCACGTTAAGCTTCAGCCTCTGATTTTGCTGTGGAACAACCTGCTGTGCACAACATCTATGAGCATGTCCTTTAGGAATTCAATCATCTTATACATTGCTTTCATCCTGAAACCTTATTCAGCAAAAATCAATTTCAATTACAGATGCCCCAGGAGGCTGTGTCTGGCTAGCATTAAAAGGTTTGCACATTTATCATCTAAACCAACGAGATGCCCCTGAATCTGCAAAATCTGCGAGCTGTTCCACCAAATCCTATATTTCTAGCCCGCCGCTGACCGCAAGGCACACACACCGCTCAGTGGGTGCCCAGCGAGCAGTTCCACTAAACCTCGGGGCTGGCTGGCATCAGCAGGGCAATGGGGCGATGAAGCGATGCTGCTGCCATATGGTGGACATGGCTCCAAACACACAAAGCAAATTCCCCGCTTCCCCTCACCTCCATACACTATATAATTCTGGATCTGCAAAAGCTGTATATCGAGCAGAGCAGTGTGCCGCCATGTTGGGATTTGTTCAGGAATGATGAGAGCTCATCAAATATCAGCTGAATTCTGATTTTAACCAAACAATGAAGGTAAATATAGATAAGCCTTGATGTTATGAATGTGCTCTGGTGCTAAAATTCTGCCCAAACTACTGCAACTGTCCGAACTTTTGCTCTATGCTCGTAGGATAGCTTCTCACAGGGGCCACCTGTTCATTTTGACAGTGTCCACTGAGGTATAGGCTAGGACAAGTCAACTCGGATTTCGGTCTCGCTCTTGGTGCCACTCTTGGCCTTGTCCGCTGGCCAGCCGGCCGCCACCAAATACCTATTCAAATACATTTGGAAGGGGATGCTTTGGAGGAAGATTTGTACAAATTAGCTGCCTAGCCAGCCTGCTTCAATGAGGCACGGCAATGGGTCGGCAGTCGACGGCACCAATGTGGCACACCTTTTTAGCTGTTCCACAGAGCAGATTATCGCCGCCGCTGCGCAATTTGGGCCGGCATCTGTTGCTGAGGACCACAATGCCACCATAATACATGCATTCGACAATAGATTAGTGTATGGCAATATATTTGAGGTAATTCTTGAAGAAAACAAGCATGTGACAATTGTAAATGCAGTGCAGGAATGTTGAAAGGAATCGTTGCGTACTGTTCAGAGTCATCTTAACTCTACGGAACAATAATTGTATCACTTTGGCAAGTTGTCAATATCAATTCAGCTTGAAGTCCCTGACAGAATATGCATATATATGCATGTAGCTCATTCTATAGCTTTGATGACGAAGACATGCCTGCTCCCAAATGTACGAGGATGAGCAGACAACAGTAACTAGCTTCTGTCGGTCACGGACATACAGTGTTATAATCCCTTTAATAAACTTAGCATCCTTAGCACCACCTGGTGTCAAAATCGCTACCTACAAGTAAAGTATAAGCGCGAAATGTAAAGAATCAATGTGAACCTGATATATTCCCCTCTCACATTGATAATATGATAATCCAACAGATTTGAAGATACCCTTTATCCTCTCAGATTCAGGAGAATATACTTGGATCATCGGACTCCCTTCTGTCACTCACCGGTTGAACGAGGCATTGTTCAGAATTAGCAGCACTGTTGGTAGCTTTATCTAAATCAGTAGAGAATATTACTGTGCACACTAGCTCTACCTTTTTATATTTAAAGGTCAGGTATATTCTCCGACTCGACCCCTATCAAGTCACTTTTTCAGTAGCACATTCTCACTTCTGGCTTTCACTAGAGAATCAAACCCTATATCTGCGACGGACATAGCATTACGCCATAAATACTGTAGACTTCATTACGGACCAAAGAGATAAACCAATCACATCCTGTGCATATAATCTGCCGTAAAGCGCAGAAAGATGAAGGCATTATAATGGCTTTGCAAAGCTACAGGATATTGGGTATAATAGATTTAGATAATAAAAGATTCCCTCGCTCCTAATACAGTATTAAATAGGTATTCTTGTCTGGAAAATGAATCTTGCATTTTTAAGTAAATTTACAATTTAATCTTTTCTGTAATTATGAACGCAATGACACCGTACATGTTGACAAACACTCAAGCTCAGACGTGAAGACTCGTATTTTATTTGGCAAAATTGTTTGGGGATTAATTTCCTAATAAAACACATTGCCTCTTTCAATGGCAAATTCAAAATCCTTGATAATAGAATTATCTAAACCTCACTTTTTACATCCACAATTGGCATGCAATCTTAATGTAGATTCTGGAAGGTAAATGATCTTGGTAATGCATATCGACCTTTCCAAAATTTAATTTCCTTTCAAAGGTGGCTTAGTTTTATTTATAAGAAGTTAACTCAGAGTACCATTTCTATTCTAAACCGTACTTGTTCACCATGAAGTGTCCCATTGTAAATTTGCTATATCACAGTAGGGAGCTTGGTGTATATTGGTTTAGATATAAAGTTATCCCCGTTCACTCTAAATCTGTACATTACTAAAAAGGAAAATTTGTAAATTTGAACGCTTGGCATGAAGCCAGTATAAATCCATCCTGTGTAGCGTAGGAATAGTGCTTTTACAAACATATGGCAATATGACTAATGAACCTAATATAATATTATATTACAATAATAACATGGACTAAGCACGTTCAGTTGTGGTAAAATCAGCTGTGTTAACGACAAAGCATGGTCAATTAGCATTACACATTTACAGAAGAGTGGGAATGGAGAAAACAAAAATTGATTCAGATAATTGTTGGGTTTTAAAATGTAAGCTGAAATGATCCTTTTCTAATGTCCTTCCTAAACAAGTTCAAAGCCCAAAGCAATTTCCTTCACCTTCGCCTTTGCAAACAGATCCTATATCATGGGATTATAAGAGCATATTCTTCTATGGACATTCTGTTATTAACAGTCTAGCCACTGACTCTAGAGATCTACTGATGTTCTTTTGCATATTGTAGCAAGAATGGTCAACTTCTATCGCCTCTCGCTTCTACTGATCTTTTACACATCACTGCCCTGATAGTCAAGTGGAGGGTTAAAATATACGTACGTAAAGTGCAACCGAGTTGGTTAAACTTTCCTTGCACAGCCACAAAAATTGGTTAAAACACTGTAAAAAGGATATGTACACACTACCTAATGTAATTAAAAGCTAAAATGAAACATACAGACCGACCGTATTATTCACTACAATTATTGTTAACGACTGCTTAAATTTTGAAATAGTCTCTTATTCCACTTTGCAAAAGGCCATAAGCGGATGGAAACATGATAAAGAGCATATCCTAGTTTAAAACCTTTCACACTTGTCATGAACCCTTACTTTAAACCTATCCTTGCTGTAGAAAATCTTTCATCGACATTTTTGATATGGCAAATCCAAATGTAAACTGTTCCTCATTAGAATACGGCTCTATAAACAACAGGAACTGATGCACGTGATCAGAAATTGAACTATATATTCACTTTTACAGTGCATGTCTAACGTCAATAGAATATTCCAATGTTGCCTCACAAGGGCATATATTTCTGCCAGGTACGTCTCAACATTTACTATACCATTTTTCTAGTCTACTGGTAGAATCAAATTAATCCAACTAGATTAATATCTAACCTGTACGTCTAGTGTGTAGATATTGAATACCACATCATAAGGTGCTATGTCGAGTGCATTTTGGGAAATAATTCATTTGATTTCCATTTCCCTGAATACATATATTCGAGTGAGTTTCACATTAAGTTACAGGCACTGGATGTGTTCTTAAGAATAAAATGTGCATACACAATAACAATATATAGAGCGTCAACAATAGAAAATTGTGTACTTCATCAACACAAACATTATCCACTTTATAACACTCGGACAATTCCACGATATCAGTGGTAGGTTTTTGATAAATGTTATCATAACGGACATATAACACTGGTAGATGCACTTAGCATGCATTTGTGTAAACAGCACCCTCGGTTTGTGCTAGCTGTTACATATAAAAACATTGTTTAGAAATCTCAGCGTATTATTGACCATGTTGGCAATTGACCACAAACACTAGACGTAGCATTCACCCATTGTATCTCAATAGGACACTCTTAGGACACATGGGATCACTTGTGTATAAAACCGTGAATTAGATTTAATAAAGACTTTTTTCACTGTGCTGGTAAGAAGTATCGTAATATTCTCTGCCGTGTATAGGAACTGCATAGCAAAATTGGTTTCTTTGGTATTGTACCTATCAACAAACAATAATTCATAGACAGTTCTTCGTTTTGGGAACATTCTCGTGACATGATTAGCGATAGCAGAACACTCTATGTTGTATTAGGAAGTTAACTTTTCAAAATTTGTAACACCTTGTATGACTACGATCATGATGAACAAACCTTTGTCATTACAGGTTTATTCCGTGAGCAAAGTGGGCAGATTCGAATATGTACAACTATCTTTGTGTCTTGAGCTGTCTGTAATAGACGTTAGGCTTTGCCTATTGGAATCATTCAAAACGCTGAATTATAACCTTCCTCATATTCCGCTTTGTTTGCGCATGCATCTAGATGAGATCCAATGAAATATGTCGAGCCATGCGTTATGGTGCCACCACCATAAATTGGTTTGTGTCCCTCAGTTCAGCTCTTGACACTTACTGGGGTAGAGTTAAGGTTGGTACCCTTACTGTAGCAAATAGAACCCCGTGAAATGTAACCTGCATAGATAATGTTCACGATCATTTCATCAAGGCCGAGTGGCGTTCAACAAAGCAAACACCTTTCCATTGTCTGCACAACTCTAACAAAGCAAAAGCAGACTTAGCCGTAATAACAATCTCCTCCTCCTGAAATCTTGTAAAATCT
Source organism: Alentia gelatinosa (assembly GCA_950022655.1). Classification (NCBI taxonomy): domain Eukaryota; kingdom Metazoa; phylum Annelida; class Polychaeta; order Phyllodocida; family Polynoidae; genus Alentia; species Alentia gelatinosa. The sequence continues at coordinate 142,129,352 of OX465579.1, forward strand.
CTCTAGTCATATTTTCTATCTACATTGTTTTAATTCATAACAGATATTACACATATAAAATCTGATACAATAAGGTTGTATTTCCCTACTTGTACACTCCTCATATAACGTCTCCCCTGCTCTGAGCATTTTCCTTTAAGGTTTCTTGCCCAGTTACTCAGCGGCGAGATTTCATTATATCTATGGCTTAGAGCAAGTGAGAAAGAAAGAATTCACTCGTTGTGGCACATTGGGTAGTTGTATCCGGTGTCACATTTATTCTCACACCTTGAAGGCGTGAGAGAATCCCAATATAAAGAAGAACAGCATAGAGCTTGTGAGAAGTTATGAGGGTGAGCCCTTGGGTCGGGTGCTTTCACCGATCTTTACTATTGATTATGGTCAGCCTCGCATAGTTAACAATGCAATTAAGGGATATCACGGTTTTACCAAACGACAACATGATCTGCATTCTTGTTACATTTCGAATAACTTAGTGTCAGACAAAATATGTATAAGTACACAAACCTAAGGTATGTACAACAGTGAGTGTACGCATGCCCTATTCCCCTAGATAATTCCAATCATCAGTAGCGTGTAACCACACCATTGTCAGTGTCTTCATTAAGGTTACTCCAATAATTCGAGGCAAACAGGTTTTGAGAGGAAGACTTGTACTTGACTGTTGATATCAAATATAAACTGCACGGCCACCATTCGGCACTAGCACCCAGAATACCAATCACGTGGTTCTAGTTTGGCAACTTACTGATACGTTCCAGTAAAATATGGGCACGGCCTTATTATAAGCAGGGAGATCAAAGTGGCTAATGTAGGTCAAAGAGAATGAAATTATATAGATGACAGCTACACCTTCCTTACAGTTAAGAACGTGTTCAAATACATAAAAGTAAAATAGACCAATAGCATAGAAAGGAATTTCTACGCAAACCTCGAATAAAAGGGGATGGAACTCTTGCTTTATTTAATATTTTTTAGTTTTAATGACATTAGCTGCACTAATAAATGAACAAAGTTCAGAAACAAATATCTTATAGTGACCCATTTGGACCCGATTGCTGGACCCAGATTACACCGACGAAACAGCCACAATTCTACACGTGCCGTGTTTGACCACTTCCAAATCATCGGTTGAACAATGACGAATTGAAGAATATTACTGAAGCTAGTAGTCATTTGTTGCAATTCGATGGTTTGTGAAACTAAAGGTGAGCCCTGTAATACCAATGGAAATGGTTGTCAACTTTCAATATGAAAACTGATCTTCTTTATATTGTTTCCAGTGCACAAGCTATTTCCAGAGAATGTAAGACTATGCCCCCTTCTGATCCAATGCCCGGTCTCCTATAGTAATAGGGAAATTACAATCCTCTTTCGATATGCTTATTTGTCTTGAAGGACATGTGACTGAGATAACGATGAGTCAACGAGTAAAATGACGTTGGTACAATATCATCACATAAAACGTCGTTCGTGAGAAGTAAAATATTGCTAACGGTTTACTCAAATATGAGGAAATAAAAGCTTCGAAATATGAAGCATATTTCACATGATAGTACACCTTTTGCATTTTCTCGCAAATATAATAAGTATTAACAATATTATAAATAGTTGAATAATGATTCAATAAACTAGACACACATTTTTAGAAATGAGAAAAAAAACGACCTAGAAAACTACAGACAAGGCTAATTCTGGGCTAAAACGTGGTGGAAATTCTTAAAAACAGCCAAGATTGACACAATGCACAATCCGAAACAAACTTCAAACATCTGACTAGAATGTCCCTGAATTCACAATTTGAGTGCAGCACAGGTTACCACCAAAAACAGAATAGCTTCATTCTGTCACCTTAATCTTTTTCTCCGTTCAGTTATTCAGGATAAATCGTATCTGTAGCTTGTAGATTTACGATTTAGGCAGCAATCCATAGTCGGCTATCGCTGCCGCTCTTTCATAGTTGTTGGCTGGAGGAGAGAAGATTACAGTACTGCCATCTGGCGAGCGGCGTGTGTACTACGTGGACGAGTTTGCTGCAGGTTCTTTATTCGTGGCGCCCTCTCCGGTTGAAGATGCATTCTCTTCGCTGTCACACTTCTCGCCCTTGCCTTTGAAAAATAGCAGTGGGAACATACCTATGAGGCACCCCACGCTTATGCCAATCGCCCGGCCCTATTGTAAGCAAAAGTAAACATGGTTTACAGACACATTACATGATTGGCAAGTCAAATACAAAAGTCAATCACGTATGCACCCCTAATTATTTGGTCAGTTTACGATTGATGAAGTCCCTGTCTTATGCATTTCTGGAAAGCCAGTCAGATATCTTTCACAACCATTTGCAATTTTTTTATCATTTTATTTCATCCTTTCAGTGGAAGCCATTTATATGACTGACACGTGAGAATGGTGACAATTCTAGAGGAGACCTTACGATCGGCATTAATTAAGGAGATATCAAACTGCATTGATCTAGCACTTTTCTATTTGAATACCTTGACTATGCTAAGCTTCTACCTTGGTTCAAAGAAGGCTGCTTCAAGGAACCTTAATTGTATGGGAACCAAGTTAAAAGGAAGAGCGGACAATGCCCAGTGTGGGTATAAAATGGATTCTGCAGAGATGCGGTGATATGAGCACAACAATAACATGCAAAATCTACTTTATGGTCAACATCTTTTTGGGACATTATAAGAAATAGCTAAGGTCATTTTCACTGCGAGGAGGCAATCGCGGAAACTCGTTAAGAATGAAATGATGAATATATATTAAATACAGAACTTGGCATATTATCGATCAGGATTTAAATTATAAAACACTTGGTTGCGAAATCTCGATAAATGTATATCGACTGGAGCTGCAATAAGCTACTTAAATGATTAGAGAGGAATACACCAAAATGTATATCCAGTATATAAGAGGTGGCAAAAAAACATTCATGGCAAGCCAAAACTTTAGAACAAAACGTCTATCCCATGAGACCAAGTAAAACTAGCAATTACCAGTGAATCAAAGAAGAATCCTCTAATAATGTAGAGACGGCAATTCAAGCTGCTCATTTCAAATGAATAAGGGTAGGTGAGTCTAATATGAATAAAGACTGAAAAAGCTTCCACTACGATACCATCATTAGGAAAGAAATTATATCGTATGAATGATAAACTAATGTTTTAAAAATATCATCAATAATAACAAAATATACCCACCAAGGCGATTGCCCATCGTGTCTTTTTGTTGCTTGCTTGACTCGGGGTCATCACCGGTACTCTCACCCCGATCTTGGCCGTCCATGCCTCGACGTAGCCAGCGGTCCTGTTAAACAAACAAAAGCAAATACTGAAGCCTGAATAGATTAAATCATCAATGGACAACCATATCCCTATTGGATACAATTGCCTTTTTTCTAAACGGTCCTACCACCCAGCACATAACATGAAATGAACTCCAAAGGTTTTAGGTGGTTATTAATGTAAATGTGCTCTATCCGATTAGATGAATATGTTTTGAGAGTTAAGGATGAATTGCACTGGAGATTACACATCTGATTCGGTGTATTTTACGTCGGCATAATCATGGATGACATTGTTACTTTTCCAATGGCAAAATAGTCTGAATTCTATTTCAAATAGGGTGAAAATTATTTCCACATTACGTGATTTCGTCTGTTGTATATTTTGTTACGCGTTGCCCTAATGTCTGACCTTCCATGAATTGTCGATCACCTCTATTTAGAAGTTATCAAGCAACTCAGAAATTGAAGCTGAATCTGTCCTTTTCTCCCATTGAAGTACGGTGCTGCTACCCTGGCATTTGCCTTTGTTTCTTTGTTCATAAGTGTCTGATATAATTAATGAAGTCCGACTCATTATGGTTTATACAAATGACAACTGAAAGGAGCCAGTCTCTCCTCTGACATTCACATTATAAGGACCATTATGATGAACATAATAGCACAAAAAGTGCACGAAATGTGAATCAGCAGCCACCTAAGACACAGTGATAGACTTGACTATAAACCAAATATTCGCTAGAGTATCAACATCTCTTCGACTGTAGGAATGGAAGAGCCCGCTATCTTCAAATGTAGACCACTAATATCATACACTGCCATAAACATGTATACGTATGTCACATGCAGGTACCATTAGCACACAATTGTGGCATTTGATTACCCAGCTGCATAATACTGGTGTCAGATAAGAGATTCTGTGGCAAGATAGTCCACGAGTGTGTAGGCGTGGAAACCGGGCATCTTCACGTCCCATCGGGATATCTGTCCCTTCCCATTATAACCTACCAGGCTGCGGCCAAGTGTGATGGGATAGCAAATAATTTAGAATCGTTGTATCCTACCTACAACGAAATGAAGATTGGGTTCCTAAAGCTCACGTTGCCAAGTATTAGATGACCAAGATAAGCAGAAGAACTGAATACGTGGCTATGGGTGTTCACTAGTCGAGCTACCACATCTAAGTGACGGAGCAGTCGTCTGCTCGCGATATTTATAGTCAGACCACTCGCTACCAAGGCGACGTTGACAACAGAACGGGGCGTGTGGTGACGCCAGTTGTTGACAGTGTGACATCACGGTGACGGGAGGGGGTTCCCTGTACTGGTGTGATGGATATGGGGGGAATCCCTTAGTTAGGGAGGCCCATTGCGGTTTCACAAGGTGCTCTTCAGGCTCGATTGAGTGACACACAGCTGCAAACTGTTGTTTGTAGTCTGTGAAGGTCACTGGGGCGGTACTGCCAAGTGGATTGACAGGGGAATGGGATGCAGAGGGTGTTTCTGATGGGTGAAACAGGTCTATACACTCCACTATTGATGTGACAACACCAAGTTTGGTTGTCAACACTTGACAAAAGGTTTTTGACAGGTGTAGGTGGTAGCAAACTTAAGGAAAGTGTAAAAGAGTGGTCCTGCTTCAGGAAGGTTCCAGAAGCGAGCTATAAATGGGGTTGAAATACCCACCAACTTGGAATTATTGATTAAAAAAAAAAAAAAAAAAAAAAAGATAAGCAGAAGAAGGGGAGGAAAAATGTTGTGTTATAGTTTTCATACTTCCTCTGATAAAAGAGTTCCTTATTGTATTACTTAGGCCATATGATTTTGTTTCTTCAGTTGTCTCTATGGCATATAACAGAATAAGAATCCATCTTCTTACACTAAGGGTGATAGAATCTGCTTGATGAGTCGGCCATTTTAGTGACCACTATGTGACATTCCTTCTGGCGTATACCGTAAAACCCCATCCCCCCACCTCCCCCTCCCCCCCACACACACTCCCAACTTTGTCGGTATAGAATATGAACGTTTCAATGAACCTTTGTACCAATATAAATGTATATATCTCTGATTTTTGTTACTTTATACTGTGTACTGATTTTTGAAAAACCACGGTTATAAGCCGACCCCCGACTTAAGAAAACTTATAAGCCCGTTTTTTTCAAAATCCCTAAAGATATCGGCTTATAAGCGGGATTTTACGGTATATGTCAACCAGATCCTAGCTGTAGCCACAGTATTCAAATTGCATCGGGAAACTGGAAGAAGTTGTGTCCTCCGTGTCGGTGCAAATCATAGTAAAAAAAAAGTTTTGTTCGCATGGGAAGATGGCGGTAAAAACCAAAGTTCCCAGACGACGGGATGAATTTGAACCAAATCATAGTTAAACTCCAGAACAACGAGTGAGTGCGCAAATGCCCACAAAAACACGCAAAACAAAGGAAGGATGGTGTAAAGAATTCGGGTCAAAATCGGAGTCGTGGTTAAGACCGGGAGAAAGTCAAATACTGTTGACAGTGTGAGGCCACCTGGTGGAGTGAGCACGGAGCGTTGGTGTTCTGCGGGCACATAAAGAGTGTGAACAGTGAGCACCTTCAGGAAATACGTCAGGTGTTCTCACCTCTGCCGTCACACAGAAGTGGCTTTAATCAGTAGCGTTCTCGCCGGGTAAGGGGTGAACACAGGCCACAGTGGAGGCTAATGGACCCGTGGGACCAGCACACCACTTCCATGGAGAAGTTTTAAAATGGCCATTCACTCCCTCTGACTCGTGAATGCCTGTCACCTTCCAAAGAGCAGACAATGAATAACAAAAACAAGCGCTATGCCTGCCAGAACATATTTTTAAGTTGACCTTTCTCTGAAAGATTCTACCCTATGTAAATATAGGGGTTTATGGAGGCTGACACCGCAATGACGTGTAGCTATGCTTCGGGGAGACCGAACTGGTTTGCAGATTCGAGTTCCCAAGAGCAAGGCCAGATTGCTGCGCACTGCCGAACATTTATAGTATGTAAATACACGTATATTGACATGTCCTAGCTAAGAGATGGCAACACATTTATACGGAGACGGCCATGGTATTGATATTCTGACAGGTAGACATATGCCTACTAGCATTTTATGGAAGGTGACGGCCTTCCGAATCCACAGATCCCCTTTGACTGCACAACCTATACATATAGACGAGATCGATGAGACAGATTCACATAGGTCCGTAAAGACTATGGCATACGGAATATTGTGCGACAATTCATCTGGTTTTCACCTGTGGCATCGCTACCATAGGCAGTTTTCACCTGGTTCCACTCGTCTATGGTTGCAACTAATGTCTATTTGGATAAGAATGTTATTTTGAAATAAAATGAGAAAATCGGAGGAGGGCCTAGAGGCCGCCATAAAGTCCCCAGCAAGGGCCAGATGCAACGACTCGGCATGGCCCCAGACCGTTAAAAGTATTGGAATTTGAGGTTATTCATGTGCTATTGAGGGGGTTTCTAAGTGTTAATTTCTGTAATTTCAAATTGCGTAAACCCCACCCACAGCTGGAGAAAATTGTCTGTGAACTTGCACCGATATCAAAATTAGCCGCGGCGGGAAAAGAACGCGGGAATTCTCTTTTCAGAGGAGAACTCTCACGCTTGCACATGTTTGAGAGCACACGGAGACTCAGGGCAACTGATCGGTACTCCTTGCATTGCCGTAAATCATTGTGCCTCACTGGCTTAAAGGTCACGGAAAAACAGCTAAAGAGAGGCCGTCTACTTAGGCTGAGACGAGACCTGTTAACCGGGGTATGCCGTTGTATAAGCAGACTTTAACGGTATGCTGAAAATGGCATACGTCACAGACGCAGTGCAATGTTACCGAGTACCTGATGTGTATCGTGGGACGAGGCTGGCATCCCGGGCTTAGAAGGGCTACAGCCCGGGTACTCAATAGTGATGGATGGAACTGCCCGAGTCGTCTCCAGACCATGCCCTGGAGAGGCCGATACTATCAGCGCTGCTCACCCTACACCGTCACTGACCGTTAACGATCATTGATCGACGAGTAAAGAATGCTCTACAGTCATGTAATACTTATATTCCTCGGATGACCCCACTGGGAGGCAGTTTACGTAACTAGCAATAGTATAATTATGTATATATGTATTTGACTTTCTCTTGGGTATTCTATACATTGGTATATTTCTGGATTATGCGATCTGATTTGAGAGGGAACTGAGGTAGAGGTTGTCATTTAGATGTTGATACAAAGGAAGTGGAGTAATGTGTTTTTTATTTGCAGAGTAGTATGTTGTGTGTTTTGTTTGTAGTTTAAAGTTTGCGGAGTAGAAATGTTGCAACGTTTCGGAACTCAATGTCTTCCTTCTGATTCTATCGGACATGAAAGAATACGGGGGTATGTGAAAGAGACTGTTGGAACAAATAACTACTGTCTCCTTTGTAGGAAAGAATCTACAAGGCAATTAACAATATGCACTCAGATAACACTGGCAGCTATCACCTTCGATATGAAATCATATGGGTTAATCACTGCGTTCGGCAAAATTTGCAATAATTTTATCATATTTTACTACTGTTATTAGGGCCACCTGGCTATATCTGGCTAAGTGGGGTTGGGAATGTGGAGAGGCAACCTGAGCTACCTAACCTCCGACGCATTTTTATTAGCCTGGATACTCGGTTTCCTGGTGTTTTCAGTCTTACCTCCAATCTTATCATTTAATGTGTTTTACGTCTAAGCATCATATAAGAAACCCATGAGAATGGCCACGCGTAACCACTCAGATTGGTTCCTGATCTTCTTTTTTTCGCCCATGAATTCGCGTAAAGAACGTCACCGATTGGCAATTTTCAAACCTTATATAAACAGAAAACGACAGATTATCGAAGCACCGTGCAGCCGCCATTTTAGTGAGTTATTTCCAAAATCCTGGCTTTTGATTGACTAGCTTTTTTGACGTCATCGTACCCAACGCCGGTTGGGTATGTATTTTTATACTACTCGAAAGAGCGTTGGAATCAAGATACCGATGTCAAGTCTATGGAGAAAAATATCAGGTGTGAGGTAAACCGTAAGCTCCAATCTTGCGAGGCGATGTCCTGGTTTGAAACATAATCCAAGGCATCCCTGGTCAACGACCTACTCCACTACGGAAAGGATTCCCTATCTAGCAGACATAACCCAGAGTCAACGACATCCGGTGCAGAAAGGTCATCTCCGGCCATTCGGGGACATGTTGCGTGCGCATGAGCGTGGCATGTATCTGAAAGGCACTCAATTTACCTTGCATGCTTATCAAGGGAAAGATAATGCATGTGGCCTTGATTTTCAGAGTCACGGATAGGAATCATAATTGTCGCCATATATTCACGTTATACTCGGCGAAAATGTAATATGATGGTTAAACCATTTAAAGTTGATCCTGTGGAGATGAAGAGTAAGTGCCCTCAAAGGCGAACCTTCAACGGGTGGTATTCCCACTTGCGGCCGGTTAGAACTGGGGTGTTCTGAAGTATGAGATAAAATATCATTAACAGAAGGACAGACAGTTTAACACCAAAATAAAAGGAATACAGTAAAGCATCGACCAAATGATGCCCCTTACCCTTACCCTGGAGCTACAAGCCGGGTGCTGTGGAATAATACCGCAGGCTCCAATGCCTCTTTGGCTATCTCCCTTTCCTCTCCGTCAATCCTAGCCTGTCTAACCCCGACCTGCCCATCTCCTCTCTAAGCCGCTAACCACACGTGACCCGGTTCCCACACTAACATGCCGAGCTGCTCCGAGCTGCTCCGAGCGCACCTCTCGGCGTGGGACCCTCCTGCAGGATGACAGAAGTTGTTACCATCGATACAACAGGAATAGATCTATGGCTACTCTCAGCTTTACCCTGACACAAGTGCCGCCTGTAGGCCCACAAATGTTGCCACCCTGCGGGCTAATAAACTTCGTGCCCGCCATTTTCTACTCTCTACTCGCCCTGGCTACACTTAGCCCCGTGGACGTATGCGAGGCGACCAGCTGGCCCCGTTCCCAGCCCCTGTTGGCAGCTTTGGCATGTAGAAGCTTATGTAAGTCGTGACGTCAGTTAGCACAGTGACCTCTGCGCATGCTCGCTAATTTGTAGACAGTCCCTGAATGTCGTAGCCAAAGCGTGTGAATGGGAGTCAGAAGATACAACGAAGACTGTACCTGAACACAACCAACACGCAGTTTAGCGAGGGGTGAGCAATTAAACATTTGACCCCGCAGTGATTCTCGCCAAAGGGGTCGATGAGTCCTATGTGCTAGAAATAAATAAGAATTTTCTAAAATGTTAGTACACATGGTACCAAATTCGACCCTATTAGTCTTGTCTCAATTGACACGGTGATTACAATTTGCCGTAACCATTCTGCAGCGTAGTTTTGAATAAAAAAATTTTTTTTAAAAACTAGGGTCAATTTGATACTTACTTAACTTTCAATTTTTTGTTTTTGTTTTTGTTTTTGTTACCGGTTTAGCGACATTATATTAGGGCCCCGGAGTTTACCTCTCCTTGGGAGCCCAGGACCTCCTGCTTTGACACACTGGAACTTTTTGCTCTTGTGGTCATTGCTTTCTCCCTTTTCCATGCACATTTTATTAATTTAATAAAATGTACAGGGTCTACACAAAGTGTAGTTCCCTCTAAATGTGACAATGTCATATGCCTTGATCAGCCTTACTATAATATGCCTGAAGAGTCCGATTTGGATGAAACCTTGGAGCCCCACCCCCACATTGTTTAAATAAACAGTGTACATAACCAAGAATCTGCTTGGTTGACTCTGTTCCCCAGCCGAAATATGCTGGGAGAATAGCCGCGACAGTGTGATGTCACTGTCGTGATGGGTGGTTGTTATGCTGCATTGTTCTTTTAACAATGTCCCCTGGGAGATTGCATAGCAACGGTTTGGTTCTGACATGTAGTTGTCACTTTCAAGGTAGCATCGGCTGTGGTTAGAAGTGTTTATGCCACGTATCATTAATCTTACTTAACTTTCAAATAGTGTCTAACACTATCAAACCCTGATATATTCACCCAGATTACTTTAATGAAGTATTGTTTACTATACCGTGTCAAATACATATACAGTAGAACCCTGCCTAACGGACACCCTGCGTAAGCGACAACCCCGCGTAAACGGACACCCCGCATAAACAGTTTTGCTTGGAACTGAATTTTTTCCTCTATTAGTTGTTTAATTTAACCCCGTGTTAGCGGACACACCGCTTATGCGGTTAGCCCTTAAGAGCGGATAGTTATCTTGGTACAAAACGCCAAAAACCCTGTGTAAGCGTACACCTCAGACAGATACCCTGGCATAAATGGCTTATCAATTTGGGGACAACACTCCGGGTCTACAAGTCCACCTACAGAAGTGGGACAATAAGTGTGTGGAAGTTGTCTAGGGGGCCTGGGCAGGCTTTGTGAGTGGAAGGGACAGTCCATGGCGGGCGGGTTGGGGGTAATGCGCGGCGGCCCGGGGTCGGTCGTAAAGGCTACCTAAGGCCACGCCCACCGTGCGCAACCAACCATCACGTGACCGCGTGACCCGCCTCCTCCTCACCCGTCACGCCGAGCAACCGGCCTCACTCTCCTACGACTCGGCAAGCAGCTCGGAACCTCCCTAACACCCTACAAACATTAACTTTTTCTTTTTCTCCAGCCTCTTTCCTCTCGGCAAGGGCTTTGACAATATTATTTTCTCAATTACCTCGGCAATTGCCTCGGGCAGTTATGTCTTCGTTATACTGGATATTCAATAAACCTTTCATATCCATCCCGGGTCCGCGTTAGTCATTACACAGGTGGCAGGTGAGAGGGCCTAGACAGGCTACAGGTGGAGGCATGGGGCGGGCTGGGTGTCAATTTAGCCAACAGAACATTACATTTGTAAATGTTTACAAATATTTATCATCTTATTCATTGATTTATTCCCTTTTCTATATGAAATTATTTGTTATTTGAAGTTACATATATCTTGATAAAGATTCCATATAATAATTAGTGTTTATTCATACTTTTTATACTATAGAAATACATCTAATAGGCAATCCAGCACTATATGACCAGTATAAACCTCAAAACCCCGCATAAGCGGGATTTTACTGTATATATAAATAGACAGGAAACACACTGAGTTTGTTTGTTTGAATGGGTAGTTTAACGTCCAATTTGTTCAATTAGACTTACACACTGAGTGATTCACATAAGCCGCCTAAGTGATTTCACTGGTGAACTTTATTGCGTGCCTTAATAGAGGTGCCAAAGGATAATATTTTAGGAACGTCACATGACACCTGGACCTAGCTGTATGCCTCGCTTTGTAAACACGAAATATCAATTTAAATAAAGGACACATGTTAACAAAAGGACATATTACAAAAAAGGTAAATAGCTATATATTGTCTTTATTCCCACATGCATATGAATACAGCATTTATAAACTGTTAAATGGTACCATCATTCTGTTAAAACATACACATAAAAACATATCCAAAAAAAGTTGGGACTACGTAACCTAAAAAGCCACGTCATTTCTATTACATAAAGAAATCTAGTGCTGTGTGATAGGCAATTCTATGATAATCATCCGGATCAAAATCATGTATTATACTATGCATGATAGACAATATATGTTAAATAATTAATCTATGATGATAGGGACGCACTGTGGCAGAGAGACAACGAAGAGCAATTTCCATATGGGATGAGTCGTCGAGAAAAACTGACGTTTTATACGTACATCTTCGACATTCTAATTCATTTTCTGGGAAATTAAGTGCAAGCTGTATTTGCCTATTACATTAGGCCATCCAATAACTTCCTAGCCCATCTGGGGACTATAGCAGAAATGAGAAGCTCTATGACAACTGCAATACAAGATTGTAAATGAAACAAAGCTCCCGTGCAATGCCTTATTTCATTATCATCCATATAGATTCCTGTATTCATGGCATGCAGTATCATAGACAGAAGATTCGCTGGCAAATATCTCTCCATTTAAGTATAGGTCGTACAGTATGACAAAAGTTGCCTTTGTGAAGTCGTCATGAAAACATTTCCCTACTCTAAACCCTGATTGTCCGTTACCAATCACCCTTTTTTATATACTACTACCCGCTAATGGCTTCTCTACTCGAATACCAGTTTTCGAACATATGGTTCTCTAAAGACATATGCCTGAAAATCTACTCTCATAGGTTCTGTCTGAAGTAAACACTCATTCTCCAAAAATGGGAATAAATTCATAAATACAAGAGAAACTGTTACTAATCAGAATAACCGCTGCGAAACACAGCCTGTATATCTACATTTACTGGTAAACAGAACGGAGAAAACAATTAAAACATTTTTTTACCTTTTTATTTGTTGACAAACTTCGCCAGAGTTTTAAAATTTGAGTAGTACATTGCTCCAACAGTTTTTGCATCGTTTTTAGTGATACAACAGTGTAATACTACACATCACATTAGGCTTGCATATGTGGTATATTATTTACATACATGTATATTGTAAAGTAAAATATATTGTGATGAAAGATTAATGTAGTGTAATGAGATGGGGTGAAGTTTATACTACGCATTCTATAGCAACCATGAAAGGTTCTTTAGTTTACGATCAACACAGTGCAAAAAGTGTGTACTGCAACAGGACACTAGACGAATTGCCTGGGCCTTAAGACATTCATTGAAGGCTGCCTTAGATGGCTTATTCCTTAGTACTTCACTCTGAGAGTTCCATAGTGTCTTACCCCCGGTAGGCAGGGGACCTATATACCTATGAGCGAACAACCTATGATTACTTAACGCTGCTGGGGGTGGACTAACTTTTGTTTACTGCCCAGGTTGAAGTTACTGCCCAGGTTGACGTTTATTGCCCAGGTGGACGTTTACTGCCTAGGTTGACGTTCAGAGACGTTCTGTTTTTATCGATATTAGCCGACAATTGAAGGTATATAGGAATAGGGAAACCACGTACCAGTGAAAATAAGTCAAAGTTACTCGGTAAGGCTTGGAAAAATTACTGCCCAAGGCCTTGGGCGCGGGCAGTAATTTTTCCAGGTTGAAGTTACTGCCCAGGTTGACGTTTACTGCCCAGGTTGACGTTTACTGCCTAGGTTGACGTTCAGAGACGTTCTGTTTTTATCGATATTAGCCGACAATTGAAGGTATATAGGAATAGGGAAACCACGTACCAGTGGAAATAAGTCAAAGTTACTCGGTAAGGCTTGGAAAAATTACTGCCCAAGGCCTTGGGCGCGGGCAGTAATTTTTCCAAGCCTTACCTCGTAATTTTGACTTATTCTCACCGGAACATAGTTTCCCTCTATTCTCTCACCCAAGAAGGGTAGTCCAGTCAGATCATGGAGTATGTCGACATGTTTTGAGGCTAGTATATTCCATATCAAAAATATATCTTTTCACTAACACATAGAGAAATATACCTAACTTATCAGCTTTAGGTTTACCAACGACAAGAGCATTGTTCACTATTTCCTCTGCTTTCAGAGGCCAGGTGCATGGCCTGGGTTACTGGGTGCGGAAATGTGGGGAACTCAATGGTGTTTGTGACTGGCATTTTAACCTTGCTGTCTGGTGTTGTGCTGCATTAATAATCTACATTTGGCACTGCTTCATCCGCAGGAATAGACCTAACGTACTCTCCTGTCATATTGGCAGTGAACATTTTAATACTGTAAATGGAAGCCTCTCTATTAAAGCATATGGTACTGGTGTGCAAGACACTGTCAAAAATGTAATGCGCTTATTCCAACAGTAAAACAGTTCAGAAGTTATAGCATTCTTTACACTAAATCAGATCATACTTTGTATGTAGAGAAACCCCAGCGGCATACTTCGACTTCGGCATGACCTTGTAAATAAGCACGGACCACTTCTAATATAGGTTACTTATTGTCCAAGTATTTAATCTTTTCGATAACTGAATATCTCTTTAGACAATAGAATTATATAATATATCATGGATCTTTGCAACCTCCTCCTTTTTAATTTTTTTGTATACAAAATTATAGGGGAAATGCAGTGAATATGTGGACCCGCGGGACGAACTCAAACAACTAAAGAATACGGTGGTAGGACCATAGTCCGTCCTACCTGTAGGATTGTCACTAAATCAAGTTGGCTGATATCCTACGCAGGACGACACTGCGTTAGTAATATGTCTCCTAGCTATGTATTAAAGCCACCTGGCCGTATTCTTTGGTTAGTCCAAGAGACCTCAGGGAACCTGTGACCTTCAAGGAAAGGGCAAGGAGTGCGGGTAGCATGGGTAAACTAAGATCGAGGAAGATCCTCCCCGCATTGCCTGAACAAACAGACACCACTAACATGAGGATCACCTTACCCATAACGCAGAATGCAACGCGATCGCTTATTCGCGGATGGAAGCGAGGCTGGCAGACGCGGCATTACGCGGAGAGGGATCTGACAGTCTCAGAAAGTGGGCAAGTCCAAGTGTCAACAGAGGCCATGCTTATCTGTTGCCAAATGGGTGGAAATGTGGTTACCATGTTCACTGCTCGTCTTTAGCCAAGAAAAATATAAAGTTTGTCTCAACAACTTTCCGAAGTAAACCCCCCTCCATGCTTCCTTATCAATTTTGAATTCAGTAGGTTTGTTACTCTACAAAGATGATCAATGACAATTACTGCACTGTTTATGAATTTACCAATGCATCTCTGATTTCCTTGATAAAACAAATTCCTAAATTGGTCTAGGCGTCTTCTGCACCTGTCTCAAGAATGTACCCTGAATGTTAATAACTTGTATGGATTCCTCTAATAGTTCTCTAATGCTTGCCCACAAAACGCTACAGCTTGATCATAGAACATTAAATGTAAAATTAAAGAGGTTGCTTTTCAGTTTAAGGAAGATCAGCCGACTTTGAATGATAGCTCTGGGCAGTTGGTCTAAAGCTGATCACTATGAAAGCTTTAAAACTATGGCAATATTTGATGTATGAAATGTCAATAACCACCCGTATCTGTCAATATCCCTGAGGTAACAAGATGCTGTGTCCTCATCCAGATTCAAATAACTGGTTACCGTGGGAAAGCTTCAATCAATAGAAAGCACAGCAACATAATATCAGCTATCCTTCCCATCGGTTGTTTCATACCAACCCATTTACCCACAAACCTTACCATAAGACACACAATTTGTTTGCACTCTGCCTGAGAGTACATCAACAATGGTTACCGCTCTGTCAATAAGCATTCCATCCCAACCAGATTCGATATCTCCCAACTTAGGGCCTTTCATACTAAGAAATAGCAATCGGGCATTATGAAATTGCTTATCCTAAGATACTCAGTAGTGCCCAGGCTCGTTAGAACATCGATTCCCCTTCAAATATATTTTTTTTACCAATGTAAGTAATAGGGTAACTGCTTATTTCAACCATCCCTTTTCTGCCTCCTCTGTCCCATTTTGGTATTCGACCTGCGCTTCATAAGACTTGATGTTGTTATTTTTACCCATCCTCTGAGCTTGAAATGGAATCCTAATTTACAGCAGTTCGGACTGCAGTCATTTTCATGATTACCTCTTTATTCAATACCTGCTCCAAATACTAACACAATCGGCATATAAGCCTATACTTAATTACTTCTGAAGGCGATCTCCTGAATACCATGCGATGCATTTGCAATATTTGTTCTCAGCAGTCAAGATGCATTAGTGAAAAATAAACACGAGAGACATATGACGGAGATAGCGATTTCTTGTATTGTGACGTTCTGTTGTCTGTTCAGAATCACAAAGCCTTGAGATATGCATTTGCCAGATACGCGTGCCTAACGCATTTTAAATAGATGCTCGTCCTAAAAATACGTGTATTGACACAGCCGTTTTATATCAAGAGAAAACATTTATTTTGTTATAGCATATAGCATTATTGTGAAATTCCTATCACACCGAATCAAGCTAAAGTGCATATCTTTCTAGTTTATGTTCTACTTGATTTTTGTTACTTTATGGATATGGATATGTTATTTCTTTAATAAAATCCCTTAGGTGCGTTCGGGCTCTTGAAGGGGTTCATGCCAGATTAAACCTCATCAAAGGAAGCGTAGCGTTGGAAGGCTTTTCGCTTCAAAGGGAAATCGATAATACAGGTACAGCACGCCTCCACTACATGTCTACCCGTTCATCCTCACTGACTCTAAACAAACACTAGGTATGATCAGGGGCCCAGCTGTGATGTCAATTTAAGTCAAACGGAGAGGAGGGACAGTGACTGCACGATAGTGAAGGATGACGACAAAGGAGCCAGGTAGAATTCGCAAACAATTGATTGGAGCAATGTAGGCAATGGAATGAGGTTAGTGACAAAAATGAGTTTGGGCCAAGTATTGAATGAATAACAAGTATGACATGATCAGAGAATTAGAATAAAGCTGGCGAAATAAAGGTGCCCTAACCTTGTTGTATACAGCCAATTCATGTTAGGTTGTCATATGGCTGTAACTGGAAAGATCATTCGTTACTGCCTGGTTTTAACGCATTGAGTAACTTAAATAATCATATCACGACATCCAGCCTCGTAGAGGAGCATGCGTCATGCGTCTACATTATGTACACCATAATCATTGTAGCCAGATGTACCAGTAAATATCGGAGGTGGTGAATTTCAGATATTTCCCACTATTGTTGTGCCATATGATAGAGTTTGGACCTCTCGACATCTTTCTAGGAATTTATCTAGAATCCCACTCTTAGGAATATGAAACCTTAAGTGTATGTCGGCACCAGGGAGTTGTATGTGTGGCTGTGGTGGAAAGGGTATAGTGCTGGTAATCTGGAGGGAAACTGGAGTACTTATCAAAGTTCAGGAATGTAGGCGAGCAGGGTAATATAAGAGAGGAATTTCCCGGCGGCCTGACGAGCAGCTCGTGCACTCAAAAATCACTACTGCCTCGACAGGGTGCCAGGTGAGCATGTAGTAGGCGTGGCAGCCACACCTCTCATCAATGGTGGGTGGGCTGTCAGTGTCACTATAAAACCCCACTGAAGCACAATTCCTAAAACGACCCCCCCCCCCCCCCCACTGACCCTGGAAACATATTTCGAAACATCTCTATTACTACCCGTACTACATGATCTAGAGACTTGTGATATGTTGGAAAATACCCCAAGATCGTGAGTCGGGCACCGGGTAAATCGTTTGCTTTGCACTCATTTTGTTCCATTTTCACACAGGAGGAGCGTGAAGGAACTTAACCTGAGGATATGTAGACTAGGTGCCACAGTTCTTCGATTATCATCCAGGTTGGTTTTAAGGTAAAATCAAATTTTAAGCAAAATTCCTTAGGGTATACTGCTTGTAAGAGCGTGTCACGTTTTGTTTATGTGATGACGAAATCATTCCGCTCAAAGTAGGCATCATGTCATATGTGTATGAGCCCCATAGGCAGCATCAGCACGCAAACGCGGATGGATATATGCATATCGGTATGTATATCACCTGAGACAGTATAAAACATGTTTAGCATATTGTTACAATAAACTCTCCTGACCTACTAGGACCTAAGGAGTATACCTGATATCCCACCGAACCCCCGCGTGAGTGGACGAGGGTTGTGCTGGTTTATACCTGTTTTATATGGAATCCTGGATCTTCAAATATCAAAGGGGCACGTTACCCCAATGACTGCGTGCTTGTGAGTATGGCACGTTATATCAACTAGAGTGTGTTTAACATGTTAAATCTTCGTGTCATCACGCACTGTCAGGGCGCCACCGTGGCGTAGCGGGTAGCGTGCTGAACTGAGGATCACCGAGTCGCCGATTCGAGTTTTGGTCGTGCCACGCTGTTAAGCATATAAAACACAGGTCGGGCATAGTAGAGTCTAAGCGAATTTGCACAAGGACTGTAAGCATTTAAGGCTACCTTTTTATGACACTCAGTAGTCTCATGTCTCGTATTGTCAACATGGGCTGACTCTTGGGGAGAGTAGTCGGGTCGCGTCGGGTCGCGTCGGGTCAGCGTTAAAGGTCCCCGTGTATGATCGGCACAACACTGCACGTATGTGTTCTGTGCCTCATAGAGTCAATCTCGTGATATGATCCCGAATATTGATACACACTACACAGCAATGTAACCCCCAATTCAGGAATCACCGGTAAAGCCGATGATCAGGACGCGCGTAAGAGGATGGCCGGGGTGGGCTACGGCCAGCAGTCATATTCCACCAGAGAAACCTACCCAAAGCTGACAGTCTGAGTCGCAATGTTAAAAAACGAACTCGTCAGCCAAACGCAGCATTGTCGACTCGACCTTTCAGACACTCTCTAGAAACGCCAAGGGTTTACTTGTGGCAATGGGACGTACACTTGTCGGGCACTTGTAGAATTCACGAGCTTCGCCTAATTGGCTTTGGGCGTGGGTAGATGGATGGGTGGGTGAGGCAGGGGTTGCGCTGCGCAAACCAGCTTTACGACAATAACTCATGTTTGTCGTGATTGCAGAGGCTTCGTCACCTTCCCCCTCCCCCACCTACTTCATATGCCACAAATTATCGGGGTTTCTGGTATGTTGACGTCAGAGATTAATTAGTGTGCGCAACAGTGTGTGTGCGAGGAGAGAGGAAATGTGTGGCGGGGGTGCGGTGGACGCTCGGGGATGTGCCACCGCGGAAAGACAGTGGATATTAATTGGTATAATATCAATATATTACAGATTTATTACACCAGTGAGATTTCGTGTGACCTACAATTTAAGTAAATATTGATAATCCCAATACATTGCCGGTACATTGTACATAAAGGGTATATTTTTCCTTTCATGTGGAGAAATTAATACCTCACATCTTGCGGGATGTTAATTGGTATTTAACACATATAAAGACAAATTTTGTTTTCCCGCCGCTCTTTGTTCACCGGTTTGACCAATGAGAATACGAAATTCACATCATGTGACCACAATGAACCAATGAAGGTCTAACTCTCTGAAACCAATTAACATAAGCAAGCCGCGGCCAGCGGGCCCATGCACTGAGATCGTCACTTCCTCGATAGTCGCGAAGCCGCCACATCCATAGTCCGTTCACGCGCCGCTCCACCTCTGGGTTACGGTTAGACTCTAGTACAGTCTGTTGTCGCCAGGGCCAGGGCACACAGGCTCAAACTGAGACTGTTTTGCGCTGCCATTTTAAGGCAGGAATTCCTGCCTCCGCTGGTACCAAGCTGTCCTGAGTGATTTGCCAGCAACCAGAGTTTTACCTAGACTCTAGTACAGCCTGCTGTCGCCAGGGCCAGGGCGTTTTTCAGTCTGCCTTTATAATGCATATTGTATCAGAGAGCCTGAGCGCCCTGGCCCTGGCGACAACGAGACATACTACAGTCAGGGGTTCCTGCCTGTCAAACCAATGCTATAAATATAACAGCCAACCACTTACCAAGGTGGCTGGCCAGTCAGAGCCATGCTCTGTTAGACCTTCACGTACCGTAACCCAAAGGCGGCGCGGTGCGTGAACGGACTAGGTTACGGTACGTGAAGGTCTAACAGAGCATGGCTCCCATTGGCCACTCACCTTCGGTGAGAGGCTGTCCAGGTAAAGGTATTCTTGTAACCAGTATAACTCTCCAAGCAGATCTATTTGGTACATGCCCAGTAAAAGCTACACTAGGACCTATGCTTGAGGAGTAATGCACTGGTTACTGGCAAATCACTCAGAGTAGCTGAGTACCAGCAGAGGCAGGAATTCCTGCCCAAAAGGCACCCCGTAACAGTCTGAGTTTGAGCCTGTGCGCCCTGGCCCTGGCGATAACAGACTGTACTAGAGTCTACCACATCCACTCACGTTAAACATAAAGGTGTCGCTTAGGAAAGACAAGGCTAACACTTTTGAATATCATCGTGGTGGTTTAAGAGATCACATTTACCTTTAGGCGTAGTATATAGACCATTGAAGGTTACTGAAACATATGAGCTATAAGAATCCATTCTCACGAGACATTTGTGACTTGGAAAGTAGCTGTAATACTTCTTCAAAGAATCTGACGTGTTCCACCAGCGTTGCCCATGAAACCCCAGTGTATTTTGAGGGTTTCGAAAATCTGGCATGCTCCAAAGAGTTCTTTTTATTCAGTATCTGTTGAAGGGTTTTCCCATAGGGAAGGGTGTAAAATACATGTGCAGGCATGTTATTCCAAATACAAGAGAAATCAAGGTTACTAAATCCTCCACCTGTGTCTGTTGGTCAAACACATATCCCATAGAAAAATCTCCATGGCCTGCACATTGTTTGCAAACTGTTTAAGTTGTCGGTGGTTCGATATCTATCTTAACAGGACCAAAAAATCATGGTCAACAGCGTCCTGTCTTCCACATAGCAGACATGAATAGATCTATACGGCATTGACACGATCAACCAAGACCACTGGTCAATTACACACACACGCTTTAAGTAGAATGAGAAGGTGGAGCTGTGACGTAACCTAGCCACGCCCCCATCTCAGACAACAACCAGTTACCCAATATTGGCCCATACGCACTGGAGCGATTGGAGACGTAGGCATGGGGATGCTTCACAAATCCCCGAGTCTATTTCAGCGGACATGGGTAGCTTTAGTATGTGAAACAGGGGTAGGAGGTGGAATATAGCAATTTCGATATGTATGTTGATTACTCAACGGCCGATGACAACGCGAATGAATCCGTCGTCCGGGTTGCTGGTCTAAGACCGACGTGATGGGTTTCGTGTATATGTGGCCCAATAGTGTCAGTGAGCGGCGACGCATTCTCAGCAGCTACAAGCACTTTAAGGTAGCGCTAGACGTAATGCGCTTACAGCACGCGTGTAGGCTAGAGCAACCACAGATCCAGGACTTGATGAACAGGTCGCGCCATGAGCGCCTAGCGCAAGTCGAGGTGCAGAGATCGATTTGGTAAGACGTCGTCGGGTGACACAACGGACGTCCAATAAATATATACACAGGCTGAGCTGCACCCTGAAGTCAAACATGTGGAAATACATAAAGCCTCTAAAAGGAGTCCCTTTCATCCCAAGGATACTCATATTGTATAATCTGGTTAAAAGATTTGTCCCCTTGTATGCCGTTCTGTGTTAAAGCTTGAATATCTTCCTGGGTTTATACGTTCTTCATCAACGCCAGCATAATAGAGGCACATATGAGGCATACATGTTCTTCCCGAAAAACGCTTAATAACATATCTGTCCCGTTTTATCACTTACAACTCTACTTAATTGGAAATATATTGCTACCTATATTAAATAGTAATTGATACATTGAATTCACCATTGACACAGGCTCCCCCACGTGACCAGACTGCAATTACAAGCATCTATTAACTTTCCTCATGCTTAAAATACACCTACAAAAGTGAACGGATCGCTTCTGCGAGATGCATACATACATCTGTTTCACATGTCTATGCAATTCAGATAAAATAGGTCAGGCTATAGGCGTAGATGAACACAATGCGTACACATTTCAGAAGATGGAGGGGTGAGGATATCTTGTCGCAGCCTTATGTGGGGGAGAATCTGTATATGATAAGAAATCAATGCTTCTGCTGTGCCTGTCGGTTTAGTCTCATTGATGCCAGCACTAAACGGAAACAAGGCAACAGGTCGTGACCCGAGACCAAAGCGTAATAAATCAGCACCAAATGCCCCCCAGACATGGCGGGATATCGTACAAGGCGGCAAGTGGAGGACCAATATGACTCCCCTGTGATGCATGCTCAATGATACGCGAAGATATAATATCCTTCCTTTATCTGTGTTGGTTGACACAAATATTAACACAATCGCCGACATGAGACCAACCTGATTAGATTAATAAAGCCCTATTACTACTATGCGAAAAACCCTTTATCTATAGTTATTTGTTTGTCATGTGATACCAACCAGTGGCCGTACACAGCTGCAAGGCATACAGAATTGTGTCGCAAGGGTGTCGACGGATCCGGGCTGGTTTTCTCTTAGCATCCACTGACATTGAACTACGACTGAATCTGCTGTTTGCTGAGCATGTATTACGTGATAGGCAAAAGATATGTGTTAGGGAGACGTTAGGTTGTGTTTTCACCTGATTGCGCTCGATCTTCTATATTTGTTCACTTAATCAACAGAGAACTGTACTCACCCTACGCCTGCAACGTCAGAAACGAGGTTCCCCAAACCAGCAGCTGAAAGTAAAAAGGAGAAGAATGCAGTCAAGAATTTCTAAAGAAATGGGGCCAGGATTCATAACATTCATAATGGGTTTGGTTTGATTTAACGTCCAGTTAACCAGTGCAGGTTCTTACCAGACTTTCTCAAGGTTCTTTTACACCACAAGGGTGGTGATCGAATCTATGAAATGAATTTAGGTAGAAACCTCACCCCTACACATTTACCGTGGTGAGAGTTCTTTTACTTCCCACACCACATTGACATAGTATGAGAAGTATTATTTTATACACTTGTAGTATTAGTGTGGTAAACAACAACAAAAAATCAATGATAAGACCTGAGAATAAAGGCAGAGGAGTAATCTAAATAAAATGAAATATGCAATCATGTTAATTTTTTGTTTGTTTGATTTAAAGTCTTAAAGTCACAAGTAACTGTTATGTTAGTGTTAATTGTTATGATAACGAAACTACGATTTAGAAATCCCGTTCAGATACAATCTGACCTACATCTATGTTTATGTCTACTTGGTAATATAAGTAGACTCCTTATATTACGACCACCATAGGGACTGAGCTAAAAAAAAAATAGAAAAAAGGTTGCATTGGTGAGGTGGTCGCATTACCGAGAATACAGGGTAAAATACCAGATAACATATCATTGTATAACAATTACATTGCTATTATGGTATAATAACTATACTGGTTTGATTATAAGGACTAATTTCACTGATAGCCTGAACATTGATTTCAGAGTGGCCATTATTTCTTATCACACCTACGATATATGTTTGTCTCATCTCTGCACACACTTTACAAGTTGTCAAATTAAGAGATTCCAGCTTTAGACTTACATCTCGTCGCATTCGAGAGAGCAAATTTGACATTTTGGTCTTAAAATAGATGGTCGTCATGCAAGGTGGTCGCAATACCGAAGTGATTGCATTACCCAGCATTCTAGAAAAATTCAAAGAGTGACAATAAAAGATTGTGTAAAAATAAATAGAGGGGAAAGTTTGGGAATTAAAAAAATAAAACAACGTAATTAAGGGGTGGTCATATCAGTGAGGTGGTCATTAGGTGATAGTCTACTGTATAGATAAAAAATATGGTGGTAAGCTATATATATATATATATATATATATATATATATATATATATATATATATATACATATATAACAAAGCACTCTTAATCATTTAAGGCCGAAAAATATGGTGGTAAGCTATATATATATATATATATATATATATATATATATATATATATATATATACATATATAACAAAGCACTCTTAATCATTTAAGGCCGATGTAAATATATATGCAAATAGATGAAAGTGGTAGACATTTGTGGTAGAGCTTTGTATTGATTAATGACCAAACACTAGGGTGTTCTATGTAAACTGCCTGATATATACTTTACTTTGACTGCATGTAGAAAACTCCCCTTTAAAGACTCGCGTTACTAACAGTGATGCAGCATATTAATAAAGTATAATGAACAGTGAAGTTTTATCGGAGGCACAATCATTAACACGTTATGATGTTAATCTTATGGCCTTAATGGTCTATGGTGGGCGTTTCGAGCACCCAAATTAGAACTTGAGATAAGGAAGTTGTTTAACATCACGGAAATTAAAACCTCAGATGAAGACGTTTGCTAATAGTGTTTCCAAAGACATGACCTTCAATCGTTTCACCGACACGTATTAAGAACTTGATGCCTTTGTCACGGTGATGTTTCATTAAAATTCTTTGTACGACAAAACAGATTATGTGTTACAATGCATATCCTGTTCCGGATTTAATCACAAGGCACACTGGCCAAAATAAGACAATTTTATTTCCTCCTCAAAGTCACCATAGTATAAACGTGGAATATACAATTCTTCACAGTTTTTATCGATCGTTGATTCTAATCACTAGCGATGGGAACCTTAATTGTGAAATACACACTATTACGTATGGATAGGATAATCCTACAGATGAGCCCATAAACAATTTTGAAGATTTTGTAATCACTATATACATGTACAGCAGGCTCATGGCAGCAACGTTACGATACATTTAGCCTCATCACTCCCTGTAAACCCCTCCATAACAGTAAACGCCTTTACATCAATCTCAATCCTTACTACTTCACTCGTTAGGAAGCAGTCCAAGATAACGTTTATATATTTCTTCTACTTTGAAGTACACACTGTAGCCTGCCCAAGCCCTTGTCTTGTTATGAATAACGGACAAATAAGGGCTGTGTAAACTACCATAAGGGCATGGTTTAGAGTCTGCTGACAAGGTAAGTGCCAGACAGACTGCCGCGGGCCTGGCGACTAAATTTGATCTTTACAACTTCCTTGAACCAGCGGCGCATGTTTATGAGCGCGGGCGGGGGATGGCAAGCTGCCAGCCTCATTATGCCGGACCACCTTCCATCCTACCAAGCGACGTGGGCTTTGTCTCGTTACCTGCGACACTAATAGGCGGTACAGCTAGTTAGCTAGACCTCTTCTTCTTGACACGGAGGAATAGAAGCAGGTGACACCTGTCGTACACTCAATCACATACATTATGATGAGGGCCGTGGGAATAGGGCGCAAGGCCAACGACAGCGGCCGCGATAGAATGGCTGATGTGCCATACACAATAGATATGGTGGGCGAGGAGTAACTATACTTTGGTTCCTTTGAGAGATAGGTACTTGTTTCTGCAAAACGGCTCTTTTTTTCAACCTATTCTTATCTCTGCCCTGAAATATTCTATTAATGTATGAAATTGACTCTATTTTATCATTGGAAATGTTAGTAATCTCGATGCCTTCATCGTTTCAATGATATGTTCTCTATGTCATTGTGTATCAGTCAATGCCATCTTGTCAGAAGATAAGCGATGTTAGAGATTATCCAATAACGATTATTATCATGTTCTGGGGATTATATTATCTGTCTCTGCTTAATTGAGGGCAATACCATTTTAGGCATGAGTGGGCTCTTGAGCATGGTAAAGGAAATAAAACACCTTGTAAGGTGACGATCCGCAATGAAACTGGTCACAAGTAGTTGCATTTTGTGGATGTTTTTGTGATGACCAGTTTGGTTTCCTGCCGGGGAGGTCCACGGGGCAGGCAGTGTTCAAATTACTTACTAAACTCTTTGCTAGTGCAGATGAACGCCGGGATACCCTCTGTGCCTTCGTGGACCTCTCCAAGGCATTTGATTGTGTACCTCATGTTGGATTGTTAAAGTGCCTTATTGCTGTGGGCTGTTCTGCTCGTATTGTTGAACTAATGAAATCGTATTTCATAGTTAGATCTCATGTTACCAGGATAGGTGATACTCAATCGGATCCAATCAAAGTTAGAACAGGTGTCCCACAAGGGTCCGTTTTGGGCCCTGTACTCTTCGTTTTATACTTAAACAATTGTGTGGATGTTCTAAAACACACAGAATGTATCTTATATGCGGACGATATTGTTTTGGCAGTTTCTGGGCGTGATGAGGATATTATGGCCTCACTTTTGCAGGAGGATTTGTGTAGTCTCAATGAGTGGTTGGTTGAAAAAAATCTTAAAGTAAACGCGTTAAAATCCAAACTGATGTGGTTTGGTGGGACCAATAAAAGACAGGTACCGCAGCCGGTGATAAAACTGGGTGATAGCGTATTGGGGATGGTTGACTGTTTTTGTTATCTAGGTGTTTTGATTGACAACCGATTAAAATTTACACCCTTCTTCGAAAAACTGAAGAGGGATTTTCAACAGAAACTTTTTAAACTCCGTAAGTTGCGCTTCTTCATTGATGTTCCTTCATCCATAGCGATTGTAAAAACTATGATGTTGACGAAACTGGAATATTGTAGTTTTGTATGCGTCTCTTTGAATGAGGGCCAAAAGCGGAAGTTGCAGGTATTACTGAATAACGCCCTCCGTACGTGCTTCCGTTGTAAACGTGATGAGCACATGAGCATTGTGGATATGCTCCGAAGGGCGAATTTGGTGACTCTGGATGATAGACGAAACAGTCAATTGCTTTCCTTTATGCACTGGTGGTCTAAGGATCCTGAGAACCTGGTGGTTGAAAACATCAGGCGGACTAGAAGTTCGACTAAAGTTAAGCTTAAGATAAAGCGTCCTAGGACAGAGTTGTTCAGACGCTCACCACTGTATGTGGGTAGTTTACTATGGGATACTCTACCTATGAATGTTCAATGTATTGAAAATAGAAGTAGTTTCAAACTGAAAGTTAAATAGAACTGTTGTGTTGTCTATTGGTGTGCTGCTCAGCTATGTGCGTTGAGTTGAGTGGTGAGCTATTGCCCCCCCTCTGGTATGACTTGGTGAATGTGTTGCTTAAATCTGCTGAATATGGTTTTTTTTGTCGTTGCCACCATTGTTTGTTTTGTTTTATATGTGTTGTTTTGGTTTTTTATTGTTTTTTTTTGTTTTTTTTTTGTCTCTCATTTTTGTCCGGTAATATTATGTTGTGTCACTGTATGTCACTCACTGAGTGTCTTGTGGATTGGCTACCGGGTGTGTATAATATGTGTAGTTAAATGCGTTGCTCTTATGTGTAACTCGGATCCCAAAACTCTGTTCTGTCAGAGTCCCCAAGTATGTTGTTCTTTATGTATGTTCGACGTTATTGGGTGAAAATCATGTATTATTATATATGACTCCTTTATACGTCAATAAACAATCATTTACAAAAAAAAAAATTAAGCCATTAATACACGATTGTTTAGGGGCCACGCAAAATTTCTGAGATTTTTTATCCCACCCCCTCCCGATCTTGTATGCAATTGACCAAAGAGGGAGCATACGCAAAATTTAAAGAAATGTTGACACCCCACCCGCTTCAGTGCCTACGTACTTCATGGATGGCCCATTATGACGAGACAAGCTATTCTGTACAAGTCTTGACTTTATTGTCTAGTTGGTTGGTTGGTTGGTTGGTTGGTTTCAACATCCAGCTAACCATTGCAGGTTCTCACCAGACTTTCTCAAGGTTCTTTTACACCACAAGGGTGGTGATCGAATCTATGTATTGAATGTAGGTAGAAACTTCACACTACACATTTACCGAGGTGAGAGTTCTTTTACTTCCTATACCACACAGACATGGTATGAGAAGGATTGGCCTTTGATATAGCAGTAAATCTACCACTGCTGGGGATGAAGGAGTAAAGTGGCTGCAGTGAGACCCGAATCAACAAAGTCCAGTGCTCTTTACCACTGAGGTAACTCCCCACCCGGGTCACTTTTGTTATGCTTGCGTGCAAGCATATCCGGTCCACGAGGAGGCACGGCGACCAAGAGAGGGAACAGATTGGTAATTGCTGTCCACCCCAGCAGAAGACTAGGCAGATCAACTGATATCTCAACATATCATATCAAAATATTAGCGGGAAATACCGCTGACAACCAAGTAAAAAATGCCAGCTTGTGGAATCATGGTTATAGTGTCTCATGTATGGTCAGTGTGCACAGAGAAAATGCCCAGGATATGTATGATTTATGGCACAATGAGACGAGACGAGATTTCAAACATGTTTCAAACAATGATACGATTCTGAACAGACGCACAGACTGATGGAGACGACACAGGTGGACGGCAGTTCCGATCAGCAGAGTCGCCGCAAATGTTTGAAAGGCTTCATAGAAGCAAGGCTGCTCATTCTTCATACCTAACTCGGTTTCCAGCACGAATCCGTACTCATTGATCGTCACTTAAAGGGCCTTTAATAACATTACTTAATGACCTGGCAGGCAATGGAGACAGAGACGTTAGACGACCATGTCTTTTTTATTGTTAATTATCCAAGGGGTGCAGAGATGATTGAAAAGCTATAAAAGGGAACATCAGAACTAACGACTTGGTGTGTAAAAATAAACTAATGGCTGTCCTAGAAATGTCCCCACGTCGCATACCACTAGAATATAGTCCTACACTTAGTTGTTATCCTCTAATCTTGGATATACTAGATCAATACTCGAATATGGCATCCTGTGCTCCCCCATCCACCTCATCAAACTCCATAACGCATGGCGTAGATTCAATCACATAAGTTCAGAAGATTTCAGAATTTCATGTGAGACAGTCCTGTTCTGCGAAAACCATGATGCTCTTGTGTGAAATATTCGTATTTCTGATCTCGGGTCTCATCAAGACTATGTGCTGACTGCCAAAGGCCCATTAGGCCCGTAGATGATGGGGCGGTGGCCTGTGTAATACGAGCACACATCTTCTGACGCCATGTACACACCTTCTGATGACGTCAACACGACTTCTTTGGTCAGGACCCGCAGGGCATGCTAGAGGGTCACGTCTCGGGCAGATAGCGTAATAGCAATGAACCGGAGTCTCATTCTGGTCCAAATGCCGTCTGCGCAGCTCTAATATGGGATGGCAGGAGTTAATGAAAAAGGGGAAAAGACTTTCCTAGAACGCTTTAAGATATGATTAACGGATGTGAATCTCTTTATCACATATGGAGGTACGAGTGACTCAGCACTGACTAAAAGACCATTAGAAACCAGTACCTTACCTGCCATTGTTGAGATTCCCAGTAGAGCACCAAGGTACGCGTCAATATATTCACCCTGAAAAATATTAATGGTAAAAAACGTTTAACTGATTATCAATTTGGGAAATACGTTGTGAGGATTCAGATTTCCAAGGTAAATGGGATGCCATATTATTACATGTCCAATCTTAACCATGTGAAATCTATTTATCTTTTAAAATTATCAGAAATATTCCTCAATTCATAACACTATTTACATTATAACGTACTTTTTCTATATTTCAGAGGGTTCAGGTCGCCATTATCTCAGCTATGCACCCCACACAACAAGTAAAGCATCTGTAATGATATACACTTAACCCTCCAAATTTGTTATATCATCTATCCTACTAGCCAACTGTGGGTTACCCTCTCCCTGATTATGTATTGTAGTCCATAACCTAAAGTTCTACTTTCCTCAACCACTTCTGGTTGTATACAAAGATAAGGCAGTTGAAAGCCAGCTAAATTATCATGCGCCCGATAGAACCAGGAACTAAACAGTATGTTCAAATTACGCTAAGGTGATTTTATATTAAGACGGATAGCGACGAAATTCGGGCAATATTGGTCCCCTTCTGAAAGGTATTCATATGGTGTGGTTTTTTTTATATATAAGTTATATAATATTGAAATAGAGGCTTCATATACCATCTACGGTATTAAAATTCCACTTATTTTGAAATCTCAAAAATAAAGGACTTTAACATCATCATTGCTACCGTCTTTGTCCAATATACCCAGCCACTACCCGCAGTAAATGACCTTCTCCATATGCTACTTGATTCACCAAGAGTAAGGAATTCTTATCATACCCTCTCAGACAGTATTATTTGCCTTATAAGGTTACTCAATTGGCAGCAGAAATCACCCTCTATTTCTCAGGAGGGGTCCTGATTTATAAAATTCATGAGGGCTTCGACGGCCACGATCGAGGGACTAAGAATCACATTATCCAGTCAAATTTGGTATAGATATGTGGGCAGGCTTCCAGACTGGATATAACGTAATGCATCAGGAAAAGGTAACATTACACCACATATGTTCAAGCAGTGGGTGAACTCTATCTGTTGGCAACAGATATTTAGATGAGGGAGTATCAAATAAACTGCTGATTAGTTGCACCGCTGCAATCTAACCGATCGAAACCACATTGAGCACTGCAACAAATTCCAAAAGGATTCAGGCTAAAGCGGTTCAGGACATGGTGAGTAGATGTACATGCAGTTCATTAGGGTTCCAAATAAATCGACCTGCTGTTACTAATATACATGTTATCTCATAGACTCAACCTGAACCATACTCTTGTTAAATGTATTCTGCAGTTATGATGGTATCAGAAATACACTTGCAGTGATCCGATTAGCTTGTTCTGACCTTCAAGGGTTGATTATCACATTAACATAGAGTTTTATCATAAAAACAGTATCATGATAGTTCATAAACCTATCGTTCTATATCTTTCAACATATACCCATATAAGGTAACATTATGCCACATATGTTCAAGCAGTGGGTGAGCTTTATTTGTTGGCAACAGAGACAAAAGTGTAAATGTTGTTGGAAACAGATATAAATGTGTAAATATAAATGTAAGGCCATATTAGATTAGTTCAAGGAATCGTCATATGAAATAGGTAACCTATGCTGTAGAAACAACGTTCTGGGAGACGCAGATACCCCTCTACCTATCTCGTACACACAGCGGTCTACCAGCACCCGTGTGGACTGTGCCCCATTATATGTGCGCTATTCCTACCTGCACAGAATTTTTCGGGTTTGCCGAAAACAAACTACATTTTCTTAATAATATCAGAACATTACTTTGTTGAATACTTATTATATGTTTAAAGTGTATTAATATATAGCGTAGGGGTGAATTACGAATGTGTGCCGAGTCACTTGATAGCTATTGAGCCTAAGTTGACTTAAAGTATCTTCACCAGATAAACAGATTCTCCAGAATCTCTTTCAACATGCGTTTGATTTCATCAACGCTAACACAATCAAAACTGAATATGCAGGTATTACTACGGCCATAAGACGTCTGAAAGTGCCTTTATATATGTTTGTTTTTATATGTCCACAATCTTAACAAGGTTAGGACAAAATGTGATATCTAAGTTCGATAAACATGACGACTCTTTGCTGTCAGGCAAATGAAATTTCACTGTTACTGGTAAATGTTTCCAATCAAGTTTGCCATGTTTTATTAATTCATAAGGATAAAACCTATTGATCGCGCCTCCTTCGTCATAAATTCAATTAGATACTGGGTTCCTTTTTTCACTAACGCTTTCCGTGGTACCCTGAAGCTGACAGAGTATCTTCTGAATGCCACGATTAAACAAACGCATCTCTGAGGTATTAACACCTCATGCATATCTGATGAGGCTGCCTCTTCTATAAATTCAATTCCAATATCACCCTGCTCTGACCCTAAAACAAATCGTTGTCGACTAAGCTAAGTTAACGCTTCCAAACCGACCGCTAGACGGCGCAATAATGAGTTAAGCGCAAGCATTTGCAACTCATCAGTAGCCATTACGTTACATTTCATGCTTATTTTCGCCTCCCGGGGCGCTGCTGTATGGGGCTGGCGTACGGCTGCAAATAGGATTGAGAAGGAATGTGATCTGGATGAGGTGTCTTCACGACGTAGTCCAGGTGACGTCTCGCGGATTCTTCCGCCATGCATACTAATCAGTGACGTAGACCGGGCACCCATCTGGCCCGGATTACAACTCCCGGCAACGCCTCTGCGTCCATGAGCAGACGACATTTAGCTGACGACATTTAGCTTGGAGACGCGGCCGACGCACAAGTATCCTGCCACGGGTTGGTCCTCGGCAAGCTGGTCACCTGCGGCTCCCTGCCGAAACCAATATGTTGAAGGAAGTAGTGATCTTATCTTTTTTTAAATCCTGTCCTGATATTTCCGGAAAACGATAATGAATGACACACACAAGGGCATCATTTCCGACCAAAATTCAATAATCTACCACATATCATCACTTACTAAGACTCGGTAGAAGTTAGTTTTGTGTGGAGTTACGTCTCAGGACAAGTTTTAGGAAGCAGTCCCTTATATGTCTTACTGAGAGCGTGGTATCGGGTTCGTGCACGTTTATATATAACCACAGATGACATCTTGCTTCCGGCCATCAGCACCTGGATAGTGTTCGGCGTCCCCACAGACACTGTGCTTCCGGTCATCTTTGGCACTTACATGTCTGTCCATGCAAGTGGCTCTCTGCTGGGGCGAACAGGTATTTTGGTCAAGCTAGTTGTTATATCCACAACCCATGAAACAGGGGGCTCAAAGAGTCGGTCTTGAAAAAACGTGTCTATTTTCATTTCAAGTTTTCTCATCGTTTTAAAGACTATATCATATCTAGCGCAAATGGATATGTGCCGCAAGACGTAAGCCAATGACAGTTATATGTTCCTCCTGAAACATATGGCAATAAGATCTAGACACTGCAGAGATAAAACGCCACAAACACCATACATGTCGCAGGCTTCTGAGGCTCACCCAACTTAAATTAGATGCTTGGCTACTAATTACAGACAAGGGTTTCTCAAATCTACGTTATGTACGAAAACATTAGTGAAGCATCTAAGTGCTTTCCTTGGTAGTCTTTACACTTTAAGATCGCTAGACTAAAGCTTCTTTTAATATTGAAATTGACCTTCATATAAAGCTGTAGCACGCAACCAATGAGGAATAAGTAAAGCGGATGCTGTCGTTGCCAGAACGAGGCACTGGCGCCAAGGAGTCTGTGGCAAGTAATACCTTCAAAGCTCGCCTCATTAGGCACCCCCGCCTACCAATCCTTCCACCACTAGCATCCTCTATAGAAGTCTATATTTATCTCCGGCAGCTTTGAGACAGGTAGGCACTTTTGATCACCAGGAGAACAAGGCTGTATATTGCCGTATCACGCCGTGCTGCTAACTGCCGCAGAGACTTGTCAACAGCAGACATGGCCATCCTGACTGTGTACTGTTAGAGCTGGGAGACTGATAACGTAGTTCTCAGTAAGAGTAACACCTGTCCTCAGCATCCTTAGTACATCCAATCAAAAGACTATATCGGATTACTTATTTGTACAGCATTTAAATATATCTTGCATAATGCATTAAGAGTGATGAAATGATAAGAGATATTTGAATATGCATTGGTTGCGGATAACATCTGAGAGTACGGCATTGTATTGGTCCCAAGAAAGGCTGACTCTTATTTTTCATGTATTCAAGAAAAACCTGGATATAAACAGTTACTAGCGACTTCGTCGTTGCCCTGTGCGCTTCTCGGTTTGTGTTACATAAAGATAATAACTGCTAGTGTTGTGGTCATTTTTATCAATTCACGACGAAGTCTCTAGTTTCACACCACCTGGTGAAAGTCGGCCGCACTACAGACCATGTGTACGTGTGTATTATTTCATGTGACACAGGTACTTTTACCGGCAACCACCGCAATAATCTCACAGAGTGATCTCAGGCCAATGAGATTGAAAAACTACAGTTCTAAAATATGTTTTCAGTATGGCAAGAAATAATACCTAAGAATAGATGTACAGCTGTGTAGAAAAATACAAAAAAAAAGCAGATTTTAGTTTAGCACTGCACGAGAATCTCACTCTCGTGGCTCTTCAATCTCCATGCCTAGGTCTGGTTCACTTTGTCTCTATGTGCGGGAGACTCTCCAAGCGGATAGTACAGAAAATTACACGTTTTATATGTGGTAGGTAAAAAACTAGGTGTGGCTTTGCAAGAAAAGAGTATTTACATTGAAGATAATTGGAATAGCATCAAGTAAAGTCGTCGAGGTACATCTTTTTATAAATAGGAATATACAAGTTACTTGTCGAAAGCCATTGTATTTTTTCTTTCAGGGATGAACAGAAAGGTAGGAACCGGCCTCGTGTATCTATAATCGTTCTCGTGAACTTTCTGACACGCGTTCTTGAATTTGCTGTTTTTAAAAAGGCCATGTCAATGTTTAATCCCTTGAGCAGTGAAATGTAAAACTAACATGTCTCTGGACATTACTCAGGCTCCAGAGTGATCATGAATTTGAAATTGGTTTATCATGAGGGATTGCAATATTGGTTTTAGTATCTTCCATATATCCATCAAACTATTGACGATATTACCAACTGGACAATATTTAAAAACATATCATATTGATTAACATTGCAAAATCGTTTATTATCAAGTAAGCCCTAGCTTTGCCAGACATCACACTAAAATAGGGCCAGTCGTATTCAGTGAGATGTATTCTGTTTAGTATCCCCTAGACACACCTATAGCTTAGTGGT
Source organism: Alentia gelatinosa (assembly GCA_950022655.1). NCBI lineage: Eukaryota > Metazoa > Annelida > Polychaeta > Phyllodocida > Polynoidae > Alentia > Alentia gelatinosa. Next base: position 142,163,726 of record OX465579.1, read on the forward strand.
AGCACGTTCGCCTTCGAAGCTAAGACTTTTGGATTCAAAATCAAAACAGTTCGCGTCCCCAAATACACAATACTTTAGAATTCATTTCCGTAGCCCATAATAAATACATCAGACAGAGATTAATATACTATTGCTATATATGTTCATATTGATATACATATATAGAATATTCCTAGGGAATTTGTAACAGTGTGTTTTTAACGATTCAAAATTTAAGGCTTAGAGAATTAAATTAAGGCAATGGACTTCTAATGGTCTCTTCATATTTCAAAATCAAGAGCACATTTATCCGGAAAGCAGTGTTGCGAATGTAAAGGATGATAAAACCGGTGATGTGGATAATATAGCCGGGGGACAGAACAGTGTCATTCTCGGGTAAGGTACAAAAACTATATTCAGACACATCATACCAATCAATGTTAATGCCATTTTTTGCGGTTCTGTGATCAGCACTACGTCTAAAGTGCAATTACACGTTTATTTCCTGGGGTGCCACCTCTCTAAATATCTGTATAGAATACGTACTCAACAACGAAAATGGGCTATTATTGGCATCCCCGTTCTTGACTGGCTAAGTGTGTGACAAACACCCGGAGCCATATAAGAATACAAAGCCAACCGCCGGTTAATGCCATTTGGAGTGCATTTGATACGGAGTTAGGCCATGACAGAACATGTATCCCCCAGATGCGTGCTCGGCAGCGTTGAGGTTGTAACAAAGCCCACACGGCCGCCCGGTGGCGTCACCCGTCCTTTGATCTCCTCTAGGCTGCGCACGCACATCAACGCGTCTCCTGGCCTACACTGGTTTCCTGTGTCGCACTCTAGTACCGATATAGATATTTAGCTGGGGGTCGGGAAGGAAAGGCTTCCTGCGATCAAGGGAAAGTGTAAACACTTCATTAGATATAACTCTGAGGGGAAATCCTATCTGGTCTGGGCATGCATTTGGTCCAGACGCATCCATGCTAATTAACCGTGGTTCTTGTGTTTAAACCGTTGATGGGGAAATGGTGTTTCAACACGCCCAACCCCTTAGTTTCCCAATAATGCCCCAAGGTAGAGTAGCTGGTGGCCCTTAAGATAAAACCTGGAGTTCATTGTCATATAGATCGGGAATGTGATGGTACTGGAGAAATTGACGTTGTGATAGGGTGGGTAAAGATCGAGGGAGAGCTGAGAGAGGAGCAGAGGCGCATGGGTAGTTGCCTTCTGATTAACTCAACACACAAAACAGCAGTCGCTACTTGCAGCCTCAGTCCCAGCGTGCGGCGCCATAGCGCGACCTCGCAAAGACCCGCCACCCCGCCGGGGAGATGAGAAGCAGCTAGCAAATTGATTGCAGGGATCTTCAACATGACAACGTGGTACCGGCAGCCGAGGACACACCCATCGCCGGGCCCGCGCAGCCCGAGCGCCGGCGCGCTGCCGGGCCGCTCTGCTGGGGCACGGATTAACAATAATCTCTGGTATTGTCGCCAACAGGTGGTATTCCATGGCTGAACTTCGAAGCGAAGCAACCACAGGGAAGAGGATGGTGATGGGATAGGCGGATCGCTTGTGCTAAGCTCTTCTTGTCCCGAGTAACCAGCTGCCTTATCAAAAATATATAAAAATTGGGTCTAGTGTTTAAGTCTTTTTGTTAATCTTTCAATATATTTTTCAGCAGGGATGTTATATTTCCTAGATCCAGGTATAATAGCGGTATGATATGGTATATGTAGTATCTAAAAAGGAATTATAGTTTTGCAATTATAGTTTTGCAAAGTGTACATTTTTGTCACACCAAGGACTGTTTCAAACAGCGAGAAGATAGTAATTGAATTGGACAATGTAATCAAAAGTGACTGCATATGTGTAGGTAATGTATGTATCGCAACAGGCATGGTAATTTCATGATCCCACGTAAAAAAAAATTATGAAATAACATTATTACAAATGATAAAAATTGATAATGATTTAGGTCGTTCAACCTACTAAGCTTTCCAAATAATCAGTTATAGTGACCATCGATGTTGATAAATCAACTAGTGATGATCGTTTCATCACCTATCAATGCATACTACATTTTCTCGCTTTCCCAAACATATTTTCTCGTTATTGGACACAGACGTGTATTTTTCCCCTCTTCTCCTACATGTGAGTGCTATATATATTGGAATAGCTCCTAGGGTCAAATAAATTCCCATTTTAGTCTAACATACCATTACGTTATAGCTTACAAATTCAAGTCTTGTTTACTGTGCTGTGGTTTAACCGATGTCCACATTAAGATAATGTAAATGTATAAAGCACCTTTACAATCGGTGACTACCGGCTGGCCAATGGCTATGCAAATAAAGAACATTTCTCACACCCGGGCCTCCTACGGCCACGCATCTATGTATTTCAATATCATATTTCGAATAGGATACAATCGGAGGGCATAAGCCACAGTACCAAGGTAAGGTGATTGACGACAGTGCCCCTTGAATCATTTGAATATAAGGACGATAAGGGTACGTCGGCCCCCACTCACATTCGACTTCCCAAGATAAATGACGCTCGGTGCACATTGCTCGGATGCTTTATGCGTGACCTCACAAAACGCCGCAGATACAGGCGACTGTGTGGCCTAGAGCTGCTTACGAGCGACTCGTACGTGGCAGGAATGACCAACGCTACGTGAGTGCATATGGGCATATCCTTAAAGCCCGGTTCCCACTAAGCGATTTTGGGGTATTCAAAGGGGACCAGTCGCTGACTATCAGCTAAAATTTCTAGGAATTTGTCAAGTCGCCAAGTGGGAACGCAAAGGCAAAATCGTCTGCAACTATTGCCCTACCCCCTCTTGCTCGAGTTTGAGTTGGCGACTGGATTCTCTCTAAAAGGGGCACAAGTCTCTTGCGATTCAATTTCAAACATGTTTGAAATATATCAGTGCACCACCCACTGTGCGACAGCCGTTTCCTGGCGATTTTGCCCGGCAGTAGTCTCAGGGGCAAGAATCACCAAGTGGGAATGGGCCTTTAACGACTTGCGTGGAATACAGTAGACGGCCGATAACGCAGACAGTCGCAAGAGTGGGTCATAAACATCTGTCCGAATGTGTACCAATTTCCCTTACTTTTGCAAACAACAGCAGGCAATATGAAATGACAGCTTTAGCGTCGTGTCTGGTTTCTATATTGTTGGGAAATATTATTTGTATTTATTTGTATAGAAAACTCTTCTTTTTTTAAAAAGATTTATGACAGTTTCTCGTACAGGCAAAGTTATAATGCCCATCCTGTGTGGTTTCAAAAAGGTTTCATTATACATGTATACTGGCAAAAACAATATCAATAATAATGATGACATGGATACTTTTGGAGGAAAGAAACAGGCCATTTCATAACGTATAACATGAAACAATTCTGAACTTCTTTTTGATAAAACATATTTTTTAATCCACGTTGTTGCTTTGACATTTACTTATCTTCATTTTAGATTGAACCACAAACCTTCTACGTAAGTAAAAAAAACAAACATCTGTGGCACTTTGATATATAATATTGGCAATACTTCCGTCACTTCATTTACAGCCTCAGTTCTGGGAATCTGTTAGCATGTTCCCACTGCACTTTGATGAAAGTCAATAATGAGAGAATGTCCTATTGGTAATTTGAGACAGCCATTTTCTGAAACAAGATTGATTTCCGGAGAATATCACATTGTCAGGATCACGTTCACCTAAGATCGTCAAAATAGCAGACTCCGTGCAAACTAACTTCCAGACAAGGAGAGTCCGTGCACTGAGTGGCTTCCGTGAGCACACTCAGAACGGTCACGATGGGCGGCGCTGCGGCTAAGACTCCAGACCCCAGCTCGGAAAACCACCGATACCAGCTAATTGGGGTCTGAAAGTTCGCGCTAACAAACACAGAATGTGTGCTGAACACGTTATTCTCAGTCAGGCCTGAGGATGCATTATTAAATGGCCTCATCCTGTGAACTTCGATAGCAGCTCTTCGAGTCCTGTCGCCTAGAATATCGATCTGCGGCCAATTTGTATTGTCGCCCTCTCAACGCACACAGGAATATTCCTTAAAGTCAAACACCGCCCTATGTCACAGTACACTCACTGAGTAGTGAGTAGAAGCAAATCTACCTGGCGGGTCTGGAAGACTGGAACGGTCCTTAGATCACGAATCTTCGATACCTGAGTCAATATTTAGTTTCTGTCAGAGCAGCTCGCTTCAGATCGTGAGCTACTCTTACTGAGAGGCAGTATTTGCTTCAAGGCGCACGCTGGCCTCTTCTGTGTCTACGCTTTGTTCTCGGCTGCTCTCTCCAGAGATCACGAAGTCCCCTCTCTGCGTCCACTCGAGCATTGGGCGTCCGTCCGGTGGGTTTACAGCCAATAATACAGCGACTCCAGAGACGGATCATTGACCCCAGCACACGGATACGGCATGGGGCCAGGACTGCTGGCAGACGGAGGCAATGTGACGTGCCTAGGTCTGTAACCAGAGGGCGGGTAGAGTGCCCACAGTCATAGGTCTGCGTCGAGGCCACGCTCTGCCGGGAATCGACCGGCACGGGCGGCGGAGGTGGTCTGCAGGAATGACCTGGTCGCATGACTCGGTGAGATCAATAAAGGCTGATCATGTATCGGATACAAAAAGATCGGAGGAGAAGAAGAAATATGAAGATACAAAAGAAAGTATGACTGATGAAAAACAACCAACAAATCAAGTGTATGTAGGAAGGCATATTTATCCTATTTGTAGAGTTATATTACATTCACTAATTACAATGCAACTCCTTGAGGCTGGTGGCTACAGTTGCAAATACACCGTCAATTCTAAAGACAAGTTTGGATAGGTAGTTATCAAGCTTGCGACTGGAATCTAATAACCCGTGTTAATGACTTAAATGCAGTTCTAAGGAGGCTGAAAAGTTCAGTCGTGCTGAGCCGGAAACTACAGGAGATGAGCGGCAATTCGGTGAAGAGAACGGGAAAACCTCGTTTGGCGGGGGAATTGGGTAAAAACTCGGCAATTACCGAGGTGTTGGCGGCTGAGACCGGCCAGTCAGCGCCGCTCCCAGACGAGGAACCCCTACGGGCTGACGTGGGATTGCACGTCATCACGTGGGGAGACAGTGAGGAAGCAGCCTACGGATCAAAGTTTCTCAATACCTTTAACTTTCTGGATATCAGTAGCTAACATTGTCGTTAATTAGTTCCTTACACGACATACTGTAAAGATTAGTTAAGATTCAGGGGTGATAGACCAATACATGTATGTCCTCAATATTGAATATATTATAGATGTAACGCTGGATGTTAATGAGAGGTATGTCTCTACGGGCAAATGATGTATTTCTTTATATGCCCTCACATGCTTAAATGGGTTAGAGATTTCAGTAAAAATATGTAAATAATATGGCAATGCCCAAAAGGTAAAATAAAGTACTGTTATCCCCAACGACGCCAAGTAATGCCCATAATGTAAACATATGTATAGTTTACTTTTATCCTAGACGAAGCCTCTTAAATTACAAGCCATAATCGGTCTGCAAGTATCTTTCACCCGTGGATACTTGGACTTATTTGCAAATCCCTAACTTCGCTCCTGCTCCGACCCATGACACAGAAATAACCATTAGACTATATGCGGGGTCCCTGATGCCCCACGATCTCAGCCCGTAAATCCTACACGTCTGATGATAGAGTAGACGCCCCATGGTCGCAAACAGCATCACAGCATCAATCTCCCCAATGGGATTTATTTAATATATGTACATTTGTATCTCCATAATCAGCGCACTACCACCACCACCAACCTGTGAATCGAGCTCCACCGGAAGCGGTGTCAGTGTGTGGGGGAGAGGGGAATCACAGATCGGGAACCCTTTTTTAGAATGCGGTGTATAGAATCTGTGATAGCATGAACGGGAAATGTCGAGGCCTCGATATCAATCATATGATAGACGGTCTGGTGTCGGCTCCCGTTTAAACTACGGCAACCTGGGCCAGGGAGGCGGGTGAGAAGCCAGGGAAGGGTTGCATCAAATGCCATCTGTCACCATCCTGGACGTCTCTCTCCGCCTGAACACCCTTTACCGCGAATGGCAGCCATCACTCAAGTCTATATCATAATGGCTGACAGTGTCTCCTATTGTTGAGGCCTTCCAGTGAGAGCAAACCTATAGCATGGGGTACTGCGTCTGCCACGGGGTACTGAGACTTAAATAACACCACTCTCGTCATTAGAATGTTATATTCCTCCTAGAATTGCTAGGTTTGTAGACCCAGTAGATATATCTCCTCTTTTTGAGAAATAAATGTATGTAAGCTTATAATAGCGTTTTAACACAATGCATATGACTTTGCCCATATGTATGAATGAGAAAGGGTCTCCTTTCCTCAAAGCTTTGTGCATTGACCTTTTATCGAACACTTTGAGTTGTAAACATTCAGAAGTTTGGAGTACACTTCTACAGAATATCATTTGCATATTTCCACGGTGTGACCTTTACGACAGTCTTTTCAGAGGACTATGCGCTTTAACACAATGTCCTGTGCTTCCAGTCATCCATACCCTCGCATTATTCGAATATAATCGCCAATGCTTTGACATTTGACACATATTTCACTCGTACTCTTACAATGCATATATTAATTCGCATTCTTACGGCGCTACGACTGTGTGCTTCAACAAATAATTCTTTTCGGCTTCTTTGTTGATTTCCTATTTGGGACAAAGAATATCGTTCTTCTGTACCATCTTTGAATACCTCTCCTCCAATACCATAATTACGACTTTCTTTGGTATTTTTTCAATATTCATTATGATTATTTTATATGATTTTTGACAAATCTGAATGCATTTCGCATGACGTTCATGTTCCTTTTCTTTTTGCCAATTTTGCCATTAGTACTCGTCTTTCACAAAGAGTGCATATAATATCTGTTATATTACTCTCAAAGCTTGTACAGAGGTATTAAAACCGCTCCTGTTTTATTTCAAGAATTCCAATTACGAGAATCACGCTTATCCGCTATTTCAGTAATAGAATATGAAAGAGACTGAAAGTATTGCCTATAGAAGCTCTAACATCAGGACCCTAAGAACTATCTTTTATAGAGTCCTTCCTGCAAACCTTTTAAAAACACCCACTTCCATTTTGCGAACCCTCGCTCTTTCAACTTCCAGGTGTCT